>OX578147.1:92868633-93183633 GCA_951213105.1 Amaurobius ferox | reverse complement strand
TTTGATATCCACTATATCTCATTCGACTGTGATGAATGACAACAAATTGTGACAACAAATTAACAACAAATTGTGATTCTGTAAGGATCGAATCATTATATAAGCTTACACCAGTACGGGCATTTTTTTCTTTTTATCGCTTGACTTTCATGGACTGCATTTAGAGATATTAAATACTGCTTGAGAGACATCCTCGAAGAAAAGAGCTAAGGATAGAGTGATATCGATGCCACATATACCCTTATCTATGTGCCACCGAGCAAATATTCTTTTTAGAATATTTTTGCCAGTCACTATATTAAATAAAATGTATACATTCAGAGGCATTGAAAAAACAGTATCAGAGGCATTAAAAAAACATTATCCTTTATATTTCTTAAAGGATTGTTATGATTATTTTATCAAAGATCATCAGGATTTTGATAGTTTACTTCTTCATTCTGTATGTATATAAAGTTTCTGCGTTCCTATAGTGCACGCATGCGTACAAAATGCTCATATAAATGACAGTGTGTAGGGATGGTTTATCATCTGGTCCTGTGTCCTTCTGTTCTGAAGTTCATGATCCTCTGTCTCCGGGTGTCTTCGTATTTGCACGTTTGGGGGACCAGCATTTGCTTTGTATTGGTATCGTGAGCGTTGCCTAGGCAGTAAAGCTGCTTTAAACGGGAGGGGGAGTCGCAATCCTCAGCAACCATTATATGCAAAGCATTTGGTTATCCCTTTTTCCTCGTATTTCTTTGCTTATATATATATTTCGTATTTGCACGTTTGGGGGACCAGCCTTTGCTTTGTATTGGTATCGTGAGCGTTGCCTAGGCAGTAAAGCTGCTTTAAACGGCAGGGGGAGTCGCAATCCTCAGCAACCATTATATGCAAAGCATTTGGTTATCCCTTTTTCCTCGTATTTCTTTGCTTATATATATATATATATATATATATATATATATATATATATATATATATATATATATATATATATATATATATACACTGCTGGGGAATTGCTAAGGACGGATCACAAATTGCAATGTAGCACAACATTAAGCGGGGGTGGAGGCCCAGCAGGATAATATATTGTTGCTACACTGTTCGGACATTAGAATAAAGATCATTTATTGTTCCGTAAAATACAGAAGGTTTTGAAACATCTGAAAAGAGAAAGTGTTCATTTGATGCTGTGTACGGAGAAATGTAAAAATGCATATGAACGACAGCAGCCACCTTTGAGAGAGATGCCAGTATGGAATATGTCTACCGTGGAGTGGCGATGCAACATTCCACACGTCGTGTCCTGCTTTGCACAATATTATCCAGCAGCTGTTAAGGCAAGGTATCCGACATCTATGTCAGTGCATGTATGGGGGTGTTCTTGTTTATTGGGGGATATTTTCGACCAGCAAATCGCCTCCCCAAAGCATCCCAAACATTTCCAATGGGGTTTAGATCTGGAAAACGTGCTGGCCATACGAGGTATTGAATACCCTAGCTGACTAGACAATCCTGAACAGCAAGTGTCCGATGACATGGTGCGTTGGCGTCCATGAATACAAATTTATCACCAACAGCACCACGAGTCTGTAGAACTCAATAAATGTATCCTGGGCCGATCATAATCCCAGTTGCAACCACATGTAGGGGCGTACGAGCATTGATCATGATGTCGGCCCATACCATGACACTGCATGTCGGATATCCGTCCCATTCCTGGATATTTTCTGGACGATAAGCAGTACCAATCTCACACCAGATCAGTTGGCCTCAACAATCCGATGACAGACGGAACCTACTCTCATCTGAGAATGGCACGCAAGCCCAGTCATGCTCGGCCCAATTGTGATGCTCACGACACCTTTGTAAACGGTCGGTACGATGTAGTCTGTGCAATGGGACACACACACAACAGGTATGCGGGCGTATAGTCCTCCTTCTCCCAAACGTCTGGCTACAGTTTGTCGGGAAATCCTCTGTCCAGTGGTAGTAAGAAATTGCTGAGCTGCGGTGCGCCGGTTTCCTTTTGCCGACAGGACAATGTACCTGTCTCCTGCAGGCGTCGTACTTCTAACACGACCACCTCCCCCGTTATGTTTGCTGCACATTCCAGTTGTTTTAAATGCTTGCCATAGCCGTGACACTACGCTGTGGGTGATGTCGAACTCCCTGGGAACAACTGTTATTTTTCACACTTCTTCGATCTTTCCAATAATACGGCCACGCGTAAAATCATCTAAATGATATCAGGAAGCCCTACGGAAAATTTCAAGTTCGTCAATTAAATCTTTCCGGTAAAACTTTCACTTGGAACAAGAACTGTCCACACGCGTCAAATCCTTTAGACCTCTTATCAGCACTATCACATGACGAACAGGCGTGTAAATGAAACTTATTCTAATTTTCCACACTTATTCTAATTTTCCACATTTTGCTTCCTTTCATTTTGTGGTTGCTATGGGTTAAAGTGTCATCCGTTTTCAGCAATTGTCCAGCAGTGCATATGTATATACAGGGCGTTAAAATAATGCAACAACAAACTCAGAAGGTTGTTAGTAGACATCAAGAGGTACACAAATTGAAATGGACCATGGTGTCACAAACCACGTTTAGTCGGTGAAAATCGCGAAAATACGTATGCAGGCCTTAACTACAGAGAAGAGGTAAGGCAGATGTCAGTTGATCTCTGAATGTGTTCGTTCGTTCACTCACGATGTCTGACGGATGCAGCGTTGCGTTTCTTGTAACATGCCCTCCTTGTATTGCTGCAGAGTATGCCGGCCGCGAAGCATGCGGTTCATGCTCCCGCATGATCCATAACGACCTCGATGCTACATACCCATGCTGCTGATTGGAAGCACCGGACGCGTTGCTTGGCCTCTACGTTCGCCATATCTCAATCCGTTCAACTTATTCCTCTGGGTTCACCTTACATCACTCGTTTATAAGGAGCCTGTGAACACACCAGAGTATCTGGTAGAGCGGATAGCCACCAATTCGAACGTTACCTGTAATAATTTCGTTCACGTAATAATTTCGTTCCCTTTCCAGTATTATACTGTGTACCACAATCTATGCTGTAAACATGCTGTCAAATAAATCGTTTGGTAGTGATTATTGTACTCTTTGCTGTCCATGCGTGATATCAGAACTTGCATACGTATTTTCTCGATTTTTACTGACTAAACGTGGTTTGCGACACCATGTTCCATCTATAAGTTTATTCCTCTTGATGTCCACTAACAACCCTCTGAGATTTACTCTTCGCGCGTTTTACACATCACGATATTTTATTGCGACATAAAAAATAGACAGCCAATCAATTATGAATAATTTAACACTACGGCTATATCACACACTGGTGCAAAGCAAAACTAATTTGCTGAAACCAACTGATCTCAACTATCTCCTAGTCTACGCGGAGAATAGAACACGCTAAATCTATTGATACGAAAATGCATCCGAGAGTGATGCATTAGAGGAAGGATGATACTGTACCTGTGGTTGCCACCCTATTGGATTCGGCTCTAAATTACATGAAACTGGCCCAATCGCCTTTAAATGTTTGATGGCATTTTCGCGTTGGTTGGATGTTCGTGGCAAAAAAAATCTGATATAGGCAGCACATGACTTTGTTTATATAATGCAATGAATTTACTATTCTTACAGTAAAAAAAGAGATTATTTTTATAGTAGTTATTTATATTATTTCCAAGATATTGAATTTTGGTCAATGAGTCATCATTTTCCATGTCGTCATCATCAATGAGTCGTCATTGATTTAGCGTCATTTTTATCCATTTGGCGAGTTTTTCGTTATGTTAGCAACATTTTAAAAAGTCGCCAAGTTGCCGAAATTCCATCAAATTCCTCGCCAAAATCTCGCCAAGCGTTATGGACGAAGAAATAAGTTATTCTTACAGCAGATAAATTACTATTGGCGTTCAAATAAAAAAGTACTGCTCAAAGTGTATTTCTTCATGAATGGAACGAGCTAGATCCACGAGAATGATGTCACCCAATTTATCGCATGGTATTACATATGAAAAGTGAACATGCTTCTCAATAGGAAATATTTTTTTTATTTTATATGACTTTTTGATAATTTTTTGAAAAATGTGCAATACCTCGATAACGGTTTATGTTAGCGTTCTAAAATTTATGCCAATCGTTTTCTAATGAATAATTACATAAGAAATGTCTATTTGCGTAAATTGGCGGTTTTGATTTTCTGACGATTTTTTCAATATTTCACTCGAAAATTTAGGGGGGGGTTCTGAATTTTTGATTTCGTATAAAAACAATAAACTTCCAGTGTTTATGGATTGTGATTTTTGTACCAAATTTCGTTCGAATCGATCCATTCGTTCGTCAGTTATCGTCTCCACAGACTCACTGACACACACACGCACACGCACACGCACATACACAGACATGACTTCAAAAATGTTTGATTCGTGATCAGGGATGCTTGAAACGTGCTCTACACGTGCTCTCAAAATGTGCTCTCCATGTATAAGGAAAGTATTGTGACGGGGTCGAAAACTCGAATTCGAATTTTTGACCCCGTCACAATAATTTCCTTATACATTATGTATATAAGGAAAGTAACAATTGCCAACGTTACTAGAAATAAAGGAAAATTATCTACTGTTTGTAGATAAAAAAAAAACATGTTTATTTATTTCCTGAAGGAGTAAAAGATGGTGTGGACTGATTTAATCATTTCACCGAATGGAATAAATAATTGTATATTCGAGCAACATGTGATTTCATTGAAGTGCAAAGTACAGTAGATTGAATGAAAACAATAATTGATTTTCATTATTGTTATTGCATCAGGTTTCAGAAGGGGTTTCCTGTGCATAAATATGTATCTCAGGGTAGTCCATGCTGATATACATCGTTTTCGCCCCAAATTAAAAGCCAATTCTTCTGTATGAGTTACAGTTAAACTATGAAAACCATGAAAAAATGACTGGCTACTTTATTAATAGCAATGTTAAAACTCAGCAGCTGGTATAAAAGTGACATATTCTAACAAAAAATAACTATTTATATATCCTTTTATTTTATTCGCATGTTTTATGTAACATATCTGACACGATTACTCTTGTCTCGTAGTACAAGCTATATGCACTGCAATTTCATTCGGCTTATGAATAATAATTATTGTAAATATTTGATCGTACTTTGCACGCTTATCATAATCGTTTTGGATACTGTCGTAATATGAAGCCAGACTTTCTTATGGGAATTTCCAAATTATGAAGATAATCACAGATAGTTTTACACGAGGGTGTGTCCACATTTTACACGTCAGTTTAGTGCATAGATTTAGAATATTGGAAACCAAATACTATTTTAACATTTTAACAGTTCATGGGTTGTAGTTTAAGAGACCCATTTTGACTATCACAAAACCAAGCCATATGATAATTACCATGTGCGAGTATTATTCTAATTCATGTTTAATTACTTTATGCATGAAGATGGAAATTAGACTAAAATAAAAGACAATGAACATTCTTACATGGCTTGCACAGATGCATGCATTAATTTCTTCTTCTTTTCAATCAAATCTTTTATGAATTAACATGACCGCATGTATCGTGATAGGGCGATTTTTCAATCTTTCAGAGTTTCACACAAAAATTCAGCTTTAAGGCCAACCTGAGTTTAATTTAAAATTTCCCATTTATTTGAAAAACATAAAATAATACGCTCAAACTACAGAAAAAATATTGAAAATTAAGACGCTGTTAAGTACCAACTGGTTTCGAGGTCAAAACCCTTCATCGGGATGAGAACAAGCAATAACTTTTCTCAAAGATGAAGAAGTTTATTCCCCAAAACAGTTTCACACGTATCCAAGGTAGTGCAGCGTTGCTAACTGTAAAAAGTAAGATGCAGAGTTAAGTTAAATTTCATTACCAAATCAAAGTGATTTACTACACAATTCAATATAAACGAATACTTTCGAATCAGTTGTATCACGACCAACAGTTTTTATGGTGTCGAACTGGTGCCAGAAGTCTGATTGAGTTAGCTCTGTGGCAAACTTTTAACTACTGCATCATAGAAGCACCTTTCACTAATGAGATTGCAGATGGTTTAAGATAAATGTTTTGAAAATTAAATGAGAGTGGTAATCATGTTATGATTTTAATTAAAATATGAAATTTTAAATTGAGCGGATACGACTATGTGAATGATAGGATTCGGAGGACGAATGGTTGGATCTTCAACGAAATCTCCAAAACTGATCAAACCAACCTATGTAAATTAAACCAAAAATTAAACGAGCTACAAAAACAAAGCAGAGTAGCTAATGAACATTGCATTTTAATACGTCTTGCACATTTAATAGTAAAGTAAGTATGATCAATTTCACTAGTCATGGATTTGCAATTTTTATAATTTTCTAAATACCTATTTAGTGAGATTTTCAAATGTATCATATAATTTATGACTGTACATGCCGTAATATATTAATGCATAAAAGCAGATTTTTGACTAGTTTGAAACAAAAATAATAAATGTTACAACTGGCAAATTTGACATACACAGTGTACACAACTTCGGCGCGGTGAAATTGTACAGAATATTCACTGCAGTCGTAAAACCGAATTATACTCTACAGGAAAGATGACATATTTGTTTCATTGCCTTCGTAGTTGGAGGGAGCAGATGGAAACATATATTTCCGTATAGCTTAAACTGGTGCAAATTACTCTTTTATCTCTGGTATTTTACCGTTCATTCATTGAGTCTTACCTCTTGTTCCTTCCTTTATGTTTTTTTTATCTCATTTTTTTCTTCTCTCGCCTCTGGAAATTCCTTCCTCTGCGTTAGTCGCATTTTCTATTCTTACATCAGTCGTATATCTTACTCTCACGTGGAATGTTAGCGCTTCCTGTGTGTCTTGACTGGACCATTAATAAAAGACTACGCGAGCACAATCTATACTGGCGGCGCCCATTACGCCGTCTACCACTGACCAGTATGCACCAACAGCGATTGCAATGGCGCCGGGACCGATCAGCATGGAATTGTTCGGATTGGTAACAAATTGTCTTCAGAGAACGAACTGAGTCGAAACGATCAACGCAGACCTGTCTGGAGACAGTTTTAACATCGTCAGGATCCTGCTCTTAATGTCACAAAGAATTTTAGAAATCACGATTTTTACACTGGGAAAAAATATGGATATCATATTTTATTTTGAAGTGGGTCACGTGATCTTTTTATATTATATGGGTGTAATTAATATTTTAAATTTTATTTAAGAAACTATCGAATATATTTTGCTGAGATTTTTTTATAAATTTTATGAGATAATTTGAATATTTTCCAAAATTTGCGAAGCAATTTATAAATTCTCATTTCGCTTAAAAATTGTTTGAAAAATTAGGTCTCATAGGGTTCACTATATTCTACTCTTTCAACCTGGGTTTAATCCAAAACTAATTGGATGATATTATTAACTTTCACTCCCGTATGTCTCACAGGCCGTCTCAACATGATACTGAAATTTCATTTTGATAAAGTCATTTTTACAGCAGTTATCGTGCAACCGGACAGACAGGCAGAATGAACAAAGTCTTAAACACTTTTCAACTATGTTGGGAAGTGTTAAAAATGAAATAAAAAGCAGAAATATTATGTAATAATCTTGATAAATTTACCTGTTAATTTAACTTTCAAAACTTTTCATTATTCGAGAGTATTTGAGGCATTTGAAATAACAGAATAAAGCTTTTTTGCAAAATGCAAACAATAATAAGTTTCAAAGCCCATAAAATCTATTTCGAACAAGTTTCTCAACATACTTTTGCAACCATTTAATCAGGAAGCCAAATATAGACTCAATTCATCAAAAAATCATTAGCAGCTAAAAATTCTTTCACAATTAAGTGAAAAATGCTTTGCATTGATTTTCGTCATTGAAACTCATTAGTTTTTTGTTTGGAATGTAACAGGTTCGTGAGAGAAACAGATTTAGAAATATTTCCAAAATATATTTTGGCCTAACCTATGGCGTAATAACATATTTCCATTTTCGAATTTTCTATTTCTCAACTAATTTGACATGCAATATATTGAAAAAAATATTTCTTTACATATCTGATGTGAACAAACAGCACATGCCTTTCCCTGTTTCCCTGCACTTCTTCCCTAATTATTCTGATATATTTAGAAAGGAAATATAACTTTACATGATGTGATGGCGTAATAAGTTACAAAATCTGATGTGGGCAGCACATGACTTTCTTTATATAATGCAATTAATTTACTACTTTAACAGTAAAAAAAAATAGATTATTTTTACAGTAGTTATTTATGTTCTTTCAGAGATATAGAATTTTCGTCAATGAGTCGTCATTTTCCATATCGTCATCATCAATGAGTCGTCATTGATTTAGCGCCATTTTTATCCTTTTGGCGAGTTGGAAATATTTTTTTTATTTTATATGACTTTTTGATAATTTTTTTGAAAAAAGTGAAATATCTCGAGAACGGTTCATGTTAGCGTTCTAAATTTATGTCAATCGTTTTCTACTGAAAAATTACATAAGAAATGTCTATTTGCGTAATTTTATTAATGGTTTTGGTTTTTTGACGATTTTTTCAAAATTCCACTCGAAAATTTAGGGGGGTTCTAAACATTCGATTACGTATAAGAACCTTCCAGTGTTTACGGATTGTGAGTGTTGTAACAAATTTTGTTCGAATCGGTCCATTCGTTCGTCAGTTATCGTCTCCACAGACTCGCTGACACACACACACACACACCCATACACACATACTTTCACACACGCACACTTACTTACACACACACACACACAGACATCACTTTAAAATGTTTGATTCGTGAACAGAGATGCTTGAAACGTGCTCTCCCGTCGAAAACTCAAATTCGAATTTCCGTCCCCGTCACAATACTTTCCTTATACATTATGTATATAAGGAAAGTAATAACTTGCATCACGGAATTAAAGTTTACGGTTTTGTTGAATAAATTAAATCATTTATTTATTCACAGTTATGAATTCCAATACGAGATAACTTTGATATATCACGTAATCAAGTGAAATAAGAAAAATTACAAGTAAAATATATATGTATGTCTTCCAAAAAGTATTCGAGAGGAGAAATTTATGAAGCCTTATTTGCGAAGGAACTATAAGGCACTTTTATATTTTTTTCTGCCATAATTTTATACCGTGATGCATATTTTCGAAAAAACGGAATATAATGTCTCCAGAAATGGAAGTGGCTATCCTTAGTCAGCTTAACAACCCCTTTCGAAATTCAATGCTGAATCCATATCAGTTATCAATTAAAATTTAGATATAACTAATTCTGAGAAATAGATGCTGAAAGGAAAATGTATTTTTACTTTCCCTGCAATACATGGTAATGCATATGGAAAGTACTGGAATCATGCCGAAAATCTCAACTCGAGTTTTCGACGGATCTACGCATTTCGAGACCTTTAGAATACGAATAACTATCTTTAGCGTGACGTTTGTGCGTGTGTCTGTGTGTCTGTTTGTCTGTCTGTGCAGATTTTGTATGCAATCTAACTAAAAAACCAATTGACCAAATTTCAGAAAATTTGGTAGGTAAATCACTTGTGGGCGAATCTGGTGCTGATTAGTTTTGGGTACGATTCGGGATAAAAGAACCCGCCTTTTATGCGAAGTGGCCCGCAATAGACTGTATCCACTTTAGCTGAAAAACTAATGGACTGAATTTCACAAGATTCAGTAGATAAGTTTTTTGTGGGTTACCCTGGTGCTGATTAGATTTTGGTACGAATCAGAAAATATAACCCTTTTTTTGCAAAATAGCCCGCAAAAATTGTCAATATCTAAAATAAAAAACTACGTATGCTCAAATATATCCATTAAATAGTTGTTATATACGTAATTTTTAACGATGAAAGGAATAAGACCAATCCCATTGCACTAGGACTAGCCGTTTTTGAGATATTTTAGTTTTTTTAGTATTTTCTCCACGCCACATTTTGAAAATAAGTCCAGTAACAAAATGAGAACGAAAATTGAATTAAAAGTGGATTAAATTTAATTAAAATAATGATAACGTGGATATAAGTCTGCAGAGGAAGTCATGTGCTGCTCACATCAGATTTTTATTTTCCCTGCAATACATGGTAATGTATAGGGAAAGTATTGGAATCGTGTCGAAAACCGCAACTCGAATTTTCAACGGATCGACACGTTTCGAGACCTCCAGAACACGAAAAAACTATTTTTAGCAAGACTCTGTGTATGTCTGTGTGTTTACCCAATGTATGTATCCACTGTAACTCAAAAACTAATGGACGAAATTTAAAAAAGTTTTATATGCAAATCAATCACTTGTGAGTAATCCTGGTGCTGGTTAGATTTTGGCACGATTTGGGATGACAAAATAAGCCATTTTTTGCGAAATGGCCTGCAAAAATTGCCTACACATTCTACACACACTATACAAATTTGATATGTATGTCTCTTGTGGGTTACGTTGGTGTGGTCGCATTTTGGTACTATAAAACGTACTATGCCTTTATTGCATAGGCATTTATTAATGGTCCGCAAAAATCGGCAAGATATAAAATAATATGTTACAAATATATTAATTAAATTCATGTTTTATACGTGAGTTTTGGCAATGAAAATAATAAAATCCACCCCATTACTCCTAAATGGACCATTTTCGAAATCTTTGAGTTTTTTTAAATTGTGGAATTGAAGACGTTTTTCTCTGTAGTGGAAACCTGTTTTAATAAAATTTCTTAAAATTTAGTAGTTACGTCCCTTGAGGGTCATACTGATACTTATTAGATTTCTGCATGATTCGAAAAAATATTACCGACCTCTTTTTGCGAAATGACCCGCAAAAATCGTGAAAATGTGAAATAAATGAATAAAATTGTTAACATATATTAATTAAGTTGATGGTCTGCATTTATTTTTTAACAGCACAGAGAATAAGACTGACCCCATGACTCTAGTGTTAACCGTTCTCGAGATATATTCTTACTTTTCTTATATACATAGTATATTATATAAGGAAAGTATTGTGACGGAGTCGAAAATTCGAATTCCAATTTTAAACGGGAGAGCACGTTTTAAGCATCTCTGAACACGAATCAAACGTTTTTCAGATAATATGCGTGTGTGTGTGTGACAGTGAGTCTGTGAAAACGATATCTCACGAATGATTGAAGCGATTCGGTACAAAAATTACAATCAGTAAATATTAGAAGCCTATTATTTTTAAATACAATCGAATGTTTAGAACGCTCCCTTCAAATTTTGAATAAATTTGTAAAAAATCATCAAAAATTCAAAACTTTCAATAAAGTTACGTCAATAATCATTTCTTATGTACGTTTTCATTAGAACACGATTGTCATAAACTTTCGAATCTTAGCATGAACCGTTCTTGAGATATTGCACATTTTTCAAATAAATTTATCAAAATATATGTTATATTATTATGGGATAAATTTGTTATCACCAGTTTCAGAGATCTAGCTTGCTCCATTCAGAAGAGAAGATACTTTGGGTAATAGTTTTGTATTTGGACGTCATTAGTCGTTTATCTAATATAAGAAACACCTATTTTTCCATTCATAACGCTTGGCAAACTGTAGGCGACGAATTTGTCGGAATTTCGCCAACTTGGCGAGTTTTATAAATGTTGCCAAATTGATAAAATTGACGCTAAATCAATGAAAATCACGACTGATTTATAAAAATTCAATATCATGGAAACAATATAAGAATCTACTATAAGGGAGGATACTTTGGGTAATAGTTTCGTATTTGGAGTCCATTAGCCATTTATCTACTATAAAAAGCAAGGTTAATAGAATATTAACAGGTTGTCTCACTCGCTAATCCCTTCATGGTAACATTTCTGGAGAAGCTGTGGCGTAACTGCTAGACCTCCCGAACTGTGGATCAGCGGCGCTTCGCACAAAAACATTGGGAAACGCAGTTTTGTTTGAAACAGTCTCGCTTTAAGCATCAATGAGATAAATGTAATGTTGAATAAATAATGTGCTGACTCTGAAATGTGACAAATAAACTCAAATTGAAATTCAAAACGAACTGAATTGCAGTAAAAGGATGATTGAGTCAAGGATATGAATTTTCCGGGTGATTTTGTATAGCATATACATTGAGCTTTTTATTTTACCCAAAATTTATATATTTTATGGCCAAAAAGCTTATATTTATTAATATTTTACCTGCAAAAATATTGCATGAATTTGGATTTTAATATAATACTTTTCAACAATTATTACTTTCCTTATATACATAATGTATAAGGAAAGTATTGTAACGGGGTCGAAAATTCGAATTCGAATTTTTGACGGGACAGCACGTTTCAAGCATCCCTGATCGCAAATCAAACATTTTTGAGGTGGTGTCTGTGTGTGTGTGTGTGTCAGTGAGTCTGTGGAGACGATATCTCACAAACGAATGGAGCGAGTCGAATGAAATTTGGTACAAAAATCACAATCTGTGAATACTGGAAGTCTATTGTTTTTAAACACAATCTAATGTTCAGAACCCCCCCCCCCTAAATTTTCGAGTCAAAATTTGAAAAAATCATCAAAAAATCAAATTCTTTAATAAATTTGTACAAATGGAGATTTTTGATGTAATTTTTCTTTACAAAACGATTGATAAACTTTAGACCGTTAGCATGAACCGTTCTCGAGATATTGCACATTTTTCAAATAAATTTATCCAAAAATCCCACAAATTAAAAATATATATATTTTGAGAAGCATGTTCACTTTTCATATGTAATAACATTCGATAAATTGGGTGACACCATTCTAGTGTTTCTAGCTCGTTCCATTTATGAGAAAATATACTTTGCATAAAACTTTTGTATTCGAACGCCAATAGTCATTTATCTGCTGTAGGAATAATTTTTTTCTCCGTCCATAACGCTTGGCGAGATTTTTTGGGGACCAATTTCGCGGAATGTCGCCAACTTGGCGACTTTCTTTAATGTTGCCAAACTAACGATAATCTCGCCATACGGATAAAAATGATGCTAAATCAATGAAAATGACGACTAATTGACGAAAATTCAATATCTTGGAAAGATTATAAGTATCTACTATAACAGTAACCTATTACTTCCCTTATATACATAATGTATAAGGAAAGTATTGTGACGGGGTCGAAAATTCGAATTCGAGTTTTCGACGGGAGAGCACGTTTTAAGCATCCCTGATCACGAATCAAACATTTTTGAAGTGATGTCTGTGTGTGTGTGTGTTTGTGCGGATACGATATCTGACGAACGAATGAACTGTTTCGAACGAAATTTGGTAAAAAAATCACAATCCATAAACACTAGAAGCCTATTGTTTTTAAACGTAATCGAATGTTCAGAATCCGCCTAAATTTTCGAGTGAAATTTTGAAAAAATCGTCAAAAAATCTAAACCGCTAATAAAGTTACGCAAATAGACATTTCTTATGTAATTTTTCATTAGAAAACTATTAACATAAATTTTAGAACGCTAACATGAACTGTTCTCGAGATATTGCACATTTTTCAAAAAAATTATATTTCCTATTGAGAAACATGTTCTTTTTTCATATGTAATACCATGCGATAAATTTGGTGACATCATTCTCGTGGATCTAGCTCGTTCCATTGATGAGAAAAGATACTTCGAGTAATACTTTAGTATTTGAACGCCAATAGTAATTTATCTGCTATAAGAATAACTTATTTCTCCCTCAGTAAAGCTTGGCGAGATTTTGGCGACGAATTTGGCTGAATGTCGTCAACTTGGCGACTTTTTGAAATGTAGTCAAATTAGCGAAAATCTCTCCAAATGGATTAAAATGACGCTAAATCAATGAAAATGACGACTAATTGTCGAAAATTAAATATTTTTGAAAGAATATATGTATCTACTATAAGAAAAACCTATTTTTTTGCTGTAAAAGTAGTAAATTCATTTCATTATATAAGGAAAGTCAGGTGATGCCCACATCAGATTTTTTTTACAAGACGTTAAAGATTTTGAACTAAATATCCCGTTCAAATTCATTAAATAGAGACTGTGCATTCTACTTTCGGTATTGTCTTTTAAAGAAATGAAGGTTTGAAGTAGGATAAAACTGGTGAGAAATATGTTAAAATAGAATTAAATAAGATTGTTTTTATAAAACTCTCCATATTATCGTTATCAATTCGCAATTTCATTCATATTTCTTTAAAAATATGTTGATTTACAATTTCTTGCATATAAATTTTATGGTACATATATTCTGTCCAGTAAAACTAAGCCTACCATTCCTCTCTGATTAATTCCTATACAGAAAACATTTGAACTTTATAGGTTTCAGAAAAATGTCATTGATATGATTTAAAAATAAGAAATAATAAATTTAGATAGTGACATTGTATGTTCAATGCACGTAATTCATATTTTCATTTTATATACTGCGCTTCCTCATTTTTTTTTATACTGCAAAATCCCAGCTTCTGTATATTTAATGATATATGTTTTGTTTAAATTTGTTTATTTGGAGTCTTTGTGAATCTATTTTCTTTCTTTTATGGTACAGATATTACCGTAGAATTCTGTCGATCGGCCCTTTTAAATGCGACTGAAAATCATGGAAATGGAAGGGGGTTGGGTAGATCAGTCGGAAATTTATGCTAAAAGAAACAAATGTTATTTTTATCAATACATTTATTTTATTTAACAAATAATTTTTTTCTCCGAAATTTATCCGATATTTCTGGGGAAGGAGCTTTAAATTAAAAGACTCCTTTCAACATTTGCTTTAAAATAAATGGGGGTAAATGTGTAATATATCCCTCTTACACTTTTCGGAATTAAAGATCAGTCAATATCTAAACTCTCGACATATCCAATGTGGAGAAAAATATGTTTTAAATGAAATTTTGAACCTGAAACGGAGAAAGTGCCTGAAGTAAAAATTATTGTTGAATTATCCTATCTCCTCCAAAACTTGAGGTTGAATATATATCAGTTATCATCTGAAATCTATCTATAGTCGATCTTATGAAATACATGTTTTAAATGAAATGAAAAATTTTAACTGCAAATGAGAAAAAAAAACGGAAGTCGAAGTCCGTAGTAAATTTTTCGGATTATTCCCCGGATTTCGATGCATTCTGAATCCACATTAGTCATCATCTAAACTCTAGAAGTTCAGGCGTTCTTATCCGTAAAAATCCGGATTACGAAATACTTTTGATAACAACATTTTATCAATACAGTAATATCAAAAAGTAAAAATATATTCCCTAAAACCAAAGCAAAATTTCCTTTCAAACACCTCATTTGATTTATCCTTTATTTGAACCCAGAAATATAAAATCGATGGGTTAATAATACTGTTTTAGAACGAACGAAATTTAAAGAGCATATAAAACTCATCGCGTGTTTTAAGCTACATGATAATATATCATACGATTTACTTGAACATGCGGAGATAATTATTTCAAACATGGAGCACGCTCGGTGGTGTCATTGATTAACAGTATACCCCCCGTTTAAGCTCATAGCCAGATCATTTGCACATATCACGCGACCACCATCAGTACTTACTATACATACTGTTGGAGTAAAATTAATTCTGTGGGATTTGGGACATGTTTACATTTTAGGGACGCTATCACACCAGAAACATTTTTATAGGCAGGTGCTTGGAAAACAGTCGCGATTCCGGTACATAGGACCTATCCAACTCCGCTCCTTAACACGGTTGTACCTAAGTTTCATTTGGTTTTTCAATAATAATTAGTAAGTACTTACTAATGATTTCCTTTTCCACCAAAATTATTGGTTAGTTACTTGTTTAACTTAGCTTTAATTTGTAATAGTTATAATTCATGTAGGATATAGTCCTTAGGTTTAATTTGGAATAACTTAAACAATTCTTAGCGAACAATTCTTAGTGAAACAATTCTTAGTGAAACAATTCTTAGTGAAACAATCCAAAAAGCCAAACAACTTTTAGGGAACAATTCTTAATGAAACAAGTCGAATAGCTAAATAAATTTCAAAACATTTATTTTGCGATGCACTATGGGCTCCTCTTCCTGGTCGCTAACGCTCACCAACCCCCCTAAATTCACTTCACCTGATTTGTCCGATACTGGCCCATTGAGCTCCATTCGCGAGCTCTTTATTGCCACCTGGTCATTAGTAGTCTGTTCTCTGGCACTCACCAATCCCCAGATCTCGCTTCACAAGCTATTTCAACTAATCCGGCAAACACGGTCTTCTTTATACCCCATGTTAATTGATGCTCATTAACATGCGAGGCTCGAGAACTGTGCACTATGTTCGTTTGCGCTCACAGATATACGAACTTCGCTTCACAAGTTCTTTTATAACGCCTGCTACTCAGGTATAATACACCCTTTGGGGTGGGGCCAACGGCCGTACCGTGCTGAAAACACCGGTTCTCGTTAGATCACCGAAGTCAAGCAGCATCGGGCGCGGTTAGTACTTGGTGGGTGACCACCTCGGAACACCGCGTGCTGTTGGCCATCTCGGGTGCGGTATCCCCGTGGTTTGCGCGCTAGATTTGCACGCTACCACAAAATGCCGCCGTGTTCATGCGGAGTACGATCACGTTAAACATGTGGGTCCGTAAGTCCTTCCGAGAGGTTGGTGGTAGGGGAAGGAGGGTACGGTCCCTGTGGATGCCTCCCCCACTGGGTTCCGGTCTAAATTGGGTGGCACTTCCCGGCCGTCCATACAGTTACCTTACACCTTTCTGGTAGGTCGGACGGTCTGGGTCTCAACAACAACACCCTTTGGGGTTTCGCCTTTTGTTTGCTGACACTCACCAGCTACCGGAACTTACTTTGATAGCTATTTCACCCTACCCGCGTAACGGCAGTGAATGTGAGTTCGATTTCCATGCTCCCAGATTTATGACGCTTTCCTATCTTCTTGAGTTCCTCCGTTCCACCTGCTACGCGAATGTTATCAGTGTTTGTGTACGACGTTTTGGGGCGGGGCTGAAGCTGATAAATGTCAAGCCGTCGAGTTCAATTGCCGTATTTCTCCACGCCTACTGGAGTGGAGCGACATTGCGGACCACCTGCAATTTAAAATCAATCCAAATTTGGTCTGACATCTATATATTCGATGTGGGAATGAGTGTCTCTGACACAGGAACTCCGGAAGCAAGCGTCTTGGCCTTGGTCTTGGTCCTTATGTCTTAGAACCTTAATGCATACCGTATGCGACTGGCAAATTCACTTATTTTCCAATGCATAGAACTAAATTTAAGTATGTTGTTGGAATGGAAGTTGTTAGAAATAAAGTTGAATTACATTTTATTCTATAATAATTTTTTTCCACATTAAAAATTTCATAAATTTTTATATATACTATTATTTTTAAAATAACAATATTTATACAGTAAACTTTATATTTTCCATGTATTAAACTCGATAATTACGATTAAAATCTAAATCTTTGCTGTTTTAAGACTGTGGTAGCTCGTCATATCAAATGATTTCCATGATTAAAATTCAAAATTATATTCTTTGTTTTTCCTATTTCAACAGTAAGTGTATTCTAAATTGATATCCAAGATGAATTCCGTTGCGATAGAAACCATCTAGTAAATGCATACAAAAAAAAGTGTAAGAAGGCAAACCTAAGTAAATAGCTGTATTCAATTAAGACATGGCCGAAGTATATTCATAGAAATTTAAATCAATCTAGAATAAACATTTTGCAATAGTTTTGTCATAGTGTTTATTCAAGAGTTTTCAAAACTAAAATATTCTATATCAGTGTTTCACAACCTAATATATCGAAACATATTTGCTTAGACATCGCACATATGACTATTTGGCGTTGGTGAGTGCCGTTTTGCTACAAACAGAAGTCAATTAGACACAATTGCTGGGAATCAAATGGTTCTTTTTCTATAAATAAGTAAAGTACTGTTTACCAAAGTCTAAATTTCAAGGGATACAAGGGCAATTTTTCCACATGAAACTTCACATATATTTCAGCACTTTATTATATTAAAATACCCATCGCTTATTAGATTCACTAGTTAATTGATTCCGTCCCTTAGACTCAAAATTGAGAAAATTAACAACTCAGTTTATACATATATCAATTGCATTCTACGTGGGGAAGTGGGGGTCATGGGATAGCATTGATAGAATCGCGATAGCTTAACATGCCACATGCCGATACTTTTTTTATATTTAGTCGTTACTAAGCAGAAACATGTTTAAAAACATTCAGATGTAGAACTGTTTAGTGCAACTCAAATTCATGCTGGCATTTTTATACTATGCATCTAATATACTCGTTCAAATTGTGTACGAATATAAGTTGAAGTATGATGCATTTTTAAAGCGTGCAGTTAAGAGAATATTTTACTTTAGAAGGGTAAAACTTCATAAACCGGGACAAGTTGTAAAATATTATCTCCCATCAGCTCACCTGCAACACTTGCGCTACTAATTATTCTCAGATACATGCAGAACATACTTCCCTCCCATTCAGTATAACTATTTCTTATACGACACCTTATCATAACATACATACTATGCCACCCCTTCACACAACGCAACTAATATATGCTCCCCACCAACCCCCTAACAGCATGTAGCTATCCTATGAACTGTGAAAGTCGCTATAATTTGAATAAAAAATATTAAACTAATAATTTCCTTTCAGTGGCAGGGAGTATGAAAATCATTAAATTTTTACTGACAGGTTAGATTTTGAGGTATTGCATTTTTGACAATTTGTCAATATTTTCGTCGATTTGGCGATATTTTGTAGGTTTTACGACATTTTTCAAAATGAACAAGTTGCCAACATTGTCATCATGGGGGACGGAAGGACAGATAAGCAGACATACTCTATTGAAACATGTATAATATACACATTCCGTTTATTAATTAGTTTTAATGTCAATCTATTTCTGAAATTTAAAATCGAAATTACACTTTATGTTTCGAATTTAAATTTTGTCAATTTGTCGTCAATTACGTTAATTAGGCTTCGTTTTCATCAATTTGGTGACACTCTTATAAATTTGGCTATATTTTCGTAAATTTGGCAACGTTTTAAGAAGTCACCAAATGCAAAACGTTCCGGACTGACATATACAGGGTGTCCCAAAAAGATTGAAAAGAGCTTTAATTCTTTACCTGTTGGAGATAAGTGGGCAATGTAAATTGCAAAAATATTGAAAGTAAGATATGAAATAAGACTACGTTAAAGACATAGTCCTCCCATTGACCCAAAATCTGACTTATGCTACTTTTCCGTACCATGTGAAAGGCTGTTTCATCAGTGAAAATAGGGATCATAAACAAATTGACGATGAAAATATTTTAGATCAAAAATACTTTAATATGTGTCAAAATTTTTTATAACAATTGTATCTAAATAAAGCATTACACAGACATAGATCTTATAAAGCAGTGGTACTCACTACGTGGCTGAGACACATAATTAAAATATGCATACATTGATCTGTTTTGTGATATGTCACAAATTTACATTCCTCGTTTGATATATGGTCCCCATTCACAATGTCCAATTTTCAATTAAATATAACTCGATCAATTTTAAAGATGCAGATCTCCGTTTTTTTAATGATCTTGTTGCATTAAAAACAAGAAAGATCAATCATGCTTAAAGCATTGATTATGAAACACTTTCCAACAGCAATGCAATTTTATTTAAACATCTCTAAAATGCGATACACTCCTCGGAAATATTTTTAAAATTATCACAATACTACATTAATTTATTATATTTGAAAACTTAAACCTTCATCGAAAAAAATGAACTTCATTCAAATGACGGCATTGAAATATAAATTGCCTGGTTTAAACATCTCTGAAATACAAAACATTCCACGGTAATATTTTTAAAACTATCATAATACTACGATAATTTATTATATTTGAAAACTTCATCGAAAACAACTGAAATAAATTCAAATGACGTCATGGAAAAAATAACACGCCTGGATCTCTCTATAAAAGCAGGATTTCATTCATAACTTTCTCCATTTCATTCATCACAATACTATAATAATTTATTTTATTTAAAAATTAAGACCATGGAGCTACAATTCATAAACTTTATGCTTAAAACTTCCTCGAAAAAAATCGTCCTTCTGTTTATAAAATCAATTAATATTTCATCCATATCAGCCATGCAGACTGCATGGACTGAATTATTTTGTGTTAAAGAAATACAGTAATTCTAATATACAACTCATTCTACATATTTTGCTGTTTACTTTTTACATAGGTGAAAAATAGGTTTAGTTGTGAAAATAATCAAATTTGAATGAGCATTTAAACTCAAATATATTGTCATTGTGTTGTTTTAGTATGTAGATGCACATAATTTGAGCAAAAGTAAAGTTGTTTTAGGACGGATACAACACTCAATATGAATTAAAAAGAACTTTAAAAAATCACGATTTTGAAACAAGATGGATGCCATATATCATTTTGAAGTGGGTCATGTGATCGTTTCATATCATGGTCACGTGATCGTTTCATATAAGATGTGTAATTATTATTTTAATTTTTATTTAAAAAACTACTGAATATATTTCGCTGAATTTTTTTTTATATATTTTATGGAACAATTTGACTATTACCTAAAATTTTCGAAGCAATTTGTGAATTTTAGATCCGCTTAGAAAATGTTTGAAAAATTAGGTCCCATAGGGCTCAATGTATTTCATTTTTTCAACCCGGGTTCAATCCAAAACTAATTGGGTGATATTATTCATTTATATTCCCATAGGTCCTATAGACCGTCTAAACAACATACTAAAATTTTATTTTGATTAAGTCATTTTTACGGCAGTTATCGTGCTAACGGACAGTCAGACAGACAGACAAAATGAACAAAGTCATAAACACTTTTCAACTTTGTTGTAAAGTGTTAATAAAAAAATCTGATTGACCAAATTTGTGTGGACGTATAAAAATTTAAAAAGTGTAACTTTTGGAAAATTAATGGGAGTACTATTTCATTAATGTGGACTTACTTCCTACCTTTTTTTCAACATTTTTGCAATTTAAATTGCCCACTTATCTTCAACAGGTAAAGAAATCAAGCGCGTTTTAATCTTTTTGGGACACCCTGTATAGTATTAATAAGTTAAGGGATTTAAAAATCTGGTTCTTTCTATTTAAATACTAAGAAGGATCCTTCTTCAGTACTATTAACGGAAATAAAAATGTGAACACTGAATTTGATTTATTAAAAATTTCCATATGTAAACTAATAGTTATAGACAAAGCAATTTCTTGTACAATGCACATATGCAGTAGAAAAATGCTCCTTCCATATTTACATTTTGCGCCCTAAATTTTTTAATACGGAGCATTTCAAAATATTTCTGGTATTGAAATCTGTTAACTCAGTTTTCCCTTCGAACCATTGATTGTTCTGCGTCGTGTTCCTATAGATTACCTTTGCGACAGTCACGCATATTTTCATTGTGAGAAACAGAATCGATTAAAAGTTGGTTTGGATACATCTAACAGTAGCTGAATATTCAAATGTCACGCAAAATTGCGATTGAAATTCGAGGTTAAGTATGTGCTTTAAGCGTTCAACAATATATTCTATTTGTGGTTCTATGTTACTCATATGTATGTTGTACAAAAGAATAATTTTCGTGAATAGAAATATAATAAATATGATTGTATCTATATATTATTTATTGAATCTTGCTGAACATGAACGTTTATTCTTTAATGTAGGTAATCATGTATTTCCATCCACATTGCAAAGAAAATATTTTGGAGATTATTTTGCAATGTACAACTTTGATTTTTACTTTGTCATACTATGTACGTAATATTGTATAGAAAAAGTATCGTTTTCACGAATATTTTGAAATTCGAGATTTTAATGCCATTATATGTTTTAAAACCTCCTGAACACGTTTTGACTATTTTGGAATGGCGTCCGTCTATCTGTCAGTATTTCTGTATGGCAGTAAATATGTCTGTCGTCGTTTTTTTGTGTACACGATAGCGGTCAGAAATATTAATGGATTTTCACGAAACTTTATATCCGGCTCTGGTATAAAAATACCTGGAACTAGATAGAATTTTTTTACATTCAAGCGAAAACGTCGAAATTTATTCGAAGTTATATATTTTTAGCATGACAGCATAAGACAAAATTTGATATACTCATGCATAAAAGGGTTTATTTTTGGTTCAACGATCACGAGACAGCATAGTTTCAAATCATTGTTGTGAAAAATAGCGGTATACATCTTTTTTGTTTGTGACGTCATTAGCTTGTTTCTGGGCAAGTTAACCCCTAGGGTGTTAACTTGTATAAACGTTAGATCTACACGTTAGATCTATGTATAAAATAGTGACCTTGCCCGATGTGATAAAATGAATTGCAGCATCCTTAGTGGAGAATTAAAATAGTTAGGATAACAGACTTTAGCAACCAATCAAAGAAGACAAATAACACCAATTAAAATGCTGTAGACATTTGTCTAATGAGCATCAATCGACTACAAATGTGTTATAGAAATCATTAATTCGGCATAGCATAGTTGTTGATAAATGCTTGTTTTATTCAGGAATGCGACAATAAACAGCACGTATATGGAATGGAATCTAATGTACTGTCTAATAACTGTCATTGAAGGTATTGAGTGTTTCACGTTGAAGATGGAGCAGCTGGAAAAAATTTCGAAACATCTGTTGTTTGCAATGGTAACGAGGTCCTAAGAAATTCATTCTTAAGAAGTTTCTTGGTCCAACAATTTGAAGTTCCCTAACAGAAAACGATTGCTTTTCCGTAACTACTGCTTTTCCGTAAAGAAGTTTCAAGGTATCTTCTTTGCAGTTTGCCATTTGGCAAGTTTAAGAGATGGAGAATCATACATACATTAAAAATACTGCAAAATATTTGAAGATAATTTAAAAAATTCATATTGAATCTATTTTCATTTAACTATTTTTAAAATGCAAGAATTATGCATATGTTATCATCAGATCACACCGACTTAGACACATATAAAATAATTTGTTCCAAGTCATACAGCTCAGAAAAGGAAAATATTTGCTCAACTCCGGTAACACATGTTCGTTGCAAATGGAATAATTCATTATCGATATTTAAATCGTTTTCCAATGCAAGGATATTAATTCCGTGTTTTACTTGGTTTTCAAGAGTGATGATTTTGAATATGAATTGATACCAATACTATGCTTATTCATTTTAATTTTTATTCTATACAGTCAAAGAAAGTATATTTTGATTTCACAGCACAATATCCAACATGTGACTTACACAAAAAAAATCTGATGTGGGCAACACATGACTTTCCTTATATAATGCAATGAATTTACTACTTTTACAGTTAAAAAATGTTATTCTAATACTAGATACTTATATTCTTTCTAAGATATTGAATTTTCTTCAATTAGTCGTCATTGCATTGATTTAGCGTCATTTTTGTCCATTTGGCGAGATCTTTTTCAATTTGGCAACAATTAAAAATGTCGCCAAGTTGGCGACGTTCCGCCAAATTCGTCGCCAAAATCTCGCCAAGCGTTGTGGACGGATAAATAAGTTTTTTTACAGCAGATAAATGAGTATTGGCGTTCAAATACAAAAGTATTGCTCAAAGTATATTTTTTCATGAATGGAACGAGCTAGATCCACGAGAATGATGTCACCCAATTTATCGCATGGCATTACATATGAAAAGTCACATGGCATTACATATGTTTTTCAATAGAAAATATTTTTCTTTCTTTTATATGACCTTTTGATAATTTTTTTGAAAAATGTACAATATCTCGAGAACGGTTCATGATATCGTTCAAAAATTTATGCCAATCGTAATGAAAAATTACATAAGAAATGTCTATTTCCGTAACTTTATTAGTGGTTTTGATTTTTAGACGATTTTTTCAACATTTTACTCGAAAATTTAGGGGGGTTCTGGACATTCGATTGCGTATACAAACAATAGGTTTCCAGTGTTTACGGATTGTAATTTTTCTACCATATTTCGTTAGAATCGGTCCAGTCGTTCGTCAGTTATCGTCTCCACAGATTCACTGACACGCACACACATACTTTCACACACACACACACAAACATCACTTCAAAAATGTTCGATTCGTGATCAGGGATGCTTGAAACGTGCTCTCCCGTCGAAAACTCGAATTCGAATTTTCGACCTGTCACAAAACTTTTCTTATACATTATGTATATAAGGAAAGTAATAGCTATATTTTACTAATTTGAACATGCTGATCACAAATATGAACATAAAAATCGATGATTAAATCTAGTTTTTTAGACATGGGGTACAATGGGTATGGATGGTATCCACTGATTGTATAAACTCTATTGCAGCACTAAGCGAGACTAAGGGGGGGGGGGAACTATTGTGCGAGTAAGGAGACTGCTGTACTAAGGAGATAAGGGAGCAAATACAGAAACTAGAGGTCGTTGGAAATAAAACTTTTACATTATCGTTTGGATTTTTCTCAGTTAACTGTGGTGTTGTCAAATGATACAGACGAATAGATATTTTAACAGGACATTACTATAACGAAAAAAGGGTACTAAGGGAAATGGATTGCAACAATGCTGCAGTTTATTATTGATCACTGCTCCAGGTATTCATAAATGCTCCAGGTATTCATTGCACGCACCAGGTTTATTGTACATGGATCTTAGTGGAGTATCCATTTCAAAATATATAAAAGTTTTGCATTGAAATTGAAATTAGGTTAAATAAGTATTATTTAGGAATGGTTCTGTATAACTCACGCTTTTGTGTATTTTATACACTAGCGGCATGAGATGTCGTTCAATGAATCTGTGTTCACCAGAGTATTTATTATAATGGAATATGTTAGAAACTAATTAGATTTTTTTATTTTATGCCTCGATATTAATTGTCGATGGAATTATAGCAGCAGTGTGCTTATCACTATTTATTGAATGTAGCGTTATGAATGTATGTTGGGTTAGCTGTACAGAATATATTTTCATCCGGTGTGTTCCAAAACTCAGCCGACTGGACATCCCGTTTATGAGCAGATACGTCGCGTTTATTTCTTCAGCTGCCTTAAGGCTTCTACATATACACGCTGACTCAACCGCCATTTTTACTCCAACTCGCTGCCTGCTGGTTCTATGCTATGGTGTGCACACATATTACATGGCTGATATTTTATACGCTATTTAGCTGTAAATTGTGTGCTTTTTCTGCAAAAAAAGTGTACCAGTAATCAAAAGGAAACCTTGAATATTTAGATTATGAGAGAAGGATGGGAAGTAACCCCTTCTGAACTTGGTACAGCTTCCGCTTCAATTGGGAGAAAATATGTCGAAAATTGCTCTAGCCTATATATTTGGAATGATTAGGTTATCATGTTGCTCTGAAGAAATAAAACAAAACGCCGTTATCCTCCGCGGTTCTAGACATCAGTTACATAGAAACGAGAACACAATAGTATGCATGTCACATGACAAAATAACCCGAATAACCGGAAAAAATTCGGTCATTCTATTTATAACTGAAGCATGACCAAAAAAGTCAACGGTTATAACCACGATAAACGAAATAAGTTTTTAAACGATGTGGTAATGTCCTGCGCTCATCAGTCCTAAACGCAGGTACTTTTTAAACGCGCCGATATTTACATCTGCCGTCATCTGCCATTGGGAATTCTTTGTCTCTCAGAAAAATATCCTGTTTCGAATAAAGTATCATTACCAAGGAAGTTTTATATGAAAACACATCAATTTGACAATTTGGTAATTTTTAGTTTTGCGCATAGAAACACAAATCACATTAATGCGTTTTTGTATCTGACTGTACATCACCCGTATAAAGTCTGAACGTTTATCTCAAAGTTATCTTGAAAACCATAATGGGGATGCAGACAACTGTATTAAAATATTTCATTTTGTATAAGTTTAAGCTTTGCAAGTGGCAAACGAATTAAAATATATATTAAACTTCACCCAAGTTTAAATGTGAATGAATGTGTATTGAATAACACTGTAATATGAAATATCCACGAGGCGATTCACATTGTCTGATTTTTTGTGGTTGCATAAAATTTATCATTGATATTTTTTTCTCGAATTTTATTCTAACCCACGACTCTTTTGAGATGATAATGGTGATCAGGTGTTTCGTTTTAATGATCGAATTAAAACTGCTGTCCACTCCCTTAAAACATACGTATATGGTAATTTGGTTTAAAAATGCATATCGTCTTTTTCAGCAAAATATATAATTTATTAGATGTTAATCACAATGTATGTACTCGTATGCCTAGTGGGAATCAAACATTTAGCTGTTCGGTAAGAGGGAATTTTTTACTTTCCCTGCAATACATGGTAATGTATAGGGAAGGTATGGAAATCATGCCAAAAATCGCAACTCGAGTTTAGACGGATCTACACGTTTCGAGACCTCTAGAGTACGAAAAATATATTTTTAGGGTGACGTCCGTGTGCGTGTCTGTGTGTCTGTCTGTGTGTCTTTCTGTGTGTCTGTCTGTCTGTGCAGATTTCGTATCCACTCTAACTAAAAAACTAATGGACCGAATTTCATAAAATTTGGTAGGTAAGTCACTTATGGACGAATCTAGTGCTGATTAGTTTTGGGTACGATTCGGGATAAAAGAACCCACCTTTTTTTGCGAAATGGCTCGCAAAAGTTTGTATCCTTTCTAGCTGAAAAACTAATTGACTGAATTTCAGAAAATTCATTAGATAAGTCACTTGTGGGACACCCTGGTGCTGATTAGATTTCGGTACGATTCGAAAAAAATAACCTGCCTTGTTTTGCAAAATATCCCGCAAAAATCGCCAAAATCTAAAATAAAAAATGCTTAATATATCCTTTGCTCAATATATCAGTACGCTTAAATATCCATTAAATGCTTGTTTAATACGTAATTTTTAAAGACGAAAGTAATAAGACCAACTCCATTACACTAGGACTAGCCGTTCTCGAGATATTTTAGTTTTTCGTATTTTCTCTACGATACCTTTGAAAATAAGTCCAATTATCAAATGAGAACGAAAATTGAATTAAAAGTGATTAAATTTAATTAAAATAAAGAGAACGTGAATATAAGTCTGCAGGGAAAGTCATGTGCTGCCCACATCAGATTTTTTAATGTATAAGCAATTTAGCAGGAACACTTCGTTGGTTTATGCTTTTAACTATTCCATGGGAATTGAATTAATTATTTTGAATGGACACGCTTCTTCTTTTCATGCCCACAAGACCTACTTTTATATATAGCGTTAGTTTAAAGTAGATTCCACACTGATCTGAATATGCTTATACATTCATTCGTCTCCACCAATACCAAAAATTAAAACCGAATAATAAGTATCTCAAGGACAGAGAGTGAGTTGTAGACCACAGTTGGATTTTACACTTTACATCACGTGAGAAATCTTTATAACTAGAATATATGTTTTTTCTTGTCTAAGCATTAAGTTCTAAACAGTTTTTCTGAAAAATATGTGTTTCTAGCAAAAACATTTAACTTTTTTGAATTTTGCTTTTCTGTAATAAAATCGCGAAGAAATGTTTCATATTGCACATCATAGGACGGAATTTGTAAAATCATGTGAAATTATTTCTTCCATATGCCCGTTTACAGAACTTGCGATCCTAAAATCTGTGACTCCAGACATCTACTGAGTATCTTACTTTTTGCCGTTCTTCGACATCCAAGAGAACGTAAATTTTATAGGACCATCTGTTTCACACGCAATGTTTAAGTGGCAATCAATTATTACGAAATTGGCGAAATTGTGCCAACTGTCTCGCAAAGTGAAACAAATAGAGATATTTTTTTTAATAATATTATCTAAATTGCATAAAACAATGAGACAATTAAATACCCACAGTGTGGATCGATATATATATATATAGGAGATATTGAATTATTACGAAATTGGCCATATTGTGCCAATTCTCTCGCCAAGTGCGACAAATCGAGATATTGTTTCTCTTACTTATATTATCTAAATTACATAAAACAATGAGATAATGACATACTATAATAATTAGACAATCACATATACACAATAAGACTCTAATATATTTCTCAGAAATATTGAATTATTATGAAACTGGCGATAATGTGCAAACTGTCTCGCCAAGTGCGACAAATCGAGATATTGGTTTTCTTAATTATATTATCAAAATTACATACAACAATGAGACAATTATATATAACAATTAGACAATTATGTACAAACAATAAGACTCTAATATATTTCTCGGAAATAGTGAATTATTACGAAACTGGCGATATTGTGCCAACTATCTCTCCAAGTGCGACAAATCGAGCTCTTATTTTTCTTAATTATATTACCAATATTACACACAACACTGAGACAATTACAGATAACAATTAGTCAATACATACACACAATAAGACTAATATATTTCTCGGAAATAGTGAATTATTACGAAACTGGCGATACTGTGCCAACTCTCTCGTCAAGTGTGACAAATCGAGATATTATTTTTCTTAATTATATTACCAAAATTACGCACAACAATGAGACAATTACAGATAACAATTAGAAAATACATACACATAATGAGACTCTCATCTTTTTTCTCGGAAATGGTGAATTATTACGAAACCGGCGATAATGTGCCAACTATCTTGCCAAGTGCGAAAAATCGAGTTATTGTTTTTTTTTAATTGTATTATCTAAATTACATACAACAATGGGGCAATTACATACCCGTAATGAGACTCAATATATATTTGAGAGACATTGAACTATTGCGAATTTGGAGAATTTATGTGCTTATCAGTATCGCCAAGTTCGACAAATTTGTCGCTTTGTGCGACAAATAAAGTTATTGTTTTTCTAAATTATATTATTTAAATTAAATACAACACAAGATATCTGTATTCACAGTATATATTGTAGTAACTTAAAACTACAACTTAAGGTGTGCTGCTGTCACAAATTCAGAATTTAATTTCAAATTTTTATTTCATTATTATTCTAAGCACTGTATCTAGTGTATCAACAAAGATATGAAGACTTTCAAAACTATTTCAAATACGTCTAATATCCTCCGTACTTAATGAATTGCTCGTAAAATACAATAAATCCATATATTGTACAATTAAATATTGCTCGTTTCGATGTATTGTGAAAGAATCTAAAATTAATCTCAAAGAATAGAAACATTGTGCAACATTTACAACACGTGTTACTTTTAAATGGTATGGTCTCTCATCGATTTTTATATCATTTTGCAATGGAAGGATTATAATTCAGCGTTTTACACTTAATTTTCAAAAGAGTTATGAATGTTATTATTAGACAAGATAATAAAGACTTAACGGTTTAAATTTGTGTATCCGTCGCTTCCTTTAAAATATGTGCTTGAATATAAACACGCTTAATTCCGTTAAAATTAATTTGTTTTAATTTTTGATCATTGAGTAAATTTATAAAATTATTAAACAATCTCGTAGATAAACTAATTATCGAATGGGATGATTGTAAATACGTGTCAAATAATATATTTATCTTTCAGAGAATTTAAAATTAAATGTTTCCCATGCATATGCCTCTATTCTAGGAACATAATTTCTATGTATATTCATATTCTTTATACATATACATTTTCTTAGGCATTCCAATAGCTTCGTAAATGTTCATGAATGTGCATGTAAGCTCTGTTTATAAAAAAAGTGAGGATGAACGATCTAATAAAAGTGATTGCACTACCGTATATGAATAATATTAAAAGCTAGTATAGTTATTGAAGAAATATATCAATTACAAAGTTCTAGAGGATTATCTAATTAGTAGGATTATTCATCATGAACGCTCAAAATTACGAATATGAAAGGAAAAAGTCATATCATCGAAGTTTGTAAAACTGTGACACCTGCAATGGAGGGACCATTAAAAATGCTGGAGCTGGCGCTTACTCTATAGACCTTACATTGTCTTGCGCCGTTGGTAAACACCAGCTGAGGGGGGCATTAAAAATGATGGGGCTGGTGCTTACTCTATAGACCTTACATTGTCTTGCGTCGTTGGAAAATACTTTGACAACTTTGATGGCGAAATAGCCGCCATTTCTTTCGTCTTAGACAAAAAGGAGGAGTGTAAAAAGGAAAATATCGTCTTTTCTGTTGATTCCAGGTCGGCAATTATGATCTTAATAACTTTCAATCTCTGGGAATGTGAGATTTCCAAGAACTGTGTGGAAAAAATAGATAAGCTGCTGAACATCAAGAACCGCATTGCCCTGCGGTGGATTCCAAGTAACTGCGGGATATATGGAAATGAGCGGGCAGATTTATTGGCTAAGAATGGATCTCAAATTATGCAACCGGATCCTCCCTTGCCTGCGCAGCATTTAAAACAATATATATCCTACTGTATTAAAGCTAACCGTTTCAGTCTGTACAAGGAGAAAGCTCCGGGGAAAAAGTGGAACTCCCTGTTAAATAAGTCGGCAAGAATTCCCAGTTCCTTGTATAGAGAAGTTGGCGTGGATTGCTTTAGGCTTGCCACGGGTCATGATTGTATCGAATGACACTGACATATACAGATGGCTGCCCTCTTTGCGACCATGGCGTTCCCATGACTGGAGAGCACCTCAACATTTGCCCTGCTGTTCTTGACTGTTTTCCTCTATGTCAAGACAGGACTTTTAGTCACTATTTACTGACAGGACTTTTAGTCACTATTTTAGCGTTATTTTTTATATTGGGCTGCTCGTCGACTTATGACCGAGAGGTCGGGGACGGACATAGGATAAAAAAAACCCTGCAATGTTTGTCAAAATACGTGGTAATATTCTTTCTGGATTTGTCTCTGACGGAAAGCATTTTTCAATATACAATACACTAGATTTATGTTCATATAAGTATTGTTTATTATATCATTCTTGAATATGATTGCCTTTTGCAAGTGTTACAATCCATTCCTATTCATTAGGCATTGCTCTACAACTTTGACATAGGCTTTCTTCGTATCTCTTTGTAGCCGAGTTCCTTATCCTAACAGTGTAGATTCTCCATCAAAGGTGCTGCAATCACTTCTATATGATCAGGCGTAGTCACTTAACGTTGACACACATAGCGTGTACACTCCTGGACAAGCTTAAGTAATGGCAGTTCTTAAGGACATTACAATTAAACCTGTATATATGTGCTAATAAAACCAATACCAACACCTTCAAATTTCTTTGAATTAAAGTAACCCCAGTAATATTTAAGTTTAATACTATTTGAGATAGTGTTTAAATAAACCTAAAATAAAACTTTGAAGCTGTTTATCTGTGCTCGCACCTGTTATACCCTCTGTAGTTGAATCTAATATAATTCCGAAAGCAATAATCGTATTTTGTTGCTATTTGTCATTTGTTATTATTGCCATTTTTCCACAATTAAAGCTTAATTAGATATTTAAAAAGAGGGTTAAATACATCATAACTATGGCTGTCATGTATATATTCAAAATATAAATTAATGATCAAGCTAATTACACTGTAGAACATAGTTTTATATTTTGTATGCCTCTGAGTATAAATCACGTTATCTTTATCTTGTGCTAAATCGACATATGATTTATTTTAATTATAATATCTAAATGACATACAACAATGAGACAATTACATATATATATATATATATATAATAATTATATATAATTATATATATAATAATATATATATATATATAATTATATATATATATATTATATATATAATAATTATATATATATTTATATATATATATATATATATATATATATATATATATATATACATATGGGGGGACATTGAATTATTAAAAATTGACTATATTATGCCAATTGTTTCAGCAAGTTCTAAAAATTTGGTGTTTTGTGCGACAAATACAGTTTTGATATTTCTGAATTATGCTGTTAATATTAAATAAAACTCAAAATATTTGTGTTCGCGGTATATATTTTAGTACTTAAACATCACGCTATAGAAAATCCTGCTGTCTCCAATTTAGAATTTAACTCCAAATGTTATTTATATTCTTATTCCAAGCACTATTTTTAATGCACCGCCAAAGGTATCAAGCGTTTCAAAACTATTTCACAAATACCTCTAATACCCTCAGTTTGCAATCAATCGCACTTTAAATACAAGAATTCCGCACATTGTACAATTAAATTTCGCCCGTATCGATGTATTGTGAAAGAATGTATTAAAAGTAAAGGATCTCAAAGAATGGAAACATTGTGCAACTTTTGCAACATATGTTCCTTTTAAAATGATATGTTTTCTCATCGATTTTTAAATTGTTATTCGATGAAAAGATTATGATTACGTGCTTTATACTTAATTTTCAAAAGAGTTATGAATGATATTATTAGACCAGAGAACAAAGACTTCACGATTTAAATGTGTGTATCCTTTACTGTATACCTTTACAATTAGTATTTGGATAGAAATGCGTTTAATTCCGTTAAACTTATTTTATTTTAATTTTTGATATATGATCATTTTTAAACAATATGAAAACGAACTCTGAGATAAACTTATTATCGAGTGGAATGATTGTAGATAAGTGTCAAATATTGTTTTCATCTTTCCGAGAATTTGACAAGAAAGATCAATCATGCATGAAGCATTGATTATGAAACACTTTCCAACTGAAATGCAATTTTATTTAAAAATCTCTCTGAAATGCGATCCATTCAGCGCTGATATTTTTAAAATTATCACAGTGATACAGTAATAAAGTTACTATACCTTAAAACTTTAAAACTTATCGAAAAGACAATGCTAGATACACACAATGAACATTATTGAAATGACGTTATCTAAATATAAATAGCCTACTTATCTATGCAAAATCAATGAATATTTTATTCATATCACTTATATTCCAGAGTCCTGAGCTAAGTAATTTTGCAACTCATCTTACAATTGCTTGATTCGTTTACATTCTCTATGCATTAAAACTGGGCTTCGATTAATCAAATCTTAGTGATCATTTAAAATCAAAATATTGTAATTGAGTTGGCACAAAATTTAGATACATAGGCAATGCACAAAATAAAGGGGCCATATGACGGAGACAACACTAAATATAAATTTAAACGATCTTTAAATAGCTATGGTAACAGTACAGTAAATAAAGTCATATTTCATTTTGCAATAAGTCACATAATCTCTTTATATATCATGGATATAATTATTATTTTAAATTTTATTTAAATAGCTACCCAGCATATTTTGTTGAAATCATTTTCTATATTTTATGTGATAATTTGAATATTCCCTAAAGTTTTCAAAGTAATTTATGAATTTTAACTCCGCTTAAAAAATATTTGAAAAATTAAATTCCACAGCTTTCAATGTATTTCATTTTTCAACCCGGGTTCAATACGAAACTAATTTGGTGATATTATTCACTTTCCATTTCCATATATATACCCAGACCGTCTCAACAACATACTAAAATTTCATCCGATAACATAATTTTTACGGCAGTTATCGTGCGAATGGCCATACAGACAGACAGCATGATTAAAGTCATAAACACTTTTCAACTATATTGGAACGTGTTAAAAATTATTGTTCTCAATGCATATTCATATTTTCTAGGAATGTTCTTAAACATTCCAATAGTTTTATAAATGTCCATGAGAGTACATGTTAGGTCTGTTTATAGTAAGATGATGACGCTCAATCGAATACAAGTGATTTGAACGCTATGTGTGGATAATAGTAAAATCTAGTATAGTTAATGAAGGAATATGACAATTACAAAGTTGTAGAAGATTGTGTAATTAGTAGAAATATTAATCATGAACGCTTAAAATTTCGAATATGAACGGCAATAAATACTTGTCAAAATTCGTGTCATCAAAGTTTGTAACACTGTGATGTTTGTCAAATCCGATTCTTTCTTAATAATAATCAAGGTTGGTATCATATCTGAATTCAATAGATAAAATTAAGGACAAAACTTTTTTTAAAAACGAAAGGTCTTTCGTTTAACACTTCCTAAAAGACGTACAAAATATATATTAAAAACTGCCAGAGCGCTTTCATACCTATATACTCACTTCATCAGTAGCTACATGAATAGTAAAAACATGGAATGTTTATATACAGAGAGACCAGTTTAAAGCAAATTTGCATAAAATATAAAATGATAAATGAACTTACTAAAATAGCACAAGAAATGTACACAGAAATTACAAAATAAGTTTAAACGCTTACGAATTTTAAATTTTTACAAGAAAATAACTAATACAAATTTTAAAAAAAACGTCAAGCATGATATTCCCGAGAATGTCGCCAAGCATAACTTAAACTTTGAATAGGATCAAAATTGCAAATGGATTCACGGTAAATATAAATAGATTCGTAAAGATATTCGTAAATATAAATGGATTCGTAAAGAAGAATACTACGTAGTATACTACGTAGTATTCATACTACGATTCATATACGTAGTATACTACGACTCATTCTCGACTACGAAGAATACTAAGTAGTATTTTTCTTTATGAATCCCTGTTTATTTATATTTACTGTGAATCCATTTGTAATTTTGATCCTGATCAAATTTAACTTATGCTTGGCGACTCATTCTCGACTCTATGCAATTCAATCCTCTTAAAAGTTATTTGTGACTTCATTCTCAGGAATATCATGCTTGACGTTTTCTAAAATTTGTATTAGCTATTTTCTTGTAATAATTTAAAATTCGAAAGCGTTTAAACTTATTTTGTAATTTCCGTGTATATTTATTGTACTATTTTTAGTAAGTTCATTTATCATTTTACAGTTTATGCAAATTTGTTTTAAACTGGTCTCTATATACTACATAAACATTCCATGTTTTTACTATTCATGTAGCCACTGATGAAGTGCGTATATACGTCTGAAAGCGCTCTGGCAGATTTTAATATATATTTTGTACATCTTTTAGGATGTGTTAAATAAAAGACCTTTCGTTTCTAAAACGTTTTGTCCTTAATTTTATCTATTCTTTCTCTAAATTGGGTCTGACAGAGAATATTTTAAATATACTCTTAACTAGTTTTATGTTCATGTATGTACTGTTTATTATATCATTCTTGAATAAGACAGCCTTATCTAACAGTGTTACAATCAATTTCTTTTCAATATATAATGTTCTGCAACTGTGTAACTCGCTTTTTCATCTATCTTTATTGTTGAGTGTCTTATTGAAACTGTTTAAAGTCTTCACCAAAGGCGCTACAATGATTATTTTGGTCGGGCATAGTCAATTAACTCTAGATTCACCTAGCTTGTACTCTCAAGGACAAGCTTACAAATGTATTGGAGGTGCTTAAGGACATGGCTATTAAGCCTGTATATATACAATTATAAATGCAATACCAATATCTTCAAAATTCTTGTAATTACAGTAGCTCCTGTGATACTGTTTAAGTAATACTAAAATAAAAATCAGATGCTAGTTATCTGTGTTGGCGGTGCTCATCTGTTTTCCTCTTTAATTGTGAATATAATATAATTCCAGAAATAAAATTCTAATAATCGTATTTTGTTATCACCCCATTTGGTATTAACTGTCGTCTGTCCTTAATTAAAGCTGAATTAGTTATACAGGTATATAAATAAGAGTTCGAGTAGGGTTAAATACACACATAAGTATCATGTGTTTTCAAATTACAAAGTAATGGGCTTACTTATTATGCTGGAGAACACATTTGGATGTTTTGTATGTCTTTGAGATTTCACCACGCAATCTTTACGTTGTTGGGTCAACTGATTATAAAAATAAACATTAAAATAGCAGATTAGCTATACTTTTTTAAAATATGCATAAAATAAATTGAAACATTTTCATATACGTACCCAATTAAAAACGTCACAGAGGAATTTTGCCGCTGCTATGTGGTTCATTTGTCATCTCTCACATATACGTTCCATAATAGTCTGCTATTAGTGAATTTAATTTCTTTTGGATCTTTTTTTCGGGGGAAATTCGCCATCAGTGATGAAAACGTTCCCCGTATTCATCACCGACGGCCTTGTAAATTTAAATATCAAACTCATTTTTTTTAAATATCTATAAAGCAAATTTAAATATTTTCATATTTTCACCCAATTAAAATCTTCTGATAGGACTTATGTCGCTGGCAATAGTTTATGTTGAAGACACAGACCGTCCGACTTATCCTTTGGACTTTGAGTAGCAATTTGGATGGCCGGGGTAATATTTTATGTGGTATATCTCGCAAAGGTTCTGTAATAGTCTGCTATAATTGCTGAATTCAATTTCCCTTTTTTTCGAAGGTAGTAATTTCCTGATGAAACCATTTCCCGTGTTCATCACTGACAGCGTAGTAGTGAAATGGAAATAATTCTAGATGAGGGTGTAAAATTTATTTTGTCATTGATTCTTAGTCTCTCTAGTTGCACCCTAGTTACTTTCCATATATAATAATGCATAAGGATAGTATTGTGACGGGGTCGAAAGTTCGACTTCGAGTTTTTGACGGGAGAGCACGTTTCAAGCATCCATGATCACGAATCAAACATTTTTGAGGCGATGTCTGTGGGTGTTCGTCAGTGAGCCTGTGGAGACGATATCTCACGAACGAATAGAGCGATTTGAATGAAATTTGGTACGAAAATCACAATCCGTGAATACTGGAACCCTATGGTTTTTAAACGCAATCGAGTGTTCAGCACCCCCTAAATTTTTGAGTGAAATTTAAAAAAATTCATCAAAAAATCAAAACCTTTAATAAAGTTACGCAAATAGACATTTCTCATGTAATTTTTCCATATAAAACGATTTACATAAACTTTAGAACGCTAGCAAAAACCGTTCTCGAGATATTGTACATTTTTCAAATAAATTTTTCAAAAAATCCCTTAAATTAAAAAAAAATATTAACTGTTGATAAACATGTTCGCTTTTCATATGTAATATCATTCGATAAATTGGGTGACATCATTCTCCTGGATCTAGCTCGTTCCAGTTATGAGAAAATATACTTTGAGTAATACTTTTGTATTTGAACGTCAATAGTCATTTATCTGCTATAAGAATAACTTATCTCTCCGTCCACAACGTTAGGTGAGATTTTGGACAAGAATTTGGCGGAATGTCGCCAACAGGCGATTTTTGAAATGCTGCCAAATTAACGAAAATCTCGTCATCGGGATAAAAATGACGCTAAATCTGTGAAAATGACGACTAATTGTCGAAAATTCTATATCTTGGAATGAATATAAGTATCTACTATAAAAATACCTATTTCTTTACAGTAAAAGTAGTAAAGTCATTGCATTATATAAGGAAAGTCATATGTTGCCCACATCCGATTTTTTCTTGCAGTATTCCAAGAGAATTTCTATCAGCTCGGACCATTCATTCCTAATGAATGTCCCACCCCATCCGTGACTTGAAGACTATAGCTAATCCACATATAGGTTTTGTGATCAGCATGTCCAAATTAGTGATAAATTATTACTTTGCTTTGAAAGACTTGACTACTGTCCAGTGTTAACATGTCCACAAATTTAACAATATAAATATATTTGTTCGTATAAAATAATTTTTAAAAATCATCAGATCTATAGACATACAAAATTGGTTGTTAAATCTTCGTCTGTCAAATAACTCCACTGATGCTGAGACACCGAATCAACCATGAACTTCTCTCTATCCACAGAATTAGTTATCCATCAGTCTCTCATATCGTTTTAAGAGGATTTTCAAGAGTATGGCAAAAGTTTGTCTCTCGTAGCGTTTCAATAGAATTTCTACCAGTACAGAACATTCATTCTTACTGAACATCACACCCAACCTGTGTCTCCAATACTATAGCTAATCCTCAATTAAGTTTTGTAATCAGCATGTAAAATTAATGATAAATAGTTGTGGCAACCGAAATAAAATAAAGATAAAAGCTTAAAGTTAAAGTTTTAACATATTAATACATTAAGTAATTTATTTATTATTTAATGTTAAATTCATTAATTTGACCTGGCCGTTGATTCTCATATAGTGGAATTATATTTAACGTACATTGTTATGTTGTGCCGCAATAAACCCTCCAATTATTTTACTTTTCGTGTGAGTCCTGAAAAGAATATTTATTAATTATTAAAAGATTAGACCAATTTAAACTTAACAAAAACATTTATTAAAGACACAAAATACCTATTCAATTCCAATACATTAACTATTCTTCCTATTAATTATTTATTAAAATAGAATTTGAGAGGGGAGCACGTGAGACCCTTAACCATATATCTAACGTATTTAATAACCTGTGGATATTTGAGGAACACATACCTTCAATTTGGGCCTTTGCAATAGACTATAATGCTTGCAAATACTTGGTTGCACTGAACACATTCTAGATCTCCCTTATTTGGGAACTTCCACGCAATATTCTGCTTCTTTTGTATTGTCATTCTATCATAATGGTAGGCACGCCTCCTCCCAAGTCATAACGTCGCAGTCGTTGCACACATCTTATTTCAGTCAAAACTCATAATCGTCTCCTAAGTCAAAATCCAACTGTTTCGTCAAAGTCTGATCTCCATCTCTTTTCGTCTGCATCTCATCTCGTTCTCTCTTAGGCTGTGGTTCCTTCGGTGGGTAAAGGGGGGGGGGGTAGCTCCGCCTTTACTTCTTTGGCGCTCATTGGTTCTTCTTTACCCATTTGCACTATTGTACATTTAGTTTGGCCCACCTCAGCCCCTCTGGTATTGCACCCCTAAATTTATAGTATTTTGACCTTAAAGTTCAAGTCCTCATAAACCCTGGTGTCAGCCAGACTACAGCTTTGCTTGCCGTTCTGCCGATACATTTCACAAATAAAAGTGTCTCATGTGAGAACAATTTCTGGTCTCACAATAGTTACTTCTGTTCCAAGGATATTTAGACTGATGTGCAGTGTTAACATGTCAATGAGTTTAACAATATAAAAATATTTGTTCGCATAAACTCATTTTTAAAGTACCTCAAATCTAGTATACAAACAAAATTAATTGTTAAATCATCGTTTGCCAAATAATATCACTGCTACTAGATTCAAGTTTGAGTTCTAAAGTTTGTATAATACATTTTCCAATAAAAATTATGTATGAAATAATTATTTATATACCAATATGTAAAGTCTTGTTTCTTTAATGATTTTTTTCAATAATGCATTCTAAAATTGAGGATTCGTCCAATCATTCGATTGTGTTTTAAATCTATATGGTTCTAGTATACACATACTGTTAGAATCGAGACGAATTTAATCAAGACGCTTCGTTCATTTGTGAGATATCGCGTCCACAGACTTCAAACATTCACTGAAACGCAAATAATACACACACACACTAACATGCATACACACTAAAATCACACATGCGAACACACATTAACATACATATACACAAACATCACTTCAAAATCTTCACATCCAGGGATGCGTAAAACGTGATCTGCCGTTAAGAAATTGAGTTTAAATGTCCAACGCCGTCACAATACTTTCCCTATGTATGATATCACTACTTTATCACTTTCCCAACATACGAATAATGTATAGGGGGGGTATTGCGACAAGGTCAAAAATCCGAATTTGAGTTTTCGACACCATCACAATACTTTACATGATATCACTAATCATGATATCACTTACATGATATCACTTTTCCTGTATACGAGTAAAAGGTATAATGTATGGGGAAAGTATAGCGACAAGGTCAAAAATCCGAATTTGAGTTTTTGATAGGGGAGCAAGTTAAAAGTATTCCTGAACTCGACTCATACAGTTTTAAAATGATGTTTGCGTTTCTGTATGTTAGTGTGTGTGCCCGTTAATATGTGGATATGATATCTCACGAGCGGAGTATTGCAAACAAAACGTGTTATGGTTATGAATATTGCATTACAATCTCTGAATATTAGGACCTTATTGATTAAATGAAAGATAATGTGAGGAAGACACCCCCCCCCCACACACACACACACCACCACCACCAATATTAGAATAGCATTTTGAAATATCATTAAAAATAATTTATTCGATAATAATAAATAAATAATTTTATACGTAATTTTTCATTCGAAAACGGATGACAAAATATCAACGTCAGCATAAACTTTTTTCGAGTTTTCGAGACATTGCGCGTTTTTCAAATAATTATTTCACAAAATTACAAAATTACAAAAAAATTAAAAATCAGTATGTACCATTCAATAGGCTCGCTTGCCATATGCAATATTGCGCATTTTATTTGCTTACAGGTTACTTTCCGTAATAGTTTTGCATTTTGATCCAAACAATTCGTCCTTGTTTATTTATTTCAAGGGATAATAATAAATGTCAATTGAATTGCTAAAGATTTTGCACGCAAGAATGAATAAGTTATTCTTTTTATACTAATATATTGTCAACAGCGAACAGTTTCAATTTACGACAGTATTAATTCAATATCAAAATAAATCATTGTGCAGTTGATCTGGTTCACTATTATGCCGCTGTGAAAGAAACAAAATATTTGCATTATGTAAGGAAAGTTATGTGCTGACCACATCAGTTATTTGCTATATGTAGAAAAAATTATAAATTAATAAAATATGTAAAAATATTACATAAATCATAAATACCACTAATATATTTTCTAAAATAAGTTCATTTAAAATAATTTTCATTCTACAAAACTTCCAAAAAATCAATAGCACCTATCTGTTATCAATATTTGCGTGTGCATTGGAGCTGAAAATGACTGCTTGCGATGTATCTAATTAGATATAATACTTAAAGCTTGGGGTGCCCATAATAGTATGTTTGCATGCAATTCACAAATTAAGTTTCCTGAAATGGCGTTGCAAGCTTCATTAAATAATGGAAATGGCTCCCAAAGCTGTCGACCCGTGTGCGTGCTGTCTTAATAAATAATATCTGTGTGAAGACTTCCATTTAAATCCATGCAGTGTCATTACTGATATTGTTCGCAGTTTTAACGTAAAATGTTCGTTTATGATCCTTGTCTGATTGCACAGATATATTTCTATAGATCTGGCAGATCGACTACAGGATGGCAGATGAATCGAGGACATCAAATTATAAAATTATATAATGGCCTCTGATACTAAAATGACAGCTTTTTTTCACAACTAGATGGCACTAATATACACTCAAAAATATATCATAAATATTTTCTGCTGCTTGTAATATGCAGACCATCAAAAAGATGCAATTTTTATAAATGGAAGAACATTTTATCAATCATTTTTCCCTCAGAGTGAATTGTATTTTTATTTTTATTTTAGTGGAGCATTTTGCAGCCATTTTTATGGTAGTGTTTTATGATTAGTAGAGTGTTTTTCAGCAATTCGATCTCTTTCAGACACAACGAAAACAGCCGGTCTTTCAATTTTTACTAAGGAATAAGCTGTTTGAAATAAGGACAAGATTGCTGAAATTCTCCAATGTCAGTTTCATAAGAATGGTTAGACATATATTTTTCTAACGTAAAAATTCCTGTACTTTGGGGAAAATGCATGTTATTTGATTGATATAAAAATGTCTGTAATTATCATGGAAGTAAAAGTAATGAGATACAACTTCATATTAAGAATTCGACAATATCTTTTTAGACAATAATTCAGTTGTCGCTGGGATAAGATAAGTAGTCCTGCGTTGCATGCATTTCTGTGGCGAAATGACTAATATATTTATTTAAACTGTCAATTTTGTAAAAATAAATTATTAAAGCAATGCTAAGTAGACATGAAACAATAAAGAATATTCCAGCACATTCAAAATTATGCTACCTTTCAATTTAGTTTTATCTCCATATATTCTATACTCTATCCTACAACTATGAAAATATACTTGTTAATTATACTCATAATTAAGGAACCCTTAATTTAAAAATAATCAAAAATACATATGCTAAATGCAACGTCTTTCTGTTGTGGCAACTAACAATAGCAACTACCTTACTAACACTAGCGACACCTAGATATAACTCTCAAAGCATTATGGTATTTTCAAGAGTTTCATCCATAGACATTTTACTCCTTCTTTCTAACTTCATGGTAATGGTCATCTAACATTTTAAAAACAGCAGACGATATTTTGATATACAGGGTCTTTATAATTAAAGTTCCTCTTTGAAATGGCTATAAAAGGAAAACTACTGGACATAATGTTATCAAACTTGGTAATAGTTTACAGAAGGTCATGGAATTTTAAAGTTCAAAAATTCACCGTCAGAGGGGGAATGGCGCTGTATGCAATATCGTTAAATGAAATAAGACATGAAAACACCGGTTTAAACAGTTTTTATTCGTTTCTAAAACGTGTTACGAATCATGTTCAATGTGGCTTCCACCATTTTCTGAAAGCAAGTTAAATCGCATTACTACATTCTCAAGAGTAGCTCTTAGTATATCAGGAGGAATGGTACTGACATGTCGGTGTATCACATTTTTCAATTTCGTCAAATTGTTTATGTTATCACCATAAACAGTGGCTTTGAGGTAACCCCATAGCCAGAGGTCACAGGGGTTGAGGTTTGGTGACCGGGGTGGCCAAGAAATGGGGAAGTGTCGGCTTACAATCCAGTCATCCGTGAAATGTTGCTTAAGTAACTGTTTGACACATGTACCAATGTGAGGTGGAACCCCGTCCTCCATAAAAATCGTGGTATCTAAGCCACTTGTTTATGGTGATAACATAAAGAATTTGGCGAAATTGAAAAATGTGATACACCGACATGTCCGTAACATTCCTCCTGATATGCTAAGAGCTACTGTTGAGAATCCAGTAATGCGATTTAACTTGCTTTCAGAAAATAGTGGAAGTCACATTGAACACGTTTTAGAAACGATTAAAATCGTTTTAAACCGATGTCTTCATGTCTTATTTCGTTTAACACTATTGCATACAGCACCATTCCCCGCTGACGGTTAGTTTTTGAACTTATTTATTTGCGGAAAATAAAATTCCATGACCTTCTGTAAACTATTACCATGTTTGATAACATTCTGTCCAGTAGTTTTCCTTTTATGGCCATTTCAAAATGGAACTTTAATTATAAAGACCCTGTATTTTAAGATAAATTAGTGCCACCTAACTGTACATAATTCTACATTTCAATTTCTGTATCCATTAAATATTTTTAAAATTTGAAGTGCTAGATTTTCCAATGACCTGTATTCCGTGATCTTGTTGGCTTATTATTTGCAAATGCGTTAAATGTTATCTGATTATGTAAAAATGTATAGTGCAATGCTAGTTCTGAGGTTACTAATATAACTAGCAGCTGTGACTGAAGTTAGCGCCACTTATTAGCCAATTTTTCAAATAATTGGAGAACACATTATAATCGTTTTAAATACATTAAAAACATGAATTTATAAAATTATTTCCGCCCTATAAGGAAGTAAGAATATTGCGCATTTTTCAACTAATATTTTATTCGCTGAATTAAAATTAAAAATCAGCCATATTTTCCAACTCATCTGCAATAATCATCCACACATTCGAAAATTGTATTCAAATGAATTGCGGTAAAATGAATAGCATTCATGCAATTGCATTCTATTCTTTGTAACAATACCTGAAATTTACTAGGACTATTGCTGTTATGCAATGTTTAATATTAAAACGAATAACATCACTCTTATTATACGAGTATAAAACTTTCTCAATATTTATCTTTTCTGTTTTGTTTGAATTTGCCAAGTTCATAAAATATGCCGAAATGAAATATGCAGCTTTAAATATATCACATGTTCTATCCATAATTAGTTTTTTCTTAAAAAATCTGAAACTTCCAGGGATTTAAAACATAAATACACTCTTTTGCAAAACAAAAAGATGCACCATGAAGAAAGTGACTGTTTTTATTGAAATTAAATATGCGTACAGCTCATACACAGGTAATGAAATGATAACAAAATCAAGGCCTCAAGGCCCATCAATGGTTAGTAATTGCACATTGCATTTTCAAATCAGTAATTGGTGATCCCCCCCCCCTTAGCGGCAATGCATGTGTGTATACGTCTAGGTAAGGAGTGATAAAGTTTCCTATATCATCCTGCGATACATTCTGCCAGGTCTTCCTCAATTGTTGCTCCAGAAGTGCTACATTTCGGGATGCCCAAATCTGGCAGCCTAGCATGTCCCATACATGCTCGATTGGCGAAAGGTTTGGTGACTTTGCTGGCCAAGAAACAGTATCAACAGCACGGATACAGTACAAGGATATGCGAGTCGTGTGTGGCGTGGCATTATCTTGTTGGGAAAATGGCCCCAGAATGACGTGCCATGAAGGGTAACACAAACGGTCGCGGGATTTCATCAACATATCGTTGATTTGTTAAATTTGTACACATGATGACTAGCCGTCCGTCCAAATAGTTGCTCTTAGTACTTTGGACGAGTCGGACGGTCTGGGTCTTCAACATGATGACTAGGCCGGTCGTCCATTTTGATGCTCTAAGTCCTCTGGACGAGCCGGACGGCCTGGGGATTTCACATGATGACTAGGGGCGACCTGATGTCGTAAGAGATAGCCCCCACACCATCACACCAGGGGTAATGGCTGTGTGCCTATGTAGAACAAAGGCTGGTAGGGACAGCTGGCCTTGGCGCCTCCACACCCGCACTCGATGGTCATCTTCTGAAAGATTTAAACATGACGTATCTCTGAAAACTATGCGGTGCCAGTCTGCTGGCAGTCATGATGCCTGGCTACGACATCATTCCAAACGACTCTGTCGATTTTGTAGAGTTATGGGCAGGCGTCTTAAAGGCCACCGTGAGCGTAACCCCATCTCAGCCAAGCGCCATGAGATGGTGAAATATACCACGGGTGGTATGGAAGAGGCTGCAACACGTTGGATGGCGGACAATGATGCCATTGGGCCAGTTCGGGCCTGCCGCAAAATCATCTGATCTTGCCTCGCATTCGTGCACCTTAACTTTCCAGAACCTTCATTCCGTCGACGAGTTCCTTGCAGCAACCACTGCTTCCAGCACCTTTGCACAGCAGTGTCCGTTCGGTGCAGGTGGCGACCTATTGCTCGGTATGACCATTCAGCTTCACGCGTCCCGGCTATACGACCACGTTCGGACTCGTCTAATTGCTTATAAGGCCTTCGGTAACATCGTACTGGCATTATAGGTTGTGTCTCCACGGAACTGATACGCCGATAACGTGCAAAGATTAACCCACCACATTTTAAACCTGTTTTATAGAATGATAGTTGCGCAGTAGAAACGCGCACTGAGACCGAAGTTAACACTCATTGCCCTTGCAAATTTAACTATTTGCATACTTTTTGTAAAGGAATTTGCATGCTAAATTTCGTGATGATCGGATTATTTTTTAGCGATCCTTCGTTTTTTGTTTTAGTTTTTTGCAAAAGAGTATATATGCAGAGTTGAAAGTAATAAATAAATAACTTTAGCAAATTTGGAAAACAAAGATTTACGAATGACGAGATACTTTCAATTTTCTATTACAGGAGGATAAAATAAATGTTGGAATACTTTGCAAGCAATAATGTATTTCCTGTAAGAAACTCGAAAAGACAGTCGAAGAACTTTTCACAATACATGAGGAATTGGAGCTGATGCTATACGACACTGGCATACTCGGCGAATACTGCTGATACTCTTTATTACCCTAGTCGTATACAAATATATAATTACTTTTATAAATAGCAGTTGATGGATATCACACCGAATAACGGTCAGGAATAAGAACATAACCACATGGTTGCGCCCATGCGATTAATACATTAAATAGAGTCTGAAACAACATTTTAATAAAGAATAAAAACATTTAAAACTATATGTTACCAAATTATCTTAAGAAATTTTATCAAATGTGAAATAATAATTCTTTTTATTCGTTTTGAAATCAATTTGCTTCGGAACAAATCTATTTTCAGAAAAATAATTTATCGTGCAAAATTTTTTGAGTAATTACTTTTAAAGTAATTCAAATTAAATATGTAAGAAAAATATGCTTCTGGCTAAATTAATTGATTTCTATGCTAAAAAAATAATTCTGAGTGTGCGAATAATGTTTAATGTTTTAGAATAATTTTAATCGAAAGTTTCCATTTATTGATATTTAATCTCTCCACGTATCTGTAATTCTAAATTTGAGTTTTCGTTCTACAACTGTTATACATGCTGTTCTAATCTACCCGCTTATTGGATAGGGTTGTAAAATCAATTAAATTTCTAAAACATCATTTTGAAATACAGCAGAGAAATATATGAAAATTATGTGCAATTCTTACACTATTTTAGAAATTTTGAGTGATTTTCCTATTGCGACTGATTGCTAATTGTGCATCTAAATATTACGTGTTTTCGAAAATAGGTTTTTTTACCATATTACTTATAGAGGCGAATTCGTAATTATTTTTACCTAGTTTACTCTTGGAACATCATACATATTGCTAATTCTCGATGATTGATAGCTACTCTATTCAGACATTATAATCCTAAATTTGATTTTTCGTCCATAGTCATGAATGCAGACCAAATCAACTGGTTAGATGAACAGGAGGACTGAAAAATTAATTAAATTTCTAAAACTTTAGTACAATGTATAGCAGAGAAATATATTAGAGCTAGGTTTAATTCTTATATCATTTTAATAATAGTGTTTTTTTTCTATTGCAATTGAATAATATTTGCTCTTATGCTAAAATATTATTTTTGAATTATTGCTATTTTGAATATATACTAATGACAGCAGCGATTTAAAAAATGTTGAAAATGAGTCGATTTTTATCTGACATAAGTGAATTGTTGTGTAATAGAGCTCAGTTTTAAAATGTATCAGATGATATAAATTTTAAACAGAATTTTTGTCATCTGAAATTTTATTTTTCATCCCTACTTATTAAACACTTCTGTAACTTTACACTTACACTTTCATTATTTATTAAACGGTCATACACACGTATATCCTGTGCCGGTTGCTTATGTAATATTACAGAATTAATTGAAGTTCCAAAACCACTTTTAAAGTAGCAATGAAAAATACGTAAACACTATATATATATATATATATATATATATATATATATATATTTCTTTTACATTTTCAGATGTTACACATTTATGTAATTGCAATCGGGGAATTTTCACACGCCTAGTAATTATTATTATTTTTAAACAATATTTTCTGTATACAATTTACTTAGTAAATTTGAAAAAGAGAAAATTTGATAAATATATTTTTCTGTCTCATATATATGATATGTTATACAGTAAAAGTAATTTTAAGAAAGTGAGACGGCAGATATTTATACAACTTTTTATTTCACATGGTCTGGTGTTTATCTTTTTATCTAGTGTGATTCAAACGTTTTCAACTAATCAGCTTCCAGTAACAGAAAATTTGATATGCCGTGTCTTTTGGGGTATATTTTTTAATTCTTTTGATTTTCAACCTTCTTGGGCCGTTCCATCTTGAGGCCGTCATATGAATATACTCGTTGCTGGGGAATAAATCGAAAACCGGATCATCTAGAAAGTCCAAATTTAGTATGTCACTGTCTTTCATACAAAGTTACATACATACAACTTACTAAATCCGTTTTTCATGTATTTAGGTTATATACAAATAATAAAAGTGTGCACATTATAAAACCGCTGTTTTTGCTTTTACTTGTTCATATATCATTTACATCCAAACACCAGTGGCACCGTGACAAATTCATACATATATTGCTTATGTGATTGCAATGGTATGTTTACAGATATAGTGCCCTAGAATTTACGCTGAGTATATTTCACGTTGCGCTTAGCTTAAAAAAATATGGTAGTTTAGAAATATATAAAATAGTAGGGAACAGTACATTTTAGCAATTCAAAAATTAAACATAAATTAATTATGACAAATTAAGTTACAATTTTTATAAAAATTTTCAAAATTAACTATATCAAGTAAATTAATTATATATATAAAACGTATTGAGCTGACCTACTGATGCGGTAATTGGATGACAGAGACATTTAGTTCTGTCTTGTCTTGGATACGTAAGGAAAAATCAAAAATGTTTTAAATTCGAATTAAGAGTGATAATGGTTCGAAGAGATAATTACAGCACGCACACCCACATTTCAAGAATCCAAAAGGGTTCCATGTGCAACCAAAGTCTTGTTTTATACTCAATCGATCAGTCACATCATAAAAAAATCAACTAAAAAATAAAATATATCGAAAATTCGAACTATGAGTAACGATTCAATGGGGTTTTCATAAAACACACATAATTTTGCATCTCAGAAATAATAAAACCACAATCTGTCATCCTTTCGATGTTAATTAAACCACGGAAGTAAGATTCAATATATTTTCCCATTTAACGCTAATTTTATGCTTAAATCTGAAAGCGTTTATAATATTCAGAAAAGTTAGTCAATTGATGTTATTAAGCGTATCGTGTGAGACCAGAAATAGATCTCAAACTACGTATGGTGAGACAGTTTTATGTACATTATTTATTGTGTCCGAAACATCGGACAATACCTTCAGTCTAAATGACGCTAGGGTTTACAGCACGTGAACCCAAAGGTCAGATAAAACCATAAATTTAGGGGAGTCGCGACAGAAGAAAGGTCGAACCCTTGAAAAATGTGAAGTAACGACATTGAATGGAAAGGCTATCCAATGGAGAAACACACATAATTTTGCATCTTAGAAATAATAAAACCACAATTTGTCATCCTTCCGATGTTAATTAAACCACGGAAGTAAGATTCAATATATTTTCCCATTTAACGCTAATTTTATGCTTAAATCTGAAAGCGTTTGTAATAGTCAGAAAAGTTAGTCAATTGCTGTTATTAAGCATATCGTGTGAGACCAGAAAGGGATCTCACACTACGTATGGTGAGACAGTTTTATGTACATTATTTATTGTTTCCGAAACATCGGACAATACCTTCAGTCTGAATGACGCCAGGGTTTACAGCACGTGAACCCAAAGGTCAGATAAAACCATAAATTTAGGAGAGTCGCGACAGAAGAAGGGTCGAATCCTTAAAAAATGTGAAGTAACGACATTGAATGGAAAGGCTATCCAATGGAGAAACACGCATAATTTTGCATCTTAGAAATAATAAAACCACAATTTGTCATCCTTCCGATGTTAATTAAACCACGAAAGTAAGATTCAATATATTTTCCCATTTAACGCTAATGTTATGCTTAAATCTGAAAGCGTTTATAATATTCAGAAAAGTTAGTCAATTGATGTTATTAAGCGTATCGTGTGAGACCAGAAATAGATCTCAAACTACGTATGGTGAGACAGTTTTATGTACATTATTTATTGTGTCCGAAACATCGGACAATACCTTCAGTCTGAATGACGCCAGGGTTTACAGCACGTGAACCCAAAGGTCAGATAAAACCATAAATTTAGGGAAGTCGCGACAGAAGAAGGGTCGAACCCTTAAAAAATGGGAAGTAACGACATTGAATGGAAAGGATAAATCAAATGGAGAAAGTGCTTGTAGCGCCACACTGAATGCCGCAAATGAGAGCAAAGGGGAAGTGTCAGTCCCAAGGCAAAAGAGCCACAACCGGTGACTTAAGAACCACACTTGCAATATAGTAGTTCGAGAGCATTACAATAAGAACGATCAGTTGGTGAGAATAGTGGTAACAGATTGTAACAGTTCGACATTATGAATAGAACGATGCTGATACTCAGTTAAAGATATATACGTATGACTTGGCGAATGCCGATATGACTACGAGAATGACATAAGTACGAGTGTGCAAGCCAGCAGATCATCGGCGAATTACACGTAAACGAAATACACTGCGAGTTGATTCAAATGTTATGTTCGGCGATGTACATGCCGGTGACAAAGTCCAACACAGACTTGAAGGTATGTGTTCCTCAAATATGATATCTGGTCCTAACTACATTTTAGGCAGTTGAATACTGGTCTCACATGATCTCTCTGACGAAATAATTAATAAGAATAATAATTGTTGTAAATAAATAATTAAGTATTTATGTTGTTAATAAATGTTTTATTGTTAAAGTTAAAATTGTGTGGTCCATTTAATATTTTAATAATTAATTATTCTTTTACAGAACTCGCGCGAAAGAAATTAATTGGAGAGATAATAGCGGCACATAATGCAATGTACAATACAATAAATAAATCCACTATGTACGATTTTACGGCCATGTTAAAAGACAGATATTATGCTGATGATAATGAAGCTAAAAGTTTAACTTTAAGATCTTTTTGTTTTTGTATACCACCATAAGTATGACATTTAGTGACCGCTGTCGTTTCGAAGGCGTAAACTGCGGATGGAATTCACCAAAAATATGCTTGAAGAACTCACATTTAACGCAAATGAATAAGAATCGTCTTCATGGCTCCATGAATAAATCGTTTTCTGCCAAATCACAAATCTGTGGTTCTATCCACTGTTGATTCAAATGTCCTTTGTAATGACACCCCAGCAACTAAATCCTGTATGTTGCACTACCTGAACGACTGAGGTACAAACGGTATTGCTATTGTTATTTTCTTAGCCGGCTAAGTTTTAAGACATGACTTTCAATTTACATCGGTTTGAATTGCGCAGAACATGATACTGCCAAGTATAAAAGTAGCCGATGAATGAGGAGGATACAGTTACTTTGTAGTATCATGCTCGGTGGTAGTATCATATTCGGTGGTAGTTCATGCAGTTACTTGGTAATACCCTCGTCATACATACCGATGAATAAGGAGGATTATCGTTCGTACTTCGAAGATCATTTTCCCTAGTTCATTCAATAAACTCTGTTAGGCGGCATTGCCTATAAATCTCTAATTCAGGCGCTCTATGTAGAAAATTCTACATATTATTTTCCCAATATTACATATTATATGTTACGTATTATATGTGTGTATACTATAAAGTGTGATAGTGTCTGTCGGATTTCGATAGATATACACATTTTGAGCATCCGTGAATAGGTTGTTCCTTTTCCAATGATATTTATGAGTTTGCCTCTCTAAGAGTCTGTGGTCCTATTATATCCCGAAGAACGATTCTTACCTATAAACAAATTTATGTAAATACCTTCATTGGTAAAGCTAAATAAATGACCCAATTTTATAAAAACAATATTAAAGTTTAAGAAAAAGTTGTTTCAAATGAAATATACTTATATATATATATATATATATATATATATATATATATATATATATATATATATATATATATATATACAGGGTGCCCAGTGCTTTCTATTGGTGCCCAATGGCTATTTTCTCAACCTTTAGTCACAGAGATATAATTCCAATTGCAAAAATGTTTTAAATTTTTAAATCTATTATCTTAGAAACAGTTTAAATAAAAAAATACATTTCTGCAAGAAATACGAGATATAAATTTTATGCGGTCCCCCGGTCATTCCAGTTATATTTAGGAAAATCATCCTGATACAATTTCATGCAAAATTATACTGCATGCAAAATTAAAAAAAAATCATTTTACAACCAAAATTCACCGAGTTATGAAGCTATAAATTTTATAACTTAAGTCGCTTCTCCACGCATAAAAATAAATGTCCCGTTTCAGGCAACCAACCAATCAGGGACCATATTGATCATATCTGAGCACAAAAAGTACTCCAACTTTAAACAGCTACAATTCGGTCAATTCTGGTCATAAAAGGATGGTTTTTTTTATTTTGCATAAAAATGTACAAGGATGATTTTCTTAGATATAATTTGTAGGACTGGGGACTGCATGTAAAATTTATATTTCGTATTTCTTTCAGAAATGCATTTATTGATTCAAACTGTTTCAAATATAATATGTTTTAAAATTTAAAACATTTTTGCTTGAGGAAATAGCCATTGGGCACCGGTAGCACTGAACACCGAATATATATATATGTATATATATATATATATATATATATATATATATATATATATATATATATATATATATATATATATATATATATATATATATATATATATATATATATATATATATATATATATATATATATATATATATATATATATATATATAAATGAAATATAATGAAAGAGAAGAACAGCAATGTATCAAAAGTAGCCGAGGGGATTGTGATCCCCACTTCCCTGTTAAACCAGCTTTATGTCATGACGACACTCCCGGGAGCTGATACACAGCCGAAAACCATGTACTCAATACTTAAAACTCAAAATATATAGCAAAAAAGTACAGAAATTACAAAATTCCCATTACATCAAAAATTGAAACTGATATAGCAGTATATGAAACATCTAACTGATAATAACACAAACGAACCTATTATATACATTATAACCCAAACGTAAGCACCAACTAAGTGTCTTCTCTTACCATTTTGTATAGGTCTTGTAGGTCATATCACCATGAAGGTTACATAATTATGCAAATTGCGAGACAAACGAAGCAGGACATTGTATGCAAATGATCTGAAAATGTAAGCATATAAAGTGATTAGAGCGCAGGATAGAAGGGGGGGGGGGAGCTGCAGATGAGCCAGCAGTTGCTACTGTCTGACTCCGACGGAAAGGCGTTTTCCGAGCTGTTTTTAGTTTCAGAAGACACTTGTTGTTTAATAGATGCCTGGCTATTGATGCCGATGTCCGTTTCAGCATTTGAACGTTCGTGCGAGGGAATTCATTTTAGGTCTACATTTCGGCTGGATGATAGTACCGGCGTATCGCTGTTGAAACGTGCAGTGTGCAAAGGATTTGGAGAAGATAGATTGAAGGGCATGCGAATCGTCACAATGGTACAGGTTAATCTAGACGTACGTCAGCACGCACTGATCCACGCATTTGCAGACATGCATTGGCGGTCCCACAAGCGACGACTTTCGACATTCCACAGAATTTTCAGGGTACATTTGTTTGTTACAATATCAGGGAGGACAGTGTCTCGACGATTAACTAAAAGCGGCTTGCTCTCAAAACGTCTGTCATTGACGATATGACACCGACGTGAGAGATTGTAATGGTGTCGGTCTGAGCCTCTTGGACGACTGAATGGGGCTAAGTTGTGCTGAACAACGAGTATCGATTGTGTTTGTCGAATGACAGTCGTCGTGTGAGAGTTTGAAGGCGATGTGGAAATAGATCAAACCCTGCTGCGACTGTTGAACGCCATACTGCTCGACAACGCAGAATCATGATTTGGAGTGTTATCGGTCTAGATATCCGGTCACCTATGGTTCGTATCAGAAGTCCAATGACGGTATGTGGATGAGGTGCTGCGGCTGGTTGCACTGCCCTACACTCAGCGGTGCAAAATGCTGTTTTCCAGTAAAATACCGTACACGGTAACCATCCGCAGACAATCCATACAAGGTTACCGGTTGTTTCCTTGGCATCTCCCGACTCCAGATCTTTCACTCATTGAGCATATAAGGGACGTGATTGACCGTCATCCCTACCGACTCAAACTGAGGACGAACTGTGTAAAAAGGTTGAAAATATATGTTTGAATGCTTGTAGTAAACCATCTCTCAGGAAACTATTCGCACAAAAATTGCATCTGTTCCTCCAAGGGTTGCTGCTCGTAGCGCCGCAAGCGGTGGTCCTTCTGCCTACTGATTACCCTATTATACCATTACTCTATTGCATTATCCTTCTGGAATTAACGTCATTTACTTAAATATGCTATCTCTGTCATTGTATCTTTTATCATTACTCTCGATTCGCTATTTAAGCTATTGCATTTTCTGTGTTGGGTAGAGTATATATGTATATATATATATATATATATATATATATATATATATATATAATGTAAATATAAAGAAAGTGAATTATCAGAAATAAATGTGCGCAAAGCAGCAAGAGGTACCATACACCATATATTGAAAAAATTAAAAGATAAAAAGTGAATAAAAATTGAAAAAATGAAGGATGGCTTAGCAAAAAGCTTACTTTATGGCGGTAAGGGGTTGTGACCTTACTCCCCAGTTTTGGTGGTGCTTTTGCTCTCGTCCTCGATTCTATCCTTGTGCAAGGTCTCGTGATAATTTTTATTGTCTCTCCGGAGGTTGGATTGAGCCAAAGCTGGCGACCAGGAGAGAAAGGCCGCGGCGTTTATGACGAGCTCGTTGAACTGGGGAGTAAGGTCACAACCCCTTACCGCCAGAAAGTAAGCTTTTTGCTAAGCCATCCTTCATTTTTTCAATTTTTATTCACTTTTTATTTTTTAATTTTTTCAATATATATATATATATATATATATATATATATATATATATATATATATATATATATATATATATATATATATATATATATATATATATATATATATATATTTTAACATTTTAACAGTTATACTTTTCAAACATCTTGTGATTACTTTTAACGGATAAATGGTCTGTTTGATTCAATTATCTATGTAATTATGGAAAACAATGGGCTAGATAAAGAAAAATACCGACTTCCGAGAGTGTGGTCATGACGTAAGGCATGCTCAACCAGGATGAGGGGTCACAATCCCTTTTGGAAGTATACTTTTTTCTTGTTCACTTTCTTGCGTTTCTTTTACGTTTTATAAGGTTTGAAACTTACCATTTGAATAATATATATATATATATATATATATATATATATATATATATATATATATATATATATATATATATATATATATATATATATATATATATATATATAAATATATATATATGTATATATACACAGGGTGTCCCAAAAACATTGACCTCGGCTTTTATTCCTTCAATATTGATTTTAGGCATATATAATATATTACAAAGTTGCGTAAAAAAGGTACTGAATTATATACAATCCATAAAAATTTGCAGGAGATTCAATTTGAAGAAATATAAAAGTGAAATAGTTGTACGGTCCTCGTACGAAAACATTTCCAATGAGTAAAATGTGCCCCATTCTCTAATAAAGTGATGTACAAAATTTCAGCATTTTACCATACAATTTACCAGAGATATGTTTAAACTAAGTTGGTGAGGGATTAATCACAAATTAAAATTGTTAAAATTTAAAGCAAGAGTGCATATGACGCAACACAGAAATGCATTATATGCAAATAAGATCTGCCTTTTATTTTTAGATTTATTTACAGTTTTTCAAAAATATGCTTCCTAAAAAATACCTTAAAATTTTAGATGATTAATTACAGAATAAAACTTAGAAATGGTGCAATCAAAATGAAACTTAAAACATTTTGAAATGTATGCTTACACAAAAAGCTGCCTCTGAGCGGTGCGTCACACAATCGCAATAGACGCTTCATCACATGAGAAAGTTGTTTTTGCTCTGCCATTAATCAATCGCCTCGCTTAAGAAAGCGTAGCGCGCAGGCCTTCAGTCTGAGCGACCCTTGAGTATTTTACATTTTTGCTACATTTTGAGAATGTAGTTAGCCTGCACCGACAGTATGCCGTAATACATCAATGACGAACATTTTTGAAATGCTTATGCTGTAAAGTTTATGCAATCGCAATGCTAGCGAAACTCTACTGGAATATCAACATAGCCCTTCAGTCTGAGCGACCCTTAAGTATTTAACATTTCTGCTACATTTTGAGAATGTAGTTAGCCTGCACCGACAGTATGCCGTAATACAGCAGTTAAGAACTTTTTGAAATGCTTATGCTGTGGAGTTTATGCAATGGCAATGCTAGCGAAACTCTACTGGAATATCAACGCACTTTTCCCAATTCTCGACATCCTTCTGTGAGATTTAATTCCCGATTGGTGCAACGGGTCGGTGAAAGAAGAAACATACACCATGTAGGTGGACTAGGTTATCCCAGACTTTACTCAAGTGATGTAGAAATTGATATTTTGGCTTACTTTTGCAGTCATATACATAGTAGTGTTCTCATCACTGCTTCAGAAATGAACGTACCACGTGCAACAGTGCGGAGAATACTGAGACGGAATAAATGGCATCCGTTTAACATTCATGGTGTGCAAGAACAGGAGCCAACAGATTATCAACGTCGACTAGATTTTTGTAATTGAGCTCTAAATCAGGAATAATCAAACCCTCTTTCCTGACAAATGTAATTTGGATTGACGGATGCTGTTTTAAACAAGAAGGATGCATAAATCGTCAAAATGAGCACATTTGGTCGGACACAAATCCATTCTTGATACATGATATTCATCATTAGAAGCAATTTTCTGTGAATGTATGGTGTAGTATTTTCAAAAACCGTTTGTTTGGACCCATACTGTATGATGGTACGTTGACGAGTGACAGATATGTTAATAATATTCTGAATGCGGTTATTCCTGATTGTATGGATGAACTGCCCCTAACAAAACATCCACAAGATTGGTTTCAACAGGACGGATCTCCAGCTCACCAAAATACAGTTGTGAAACACTGGTTATATAACGAGTTTCCTGACAAGTGGATTGGCTTGCATGGACCAGTAGAATTTAATCTTCCATCGCCTCATTTAACGCCTATGGATTTTTATGTGTGGGGTTGTTTACGCTAAACTGTTTAGCTTTCACCTCTCTTAAATAAAGCCGCGTTGCAATAACGCATTCAAGATGGTTTTCGTGACATCACCGAACAAGAACTTGTCCCAGTGCACAGAACTGTTATGCAAATGCAGCTCTGTATTGGCATGGATGGAAAACATCTTGAACAAGCTTTATAATATTTGAGTAAAGTTAATATTTCTATAGAGTGTAGATACTTTTGTCCCAATAAATAGCAAAATTATTATTTATTTATGTAATCATTGCTTTCTTTCGCAATTTGTGTATTGTCGTACGGCGTGCACGACATTTTGTAATTTCAATTACGGATGCCAAACCTAGCTAATGAGCTATTTAAATGCTGCAGAGGGAACCAATGGCAATGCTAACATAAATAAACAGCGTGCATCCCCTCCATCACAACAACGAATCAAAAGACGTGGTATAACACTACTAGGTAAAAAGAAAAGTGTTTTTCGAGAATGTTCTAGAAGTTTCCAAGAGAGTCAATTTCGACAGCGTCCTGGACGCACCTAATGTATTTTAGCAGTATTCAAAAAATATCTCCTGCGATCGCGCGAAAATACGCGGATCGGCAAAAATTGTGATGTGTGAACGAAATATGAACACAGTGAAATAGTGGCGTATTAAAATATTATACGCAGGCTTCCAGCATAGTGTTGGCTTCATCTACTATCGAGGTACAAACAAACATAAGGTATGGATATGTTTCATCTGTTATAATGATTATGGAAGGCACGCAATTCATATATATATATATAGTAACTATCGTATAAGTAACAATAAGGTCGTACGAACCTATCGTAGTAACGAGCTCGTGTAGTTAACTAAATAAACTACTTATATTTCCGGTAGCTAATAGTAATTAATGTGTTTTAAATATATGTGTCTTTTGAATTATGTGTTGTAAATGTATGTGTTAATTAAATGTTGTTGAAGATATATGTGTCCAGAAGGATTTAGGAATAAATTTAATAATCAAGATATCTCTACATGTATATATATGAAAGTAAATATTAAAGTAATTGATTAAATTTAGATAAGTGTATTTATTGATATTTTGTGTGTTGGTTGGTCTCTCCGGTTTGAGAACCAGGAGCTTACATGCTCCACCCTTAGTGTCGGCATCATAGGTAAGTTCTATAGTAATAATTTTGATAAGGACAATTTTACCTTATGACATGATGTCGGAGCGTGCATTGGTGCCGTATGTGGTCAAGCTCGGAGAGAATTATGATTTTAATAAGAGAAAGTAATAATAAATAACAGACAAAATTGAATTTAATAATGAATTTGAATGTAATAATGAATTTAATAATGAGATGTTAACTCAGTATAAAGATATAGATATGCACGAAAATGATAATTTAAATATGTATTATATTATTGTGTATATATGTATGTATTAGCATAAATATTTAGTATATAATAAGAAGTGTATAACAGTGTATTAAATCATGGCGCCGAATAAGAGTAGGCAAACAAATAAAAGAGCGAGGCAAGATCCTCAGATTAACGATACCAAACAACAGGAGGTAAATATAAATGACAGAGTAACAGATAATTCGGCTCTAACAAATAACACGGTTCGCGTACAACCAGCGACAAATCAAGCGCAGCAAAATTCATCGTTGCCAATTATGCAAATGTTGCCATCATTTGATGGACAAAAGGATAACAATGTGAATTTCTTTACAATACAGTTTAATGAAATAGCGGATTTAACATCATGGTCCAAACAAGAAAAAATTATAATTGTAAAATCGAGATTGAAGGGAAAGGCACAACAATTTTTGGCAGAAAATATTGCTCTGCAAAAAGAAAAATCGTATGAAAAATTTATGTAATTGTTAAAAAACAAATTTGAAAGGAAACAAACCTTAGTTCAAAAACATAACAATTTTAACAATCTAAAACATTTGCCAAATATGACCATTAAGGAGCTAGCACAGGAAATTGAAAACCAAGCGATAATATTTTTAGAGGTAGATGAAACAATTGACGCAAAAGTACAAAAAAATTATACAGAAAATAAAACTTACCAAATTTTTACAAATACTCAGAGAGAATTTACGAACGGAAGTAAAAAAGATGACCCGAAAACCTTTAATGAAGCAGTGAGAATAGCTGAGGTAATAGAATCTTCATTGGAGGAAGAAAATGATTGTGTAAATAATTGACATGTATTATACCTGAAACGCGATCTGCCGACATGATTTTTCCACCCATAGCGATGCTTTAAAAAATGGTGAAAGTCAGCTATTTGTCTTTTCATATCTCTGGGACTTTTTATGATAAAATTCCGAACTTTTGTACATCACTTTTTAATTGCGTGGAGCACATTTTACACAATGGAAATGTTTTTGTACGGAGAGCCGTATAAAAATTTGAATTTTGCATTTCTTAAAATGTAATTCCTTTTAAAATTTTTATAATCGATTTCATAAAATTCTGTACCTTTTTATACGCAACTTTGTAATTTATTATATATATCAAAGATCAATATTTAAGGAATAAAGTTCGAAGTCAATGTTTTTGGGACACCCTGTACATATATATATATATATATATATATATATATATATATATATATATATATAAAGAAAATCCCAAAAAGTATGAAATTCAAGAAAGAGAAAGGCGCAAATTGCCGCACTATCAAAGTCTTGAAATATAAGATTTAAAATGAAAAACTAAAATATATAGGTGGAATGATTGTGTTTACAGGGTTGCAGAAAGTCTAAGGGGGATTGCGACCCCTATTTCCTGGTTAGAAGCTAGCTTTGACTTCATGAAAACGCTCCCAGAGACTCTGCACGCACGAAACAACAATCGATCATGCCCGTGGGGGAAAATGGCCGAATCCCAGACAACATAAAAATGATCAAAATAACAAAAATTGGAAATTTTACTAACCAGCAAGACGAGAATCATGGAAGAGTTGCATAAAGCGTATAAACTTCGAATAGCATACATATAAAGACTTTTTTACCTGCCGCAGTACGTCATCCGCGTATCGTTGGACAGTCACAGTGCCCTCAATACGGATCAGAGATTACATGATATCGTAGGCGATGGCTTCCCAAACCATGCTGCCGTGAGTCGCGCGGTGTGGCGTTCCACAGATGCGGCCGGATTGGACTTGTCACCACTTCGGCGCCAGACTCCTACACGGCGACTGTCATTGCTAAAACAGAAGCGTGACTCGTTTGAGAACACTACTCTGCTCCATTCTGCCGTTCACGTGGATTTATCCCGGCACCATTGCAAACGGAAACGTCTGTGCTCTTGGATCAATGGCAGTCTTCTTAACGGGCGCCATGAGTGCCTGTCGCCGGCGACCAATCGGCGGCTAATGGTCCTGGCCAATATGGGAGCATCAAGGGTGTCTTGCACATGCTGCAAAAGGGCGATGGAAGTTATCTGCGATGCCGCCAACGCTTGACGGCTGATGCGTTGGTCCACGCGTGCTGACGTCGCTCTCGCTGAACCGGCACCCCTCAAACGTGCCACATTCCCTTTTTCCAACCACCTTCGCCGCAGTCGGTGCACCGTGGACGCGTGTAGGTGAATGTCTGCTGAGATATGACATATGAACCAACCTGTCCTTCTGAGTCCGATCACTCTACCCCTCGTGAAATCGTCTGTCTGCTGGAACTGCCTCGGTTGGTGGCGGCCTGGCATTCTCTGCTACTAGAAGTGTTCTCTGAGACAAAAATAATTGCAAAGTGATTTCCCTGGCAGACAGAGCGGCGCGACTATTGCCGATTCTGTAGGATCCTTCCCTTACATCTCACTCAACGTGCTTCCATATAAGACAACAGTAGTGTGTACGGCAGATAAGGTGGGCAAAATGTCGAAAATCTGGAACTTAAAATGAGGTTTTAGAACTTTAAGTTATCAATCCTTGTCCAATCAACCAGTTGATCAGATCTGTCTTTATGCCCGTTGTAGAAAGAAAACTCAAATTTAGTGTCATCGATGAGTGGAGAGAGTAAATATCAATGAAAAATTTAGTTCAAAATAGTTATTTGATGCTAAAATATATACATACTGTAAAACGTAGTATTTTAACTTGGAAAATTAATTAGATTAACCAGAAACATATTTTTCTGTGAAATTTCACATGAATTGATTTAAATATACTCCTGCTGGAAATTTTTACAAGATAAATTATTTTTCCTGGAAATATATTTGCATCAAAGCAAAATGATTTGAAGATGAAACAAAAATTTTCATTTGAAACCTAATAAGCATTCTGAAGACGATTTAAAAAACATACAGTTTTTATGCACTTTTCTATTCTATGTTAAAATGTGTTTTCATATTTCATTTAATACTTGAATTGTATTGGTACAACCAACGATGTGTTTTTTTAATTTATTCCTGGCTGTTGTACAATGAACTTAGTAATTTAAAATAACGATGTATGGTCATATTAATCATATACTATTTTTGATGAAAATAATTGTTATATATATTTCCACGATAAGGATAAAATTAAACAGAATTCATAGGATTCATCGATTTTACTACCTCATAACTACAGCTCCAATTTTTTCAGAGGAATGTTCTAAAATGTTTTTCAAACGAATTTTCTAAGTTCATATAAGAGGTAAGATTTTGCTTGTAACGCATTTGAATATTTTTCTTTTAATTAAAAATTGAACGTCTGTTGCTTTTGCAGCTAAAATTCATTTTCTTGAATTTGCTACGATCATTTGTTTATTGCAAGTAACTCTGCTCGCCGTTTCTTTTTCGACGTCCATATGTTATTAAAAGGAAAACTGAAATGGATGGAACACGTTATTTTTTTCTAATTTTTAAAAGTACATTCATCGACATAATATATATTACGTGTTTCTCACATAATAATACATAAAATAAATACTTATTCGAAATTAAAATCAATTTGACTTATACGAAAATTTAAATTCGGTGTTTATGAGTATTTTATGACTATAACTTGACAAATTGCAATAAATGTGATCATTTGATAAAGTCTTGTATTTGCGTAAAGGAATGCATTTTATTCATTTTATTATAAGAAATTTTATAAAAAGCAATAGTTCTAATAATTTTCAGGTATGCTTTCTTTTACATCGATGTTTTTTTGTTCATTCCGATTATTTCATTAAAAAGTTCAATAAGTATTGAACTTTTTATAAGTATTGAACTGCATTTTTCAATAAATAGTGACACCAATCTATAGAAGAGCATTGCATGGCTTACCTAACTGCAACATTTCGTGAAAATTGAGATGGCAGCTTTAGTATAAGAGTGGATATATTCATTGCATTGAAGGATAGACACACGTACACCCTACATTGGTCAGACAAATAGATTTTCAAAGACAAAGGCGACTATTGCCTATTCTAGTTTTTTTTAAAGAGCATGAAACAAGGAATGTTCTTTCCTTCCATAAATGGCAATTCCTGTTTAAGCTCATTTTTGACCGTACTTTATTCCTTATGTGCTTCAAGACTATAACGGTGGCACAAAAATTTTATTTAGATTAAATTATAATGTATAAATAGAACAATATTTCGGTATCTGTTTTTCTGACGGAAACCTAACGTTTAAATTAGGTTCCTAAGTATTACGGGCCGATCTCTCTCGGAAGTCAAATGAGGGTCATCTGGACCGTTTGATATGGTCGTTTCAACTTCATGTTTTGGTAAATCGAGGTCGGCTTCAGGGGGGTGCCTGCTTCTGGGGGGTGCCTGCTTCCGGGAGTGCTTGCCGGGGCCTAGCAGCATGTTGTAACAGGGGTTCAGAAGGGGTCACAACCTCCCTTGCGCTAATTTTTGGCACTCCGCTTGTTAAACAAAACAAGATCAAGTCCAGAGAGTAAGATATTTGGCCACAGCTGACCTTTTAGCTAAAAAAATCCTTAACGAGAAGAATGCCGTTGTTTGCTATTTTAAGAAATACGTTGTTGAAAATTTTTCACACATATATAGTGATTTTGAACAGAAAATGTCAAACTTTTCGTTAGCAATCATGAAATCACAAGGAACATTTTTACACAGTCCTTTATATTTATTCTAACCTTTTTACTGTCTATTATCCATATTTCACTATTTATTTATATTCCGTAGTTCAGTTTTATAAAAGCAGTCAATTTCTTTAACTTTCTAATTTTCACATATTATAATTTTTCTAACAGTTTAGTTAAATAACAGTTTTCTAACAGTTTAGTTAAATAACAGTTTTTTAACTGTTTAGTTAAATAACTTTGAATAACTGTTTTCTAACAGTTTAGTTAAATAACTTTAAATAACAGTTTTCTAACAGTTCGTACTAAATCGAAAGTGCTCTACAACTTTCTAATTGACTTTTTTCACGTATCTTTCACCGTTTACGAGATAGGACCGCTAATTCCAAAATTTGCCGATAGATGGCGTTGTAAGTTGTCTCATCGAGTAGCGCATAGCCTTTTTACTATACTTATATGCTTAGACACCAACTTTATGGCCTAAGCTATCACCGTTTAGAAGTTAAGGGGGGTGTAACGGATATAAATGGGTACCCTGTATGTATATATATATATATATATATATATATATATATATATATATATATATATATATATATATATATATATATATATATATATATAATCATAAATAGAATATTGAAAAGACGGACGAGGAAAGCTAACAAGCGGAGTGCCAAAAATTAGCTCAAGGGAGGTTGTGACCCCTTCTGAACCCCTGTTACAACATGCTGCTAGGCCGCTGCAAGCACTCCCGGAAGCAGGCACCCCCCAGAAGCAGGCACCCCACTGAAGCCGACCTCGATACACCAAAGCATGAAGTTGAAACGACCATATCAAACAATTCCAAAACAAGATCACTAAAACAAGTACGTCTAGTTAAAATGAAAAGATGAATAAAATTAAAAATAAAATTAATATGAATATGAAGAATAAAAATACAAATGCTAACACATACCATATCCTTACAAACGTAAAACATTTAGAGATCGACACCCAACAAACAATGAAGAATCAATTGTCCCATACTCGTATGCTGCCAAAAACAAAATTCTAAATACGAGTATGTTTTGAGTATGTTCTTTGAGTACATTCTAATTTTTCCGCTTTCTGTGTTTACTTTTGTACTTACATTTATACCTTTATATATATATATATATATATATATATATATATTTATATATATATATATATATATATATATATAATTTCAACAAATAAAAGGTATCCCCATGGGAGGGGGATGCTCCTCCCTGCTTGCCGACCTTTATTTGAACAAATTTGAAGAGTACTGCTTTAGCATTACTTTCTGCACATGGACCAGTACCATAGCACCAAAATGCATCGGTAGCATGAACAATGAAACTCTATATTTCGTATCAAGAATATTCAACTAATATTTCCTACAAAAGTACATGGATTAGAGAAAAAACTAACTTATTTTTGTAAAATATTGATCAATTATCTGCAATTTGGTGGCCCTTTTTTCAAAAGTTGCCAAATTTGTCGTTAAGTGGGATAGAGATAGACAAAGAGAAGGGAGGGTTCTCTTATGTAATATACTATTTCTCCCTTTGAAACAGGCACATCCATTTTCAGGGTTGATTAGCTTTGGTTACGATTTGTTCCCATGATGTTTGTTTATGATATTTTAAAGCTTAGAAAGAACTGTTACATAATTCAATTATGTTTCCTGTGAGACCATTGGGTAATTTTAAGTCTAGCTGTACAACAACCTCAACAATAAACGCATATGAGTGAAGCTATTGTTGATAGTTTTACTCGGTAAAGTTTACGATCCATAAATCCATGACATGATCAGCTGAAAAGTCACGATGGCAACATTGGGAGTAATAATGCTTCCGGGAAATACTAGCATAATCCCATAAGCTCTATTGTGAAAAGGGGGCTTCAATCAGGATGAACCCTAAGTTCGCACATAAAGTAAGACTGTCGGGAAAGATATGGTTCCCCGAAGCAAGATTCAATGAAATATATTGTGCCTAAAGAGGTCGTTACTAGAATTAGACACTGGCAGTAGAGTGATGTATTCGCAAAAAAGGGAATAGAGCAGTATAAATGGTTGTGTTCACGAAAATGAGAATTACGGGAGAATAATAAAATATTTACTAACACATTCACTTCCCCAAGCCAAGATTTGTGTATTGATGCGGTTTTTACTGCAATGAACGAGGTACGCACCAACAATGATAATGCGCCACTACAGTCGAGATTGAAACATTTTATCGTTCTGGTTTAATCACGGTCTCATTTTAAGCTCCTAAATTTTTTCTAAAAAATTAAGAATTTAAATGAAATAATATTGTGCATTAATTACATATTAAGGGTTCAAGTGACAATGCATGTAATAATAATTGAGTGTACATAAAATAAATATAATTTCAAAGATAAATTGTGTATTTAGTGATCAAAGTGTATATTTTTAGCTACAGTGATTGGTCTTGCACTTTGGAAGAAAATTTGGTGGGTTATTGCAGTTACGTATTAACAGCATTTACCCGACATTTTGGTGTGCGACCACCTTATCTTAAGTAAGTTATACACGACATTCTCTATAACGAATTATGATATTTTAGGAAAACATTAAAAAAAGATGGAGAGTTTTTGTGATTCATTTTCTCTGAAGAGAAATGGGTCTATATTTGTTACTTATACATATGGGTATAAAAAATTAAAATTCACCCTGAGCCGCACTGCTATTATCAAGTTTCCTCATTGTCAACCGCTGGAGAGTGTTTTCTGCTTATTTCAATTAGCTGAGGCCAGACCATACTTGGTGCAGCTTTCTGGAATGAAATATCTAATAACAAGGAAGATATAATTAGATAAGAAAAGATTGTTTTATAAAAGCCAATCATAAAATATTACCGAAACATATTTACATTACATAAAAATTTTTGACTTTTATTTTTTCTTATTCCCATACTCTGTGGGAAAAGAGGATATTTTTTTCCGTTTTGCGCTTTAATTTTTTCCGTCGAAAAAATTATACCTGTGACCTATCGGGTTATAAAAAAAATAAAATGAAATTTGGACTTTAAATTTCAGAATTAGTGCCATTATGTGTCACACCAAAATGTACTTCAGTTTCAGTATTTTGATTTAATCAATTTAGCACAATCAATTTGATTTGGATTGAGACCATTTACTTAAAAATTACCCCTTCATATTTATTGCAAATACTCATTATACAGGGTGTCCCAAAAATAATGACTTCGGCTTTTATTCCTTAAATATTGATCTTAGATAATAAATTATAAAGTTGCGTAAAAAAGGTACAGAATCTTTCGATAAAAATTTTCAGTAGATTAAATTTGAAGAAATACAAAATTTAAATTTTTATACGGCCCCCGTACAAAAACATTTCCAAAGAGTAAAATATGCCCCATACACTAATAAGATGATGTACAAAATTCCAGGATTTTATCATGAAAAGTCCCAGATATATGTTTATACAATATTGGTGAGGGATTAGTTACAAATTAAAATATAAATGTTTACAGCAAGAGTGCAACTGACGCAACGCAGAAATGCATCATAGGCAAATAATATCTGTCTCGTAGCTTTAATGGATCTTTGGCATGGATGGAAAACATTTTGAACAAGCTTTGTAATCTTTGTGTAAAGTTATTATTTCTACACAGTGTAGATACTTTTGTACCAATAAATAGCAATATTATTATTTATTTATGTAATCATTGTTTTCTTTCGAAATTTGTGCGTGACCCCTGAAACGCCATCTGCGGACATGATTTTCCCTCTCTGAGAACGCATGTCGATGCATCAAAAAGTGGTTTAAATCAGCCTTTTTGTCTTTTCATATCTCTGGAACTTTTTATGATAAAATGCTGAAATTTTGCACATCCCCTTATTAGTGTATCGGACACATTTTACTCATTGGGAATGTTTTTGTACGGGGGCCGTATAAAAATTTAAAGTTTGCATTTCTTAAAATTTAATTCCCTTAAAAATTTTAATCGATCCCATAAAATTATGTACCTTGTTTTTGTGCAACTTTGTAATGTATTATATATGTTTCAGTATTTAAGGAATAAAAACTGAAGTAAATGTTTTTGGGACTCTCCAATTGTATACCCAATATATACCCAACGCACCAAGAAAACTTGGGAGGCTACAACCAGAAACGGGACGTTGCAAATGTAGACGTACCCATATACATAAGTTACACACTTCCCGGATATTCACAAATAAATAGGAAAAACTTTTTTCTATAATAGAACATAATTATCAGAATTATCAAATTGTTTAATTTTTTATAGAAGGCAGGGCTGCCGTAATTCATTCTAGGGCTCCTACAAGCAGTATATTACAATACTTTACAATTATTGAAGGCGGTTTATACACTGGCCTCTAAAAGTTTGTTTCAAAAGAGTAAAACGGGCATAATTTATGAATTTCTGCCCATTTCTACTCAAGATTTCACAGAATTTCATTGATGGTTTGTCATATCATAAAAACTGAAATAAGACAAAACATGTAAATGTAGAAGTTTTATCTACTCATAAATTCATATAAAAAAATGATGCATAGAGGAACCAAATTCGGGGTTGTTTGTCCCGGGCATGACAGTTTTGACCTGGCTGTAATTTTGCGTGGCTCTGTGCATATAAAAACATGAGGATTAAGATCGCGAGTATTTTTTATCGGGTTCTCAAGATTGACCGATCGTGTTAACTGCGACTGCCATCTTACCCCGAAGACGTTACTCAATTGACTTGGATGTCACTGGATCCTATATGCACAGCACAATTTAAAATCTTTGCGCAAGTTGTTTACTCCTGGATATTGCCACTATAAAAAGAACAAATAATTTTTAACTGTAATAATGTGAAAACTTTTTGTGCTTTGACAACTCATCTCAAAGATTACTTTTCCATGACATCAAGAATGACGAAACTTTATTCTCATAACGTCAGGCTGACAACTTTTTGATTCATTGCCGGGCTGAGTAAATAACCTTATATTAAAGAACCACGTGCCAAATGGGGATTATGGAATACGATCTTTCGGATACCAATACAGGCTTGGCAACGCTAATTCATATTCTCAATCAAAATAGCCAGGGAGACAAAGGGCAATGAAATACCCAAAAATGAACTACCCAACATATATATATGAGCAGTTTGTAGTTCCTGGAGGGTGGTGTTAGGGGGCAGTCGGACAGACAGTTATCCGACGAGATCCAAAACGATTTCGATATAATTAAAATTACGATAATGTCATGGTGTGTGTGTGTTCAATTAGGGCATTTTGTATTCCTTCATCAATTTGTTCTCTCTGAGACGTCATTTTAATGCCCAGACTATAATTCCGAATACGCTAGCAATTTCCTGCAAAACCGTGGGAGTTTAGCCGATTGTATGCTGAACTGCAACCTCTTTTTCGCGGTGACGTCCTACGCGCGGTGACGTCTGAGGTTCCGGATGGAATATGTGTAAAGTTCGAGCTTGAATCTGGCAAATGGCTGCGAATTCGAGTGGCTTATATTATCGAAAATCAGGTTAGACGCTTCCTCTTGGCCCTGAGACTTCGTGGGGAAAAGTCCTCACGTCTTTCTCTCTCGGATTGAAACACAAAAGAAATTTGCTTAACGGTTCCTTTGTGGGTCATATTATAATTTAATTCATTAAGAATATAATCTGACGTGGGTCAAGACATTTTCTTTTACTACTAAATTCTAAATTATTTTTATTATATTTCAGATAACAATATTGGAGACCCCTTTCAATTAGCCAACCGAATAGGAAAGTACGGAGTATGGATTTAGGAGCAGGAAGTCCTGAGATGCCTGAATCCGGTAGCGCTGGCTGCCTGAATCCGGTAACGCTGGCTGCCTGAATCCGGTAGCGCTGGCTGGTCGTGCTGTGTTTTCGAATGCTTGACAACTTAGAATTACTCGGATTTATATTATGTTACGTTGGGATCCTTGTTCTCCGACCAGGTGATCTAGATCTCGAAAATTCGGATGTTTCTACTGTGCGCTGAGTGATCTCTGCTGGAAAGTGTGATTGAGGCTTTATCGTGATCTCCTTGTGAGATTATGCTAAGGGTGGCTCAACACAGAAAAGCCCCTAGGTATTTTCAGAAATTATCATATGACCTCTAGTGAGAACAAATCTAAATCTTGGAGATAATTCATCGAAATAATTAGATTAAAATTATGTGTGAAATATAAAGTGTATTTATACCTGAGATTACATTGACTAAATATTTAACTTCTCTCCAGAATATCCTCAGGTGAAGTAATTTGAATATATATATATATATATATATATATATATATATATATATATATAAGGAGGCATATTTTTAATCTAGTGCACAGTGTTATCTGATTATTATAATAATGATGGATCTATTTGAAAAGGCCGTATTCTTAATATATGATATATAAATATAATGAATGGGCTTATTAATTGCCTTCTTTACTTTCTTATCTACTTAACGTACATATTAAAATATTAAATAAAGCGATTGTATAATTTATTATTGTCATATTTTTCCCATCTTGACACCTTTTGCTTGTTCATGTTGTCTGAGTCCGGCTTGCAAAATGCAAGCCGGAGCTTACGTAGTGCTGGGTTTTTTGTGGGTATCACAACGCTCAAGTAAGTTACTCTTGGTATAATATTATTTCTTGTTGTTTGTGTGTATCCTTGGAAGGGGACTTTAACTTGATATTAAATTCGTCACCTCCTCTCCGCCCTCTGGTCCTTGGACACACAGCTTTTCTGCACAATGTATTGTCGGTGTGAAAGTTGACACCGTCACGTAAACCTGTGTGACATATTTGGTGCCATGACCAAGATTCGAACCTAGATTATTGCGGTCACAACGCAATGTACTAACCACTATACGATCACGGTCACCATGGTTCAATTAGGACATTTTATATTCCTTCATGAATTTGTTCTCTCTGAGACGCCATTTTAATTCCCAGTCTATAATTCCGAATACACTAGCAGTTTCCTGCAAAACCGTGGGAGTTTAGCCGATTGTATGCCGAACTGCAACCTCTTTTGCTTCTTTATTTTAATGTCCCCAGGTATTTTCAGAAATTATCATATGGCCTCTAGTGAGAACAAATCTAAATCTTGGAAAGAACTCATCGAAATAATTAGATTAAAATGTGACATATAAAGTGTATTTATACCTAAGATTGCATTGACTAAATATTTAACTTCTCTCCAGAATATCCTGAGGTGAAGTAATTTGAATATATATATATATATATATATATATATATATATATATATATATATAAGGAGGCATATTTTTAATCTAGTGCACAGTGTTATCTGATTATTAAAATAATGAGGGATCTATTTGAAAAGGCCGTATTCTTAATGTATGATATATAAATATAATAGAAGGGCATATTAATTGCCTTCTTTACTTTCTTAACTACTTAACTTACATATTAAAATATTAAATAAAGATATTGTATAATTTATTATTGTCATATTTTCCCAATCTTGACATATTTTGCTTGTTGTCTGAGTCCGGCTTGCATTTTGTAAGCCGGAGCTTACGTACTGCTGGTTTTTTTATGGGTATCACAACGCTCAAGTAAGTTACGCTTGGTATAATATTATTTATTGTTGTTTGTGTGTATCCTTGGAAGGGGGTTTAACTTGATATTAAATTCGTCACCCTCTTCTCCGCCCTCCTATTCTTGGACACACAGCTTTTTGGCACACAGTATTGTCGGTGTGAAAGTTGACACCGTCACTTAGACCTGTGTGACATATTTGGTGCCATGTTTAGCTCCGAGTGACTGCAGGCACATGGTGAATAGGTAAATTTATTTAAATATATCTAAAGTGCACAATACAAAATAATTTAATTTTCAAAGTTGTTGTGATGGGAAATGTGACTTGATTATATATTGTGTGTGCCAAAACAAGGTAGGTCGATTTTCCTTTTATTGAAAGATATTTGATTTGAAAAATATAAATATAGTGTGCACATAGATATTATAAAATACCTGACCTGATTTTTCACACATTATAATTGCCTCTTACACCCTCATCTCTCTTACACAAAGCTTTGTGTACGATTCTTTAAATTATCATTCGGTTATAATTATCAATTTTTATCTTATATAATCAGACCAATGCACATTTGGTAGCGGAAAGTAGTGTCTCAATACATAAATCCCTCAATCATTACTTCTTCTTCTGAGGTACAATGTTAAATATATATCATCATAGTTTCTTTACAATTAACTATTCAAATATCTTTGGTGGTTCTTGGATAAAACCACTCATTCCCTATCAAAACCACTCATCTTTATCAATCTTCTTTTCAAACAAACTGATTCTCATTTATAAAAACATTACTCACCGTGGTAATGCCTAGATTCACTAAAACAAATAAACGTGTGGGCAGAAGTGAGACTCTGACTCTGAGGCAGGACTCTGACTCTGATCAGACCTCTGCTAGTGATAGAGTGCCTTCGCCGTCTCCTACCCGATCTTCAGATCAGAACGGCAGATCGAGTTCAGTGGTTGACACCGTCACGTAAACCTGTGTGACAATATTAAGCTGGAGACTCCATATGTGTTATACCTGCACTAAGGGGTCAGCTCTCCACTAAGTTCGCTCTATGTGGGCAAATGCGTTCTTCCAATAAATAACAATCCGGTCCGATTGAAACTGCATATCGTGTGCCATAAAGATTAAGGACTTTGTTGATATAACCTTGTGCTATCACTGTACTGCGCTAGAGAACTTGAAAATCGGTGAGATCTCCCAATCAAAATACAATCTATTATGTCACAATACTGCCATCAAGAGTATGGCGTTCAACGATGTTACTGGACTGGTTGAATGCCCATTGTTCTCTCCAGACAACCATGTGTTAATTATTCGATTCCGGGGCAAATCCTGATTCGTCTGTGATAAGAAAATTTGCTTACTGTGTTTAAGTCTGAATCACATGATCACTACGTCCCAGTACACACGCTGTACTGGCCCTGGAGCTCAACGGAATGCAAACTATTGGTATGAGTACATAGACACTACTAGAATGAAGGCTTCATTTCACTTGATGATCTCTTACGGCAGCAGTGGACACTGATCACTACGATCAGAAACACTACGTTGGTGTTATTTCTCAGCGATTGTGACTTTATAGTAAAACTATATACCACTCACGGGAATATATTGTATATCTATGGTGTCTGGAATCAGGTCTTGTATTGAAAGTTCCAAGCATTTGGGATTGTATTTACAAACTAGACATGTATTGAGAGGTGCCCGCAAATGATATTCTCCAATTCCTTAATAGTTTATCCAGACTCATGTCTCCCACAGCATACTACTGTTGCAAACCATCCATACGCATTTTATGGATCATGCTAAGATAGATACATAGCTATCCCAACTTTCTACAAAAACCGTTATTGATGCAATTAGCAGTTAAAGCCTTAGATGCAAATGTGTCGTTTTTACTGAACGTCTATTAATATTCCTAAGACGTAGCAAAAACTTACACTGACATTTTCTATGTTCGAAATCAAATAATTATAGAATACATAACATAGAATATTTGAAAGAAATATATTTAAAAGTACATCTAAATTTAATTCAGCATAGTTCCGAAGATCCTATCGAATTCCACGTTCAATAGAACTTATTTTGAATCTTTAATCTTATCCGTGCAACTGCGTAATTAGTTCGTTCTTGAATTATTCGAAATGAAACGGTTCATCTTGAACTACAGAAATCATTAGAATTTGATGATTTATATTTTAAAGGTTTGGAAAAGTTTGTTTTTAGAGTTTTGAAGGTTTGAAAAAAATTGCATCATGGTATTTAGAATTGTTTCCTATAAATAAATAATAAAAAAAATATCTGATGTGTATAATGCTTGATTTTCGCAGCATATTTACAAATTTTGATGGTTTGAGAAAATATTTAAAAAGTTAGAGCTTTTTTGACTTAATCTCTCTGAAAAGTAATAAGCTTATTTTTATTGCTTCTTAAAATAATCATGAAAAATATAAAAAATTACTTTCTATCAGAAGATAGGACACTCTCACTAAAAAACTTAAACATCTTATTCGGAGAAAATGTCTCCTTCTAGTTCTTAGAACAAAGTATTAATTTATTTCGACTTAGCAGAATTTAAGTTTTTTGTGATTTGATGATGATGCAATATTACACTTTTACTATTTTTTCGATACAGATCAAATAACGGCATTATCTCGAGAAAGCAGTATGTTGCATTCTATAAATGCCGTCATTCACTTTAAATAAAGGATTATATATGATTACCATTAAAGTCCAATAAAAAATGTCCAACTTCTTTTTCGGTAAAAATCACAATTAAAAGACATAATAAAAAATCTGATGTGGGCAGCACATGACTTTCCTTATATAATGCAATGAATTTACTGCTTTTAGAATTAAAAAAATATTATTCTTACAGAAGATACTTATATTCTTTCCAAGATATTGAATTTTCGTCAATGAGTCGTTATTTTCATTGATTTAGCGTCATTTATATCCATTTGGCGAGATTTCCGTTAATTCGACAACATTTCAAAAGTCGCCAAGTTGGCGACATTCCGTCAAATTCGCCGTCAAAATCTCGCCATGCGTTATTGACGGAGAAATAATTTATTCTTAATGCATATAAATGATTATTGACGTTCAAATACAAAAATATTACTCAAAGTATCTTTTCTCATGAATGGAACGAGCTAGATCCACGAGAATGATGTCACCCAATTTATTGCACGATATTACATATGAAAAGTGAACATGTTTCTCAATAGTTAATATATTTATTTAGTTTATGAGATTTCGTGATATATTTATTTAAAAAATGTGCAATATTTCGAGAACGGTTCATGCGGTTCGAGAACGGTTAGCGTTCTAAAATTTATGTCAATCGTTTTCTAAGAAAAAATTACATAAGAAATGTCTATTTGCGTAAATTTAATAAAGGTTTCGATTTTTTGATGAATTTTTCAAAATTTCACTCGAAAATTTTGGGAGGTTCTGAACATTTGATTACGTTTAAAAATAATAAGCTTCCAGTATTCACGGATTGTGATTTTTATACCAAATTTCATTCGAATCGCTCCATTCGTTCGAGAGATATCGTCTCCACAGTCTCACTGACACACACACACACACACACACACACACACACACACACACACACACACACACACAAACACACACACACACACACACACACACACACACACACACACACATACTTTCACACATACATCACCTCAAAAATGTTTGATTCGTGATCAGGGATGCTTGAAACGTGCTCTCCCGTCGAAAACTCGAATTCGAATTTTCGACCCCGTCACAATACTTTCCTTATACATTATGTGTATAAGAAAAGTAAAAATATCTAAATTAATTCTACAGATAAATCGTATTTTCATGAAAGATTGTGAAAGACAATGGCTTAGAAACAGGCCAGAGTTGGTAAAATTGTAAATAGTATATCGTTAAGTAAATCGCATTATACATTGGAAGAGATTGCAGAGTCCACTTCATCGATAAGAGATTTCGAGAGAGATCGATAAGAGATTGCAATTCCGCCCCAGTAGCTCAATCAAGAGAGTGTCAGCTGGACAGTACCTAGATCAGTGGTTCAAGTGAACAGTACTTAGATCCGTGGTTCAAGTGGACACTACTTAAAAAAATGGTTCAAGTCCTGGTAGAGGAAGAAAGGTTTTTAACAATTACTCCCTAAATAGTTAGTCCTTGAGTTTAGTGTAATACTACCGGGGGTCAAAGGAATCCTGGTACGGCTAGGACGGTTTTGGTGGCCTTTGAAATAGTGAGCGCCGACATCAAAATCGGAAGTCCAACGACCACGAAGGAAGTTAACTTTGAGGCTAAAAATAGCCGTAAAAGATTTACCTAGTGGATGAAAAAGCGGAAGGAGGTTAATCCGAGATAAAAAAAAAAAAAAAAAAAAAAAAAAAAACAGATTGTCAGATTGCCACTTATACGTCTATCTGATGATAGAGGCAGACAAATGCAGAGTTCACTTCAACACTAAGGAAATGTAATTCCGTCGTAGCTTCTCAATTCTGAGAGCATTGGCGAGATAGTACGGATATTCGTGGTTCAAAAGCTGGGGTAGCAAGGTTCTCTGCAGTTTTACAATAATAAAAAGTGTGCTATTTCTTTTATGGAAAAGTGTGTTATTTCTTTTCTTATATACAATAATGTATAAGGAAAGTATTGTGACGGGGTCGAAAATTCGGAAGAGCACGTTTCAAGCATCCCTGATCACGAATCGAAAATTTTTGAGGTGATGTCTCTGTGTGCATGTCAGTGAGACAGTGGAGACGATAACTGACGAACGAATGGACCAATTCGAACGAAATTTGGTACAAAATTTACAATCCGTAAATACTGGAAGCTTATTGCTTTCATATGCAATCGGATGTTCAGATTCCTCCTAAATATTTGAAAGAAATTTTTAAAAAATCATCAAAAAATCAAAGCCTCTAATAAAGTTACGCAAATAAGCATTTCTTATGAAATATTTCATTAGAAAACGATTGACATAAATTTTAGAACGCTAACATGAACCGTTCTCGAGAAATTACACATTTAAAAAAAAATTATCAAAAAATCATATGAAATAAAATAAATATTATCTATTGAGAAACATGTTCACTTTTCATATGTAATACCATGCGATAAATCTGGTGACATCATTCTCGTGGATCTAGCTCGTTCCATTCATGAAAAAAGATACTTTGAGTAATACTTTGTATTTGACAGCCGATAGTCATTTATCTGCTATTTTAAGAATAATTTATTTCTCCGTCTATTACGCTTGGCGAGATTTTGGCGACACATTTGGTGGTATGTCATCAACTTGGCGACTTTTTTAAATGTTGCTAAATTCACGAAAACTCGCCAAATGGATAAAAATGACTCCAAATCAATGAAAATGACGACTAATTGACGAAGATTGGAAAGAATATAAATATCTACTATAAGAATAATTTTTTTTTACTGTAAAAGTAGAAAATACATTGCATTGTATAAGAAAAGGCATGTGCTGCCAACATTAGATTTTTTTAATTGTATAATGTGGTGTGTATAATTCTGTATATCTGTATTTATGTGTAAAATTCACCTCACCACATATAATAGTTATAGTAACTGGTATTTTTATTTATTATTTTTTCTACTACTAGACGGCTCTGCCCCCTGCTCTCTCCGATCGTGCAATCCACTTCGGGAGGCGTCGCCTCCTACTCGCTGCGCTGACAGGGTTCCCTTCATAATAATTCTACTTTCAAAAATTCCTTTTCTATCCCTGCCTATTTTCCGCAGGAGGGGAAACATGGATTTCTCTTAGCCCAGGGAATCCAAAAAATGAATTCCTTGATCATGAGCTCTCTTCGCGAGCTATTTCAAGCCAAACTAAAGTTTAAATCGATAAACGATTTATTTCATCCTGTTACCCTATTATTTGTCTATATATGTACCAAATTTCATATTTTTGAATTGTATAGTTTTCACAGTACGAAACAGAGAAATCGCTAGACATGCCGATAAGAAAAAAAAGTTCACTTCAGTAGTGCATAAAAAGTAAAATATCTCAAAAACTACATCAAAATTAAAAAAAGAGGCTCCTTCCTGCAAAAATTCAGCCATGTATATACCTGCCTGCAGAAATTCGTGGTCTTGCTATTGTTAGTCCATCCAGGACGCGAACTCGCAGCTCAAATATTTCGTCTTTGATTTTGACATTAAATATTTATTAAACTGCAATGTATATCAAAAAACGGTTTATTTTTGCGTATTCCCCGAAGCCTTTTCTATAAGTGTACTAAATTTCATATTTTTATATGCAATAGTTTTTGCGGTATGAAGTAAATAATCTCTTGAAACGAGAAATTTGTCAAACTGCGGCAGAGTCAGCTACTTTTTTCTAATATAGAGAGATACTCACAAACTGTAGGAGGAAACCGAAATTTAAAAAAAAATTACTGAAAATGTAAAACTTTTAATAAGAATAGTCGGGTTGTTTTGTGGTATTTTTTTATAACCAAATTAATTAAAGGTTGGAAAAAATAGTCATTTTTAATCATATCGAAATTTGATGAAATACTTAAAAGTACTCCTGAATTTAACGCAAAACATGTTTTAATTCCTATTTTCAATCATCTAGAAATCCTCTTTTAATGGAACTTTATTCTAATCTTTAATTATTTCCATACAGCTGGTTGATGAGTTTCGTTTTCTTGAACTATGCATCATTTGAAATGAAAAGCATTATTATAAATTACAGACGCTGCGAATAAGAAGACATCAATTTTTAGGAACAATATTAGATGCATTTTGTGACTAGCTGCTATTTTTGCATTATCACACTATTGCATAGAAATAGTATAGCTTTACTGGAAATTTTTGAAAACGGGAAAGTCAAAAAATATCAGTTATTTTGTTTAAAAAAACACAAATGTGTACAATTCAAGAGAACTCTTAACAACAGTTGTCTTAGAGTTGGATGAAAGAAAAAAAAAGTATTCAAAGGGAACAATACATGGGATGCAAGGCCCATCTGTAGACGAGCTTTTTACTCGACCCTTCACATTCATAAGATCCTGGACTTCCGAGTGTTGTCTGGTCTGAATGCCAGGTGTTGTCTGGTCTGAATGCCGGGAGTTGCGTGGCGTGAATGCTTATGCACACTGGCAGAGAAGACAGTGTTAACAAACACAACTGTATTATAAATATATAATCCAAAATATTTACATATATCATATAGGAATCAGAAATTTTATGTTTATGAGAAAGTAAAATTTTTAATGATGACATTAGAGTTGTTTTGTTAAATTTCCCTTATTTAAAACCAAATTAATTAAAGGAAATGAAAAAATGTGGCCATTTTTAATCTTATCAAAGCCTGAAAAAAATACTTACAAGTACGTCTGAATTTAATTTAAAACACGTTCTAATTATCCTTTTCAATCATCTGAGAATCCGATTTTAATGGAACTTCATTCTAATCTTTAATCATTTCCGTGCAGCTGGTTGATGAGTTTCGTCTCCTTGAACCGTGCGTCATTTGAAATGAAAAGTATCTCTGAAAATTACAGAAGTATTGAATAAGTAGACATCGATTTTAAGAACATCTGACATTTATTTTGTGGATAGCTGCCATTTTTGCGTTGTTACAATATTGTATAGAAAAAGTAATGTTTTCTCTAAAAATTTTTGAAATCCAGAAAGTTTGGAAACGTTAGTTGCTTTCTTTAAGTAAAGACAAATATTTCCAATCCAAGGAAGCTCTTAACCACAGCATTTAGAGTCATATGAAACAAAAAATTATTCAGAGAGGACATTCCACGAGATGGAACGCCCATCTGTAGCCAAGTGATTCATCTTGACATGAAGAGCAAAGTGATCCTGATATGAAGAGCCTGGTATATTCATAAGATCTTGGCATGCCAGGAACCGACGGACTAAACGGTGTATAGAAACCTCCTCCTATAATAAAAATATATAATCCAGCATATTTAATTATTTTACTTATAATATATCCTAGCGGAATCAGAAGTTTTATATTCAGGATAAAGTGACAATTTTAGTCAAATATTCGACCTGTTTTGTTAAATTTCCCTTATTCAAAACTAAATACATTAAACGAAATGAAAAACGGTAGTAATTTTTATTCTTATCAAAATTTAAGAAAAAATACTTAAAAGTAAGTCTAGATTTATTTTAAAATACATTCTAATTCGCCCTTTTAGTCATCTGGGAAACCTCACCATGGAACTGTTTTTGAATCTATATTTATTACCGTACGGCGCGGCGTGTTGACGATTTTCGTCTCGTTGGGTCCCATGTTATTAGAAATGAAATTGACCACTTAAATATACTCAAGTATAAACAAGAAAGATCAATCATGCATAAGCATTGATTATGAAACACTTTCCAACTGAAATGTAATTTCATTTAAAAATTTCTAAAATGTGATTCATTCAGTGGTAATATCTTTTACATTATCACAGTACTACAGTAATTTATTATACTTAAATATTTAAAACTGTATCGAAATATAAATCATCTGATTCTTTATGCAAAATCAATGAATATTTCATTCATATAACTTGTATTCCAGACTCCAGAGCTAAACAATTTTGTGTGAAAAAAATTCAGCAATTCTTATGTAATTCATCTTACAATCGCTTGAGATATTTGCATTCTGCATATGTTAAAATTAGGCTTCCTTGAAGAAATAATAAAAGTTTAGGGATCATTTAAAATCACAACTATTGTAATTGCATAGGCACGGAATTTAGATACACAGATAATACACAGATAATATATATGTGTATGTGTATGTACTCAAAATATTGGAATCGTGCCAAAGATCGGAACTCGAATTTTCAAAGTATCTACACGTTTTGGGACTTCTAGAACACGAAAAAACTACTTTTAGGAAGACGTCTGTGTGTGTAAGGGTGTATCTGTGTATGTTTCTGTGTGTCTGTGTGGATATTACATCCACTCTAATTGAAAAACTAATGGACCGAATTTCATACAATTTGGTAGGTATGTTTTTTGTAGGAAATCCTGATGTTCATTAGATTATAGTACGATTCGTAATAAAAGAATCTGCCTTCTTTGCGAAATGGCCGCAGAAATTGCCTTTATCCACTCTAGCTAAAAACTAATGAACCAAATTTAACAAAATTTGGAGTATAATATTTCAATAACCTACAAGTGATTTATATACCAAATTTAACAAAATTTTGTATATAAATCATTTGTAGGTTATTCTACTACGATTCGGGAAAAAGGAACGGGCTATTTTTGCGAAATGGCCAGCAAAAATCGTTATATATAAAAATAAAAGACTACGTGTGCTCAATTATATCAATTAAATTCCTATTTTATATGTGATTTTTGACAACAAAAAGAATAAGACTAACCTCATTACTCTAGGACTAGCCGTTCTTGAGATATTCTAGTTTTTTCGCGTTTTCGCTACGCCACCTTTGACAATAAGTCCAGTTATCAAATGAGAACCAAATTTAAGTTTAACGTGTAAATTCAATGTCATTTAAAATACTTATGTTGTGCAGATAAACTCAAATTATCATTGAATAAATAAAGAGAACGAATATGAGTCTGCAGGGAAAGACATGTGCTGTCCACATCAGAATTTTTAACAATATTACAACAATGATTTATAAAAGTGAACGGGGATTAATTGCGGGTCATTTCGAAAAAAATGTATGATCTATATTTAAAGATCCACCAAATTGCTGTAGAATAAAATGTTCTACAAATTTAAGCTGTGTACCAAATTTTAACTCTCTAGGACGTAGGAAAGTGCATTTAAAATGCCATCAATTAAATTTATCATGAAGAGTTATATAAAATTTAAAAAAAATGAAAAATTGTTATCTACCAAATTATTTTAAAATATGAAGCCACTCCCATATGTAAAACGCTTTAACAAATGGAGAAATATTTATTATATAATATCTCTCTCTTTTCTTTCTGGAAGATATCCCAAAGTCAGAATTTAATTGAATTTGTTTTCCCCCCTATATTAAATAATTTTTTTAATTAAAAAACTACTTAACATATTTTACTGAATTTTTTTATATATATTCTATGGGATAATGTGAATATTTCCTAAAAATGTCGAAGCAATTCGTGAATTTTAAATTTACTTAAAAAATGTTTGAAAAATTAGGTCCCATAGGGTTCAATGTATTTCATTTTTTCAACCCGGGTTCAATAAAAAACTAATTGGGTGATATTATTTATTTATATTCCCATAGGTCCTACAGACCGTCTGAACAACATACTAAAATTTCATTTTGATAAACTCATTTTTACGGCAGTTATCGTGCTAACGGACAGACAGACAGACAGACAGACAGACAGACAGACAGACAGACAGACAGAATGAACAAAGTCATAAACACTTTTCAACTTTGTTGTAAAGTGTTAAAAACGTAGACATCGAATTTAGAAATATAATATTGCATATGTTAAAAGAAGTTATTATTTTTGCCTTCTCACAATATTGAAAAGAAAATGTATTATTTTCCAGAATATACTCAGTATAAAAGTACGGAAATGTCAATTTTTTGTTTTCTCTAAGAAAACATAAAAGTTTCTGAGTCAAAATAATCTTTCCGGGGATTTTTATAGTGGATTTTCTGCGAGCTGCAAGACCGACAGTGGCCGAGCGGCATCTGTGCCAATCCGTTCCACACATCCATTAGAAAATGGCATAAATTCAGGGTACATGTACAGTTCCTTTAAACTGCAACTTACGATAAAGTCAGAATTTATGTGCATAAAATAAACACAAAAGCGGGAAAAGATCCACGCAAATTCAACTCGAGAACTGAAAGCATCGATAAAGAATTTTTTCCTATTAAAATATTTATGTAATCAGAAAACTTTCTGTTTCCAACTGGGCATCTGGATTTCTGATTTATACAGACCAGCAGGGCATATATATTTTAAATATATATATACGCTTGTATTGGCAGATCTGGGATCCTTTCTTGCTACCAGATCTGATGCAGGTAATGTAAGGGCTGCTGAAACGTCAACTATAGAACTGGCGATACTGGACACAGTAGTAGTTCGGCAAGTCACAAGCACAAGGGCAATAGGACATACTCCTGGTGTGCCACAATTCACGGTATGAAGGCTTCTGCATGGGGAACAGTTACACCCATACCTTCTCCCCGGCCGTACAAATGGTTGCTCAAGTCTTCGGATGAGTCGGACGGTCTGGGTCTTCAACCCATATCTTCTCCAGCGAATCCAGGCAAAGACTGCAGTGGATTATCCTCGTCGCGTAGATTTCGTCCACTGATTCCTGGAACAGAGTACGATGCAGCAAGATTTTTACTGCGACTGTCCTTTTAACGGATGGAGCCTCCTACGAGCACGTGATTGCATATCTAACATCCACAATGAACATGTGTGGGTGAATGTAAACGCAAATGCAACATATCCACATGCGCACCAGCGACGATTCTCCCTCATTATGTGGGCAGGAATCATTGCCTACGGCCTAATAGGGCCATATCTTATGCCGAAACGACTTGTGGAAGAGTGAATGCATTTTCCCGCAAGATGACTTGCCGGAATTGTTGGTGGATGTTACAACAGACATCCGCGGAGTATATGGTTCAAGCACGATGGAGCACCATCCCATGTTGAGCGAGTGGTAAAAAACTATCTGGACGTCACCTTTCGGGCAGATGTTTCCATATCTTGGTTCCCACAAATCGCCCGATTTGTCGTGTCTTTACTTCTTTTTGTGGGGATATTTAAAGACTCTCGTCTATGACACCCCTATTGAATCTGAATAAAAACTCGTTGCCAGGATGTCGACTGCAGCTACCGAAGTGCGCGACTTGCCTGGTCTCTTCGAGAGGGTTCGCCAATCCATTTATCGCCACTGTAAGACTTGCATTGAGGTTGGTGGTCCCTCTTTTGAGCAATTTCTCTAATTATTGTTTATTAAATGTCAATTTATAACTTCTAAGCCATGCTTGTGTTTTCGCCTCATCCCATCGGTTTCACCATTAAGCGCCCACTGGAACCTTAACGTTTTATTTCCGGTCCGGTAAACTATGACAAAAAAGGTGCTTTGGTTAGCACCTCATAAAGTTTGGCCCAACTTTTTTAATCATACTGTGTATATATATATATATATATATATATATATATATATATATATATATATATATATATATATATATATATATATATATAGAGAGAGAGAGAGAGAGAGAGAGAGAGAGACAAAATTAATTTGAAACTGACTTAATAAAGAAATAATACAACTGACTTAATAAGAAAATAATACAATTCGAAAAATGTCATAAAATGTTTAAGAATAAATTTATATTTTAAGAAATATGCCTTACGACAGTAACAGAATTTTTACATTAAAGGCATTACATTAGAATATAATAATAATCAATTTATATTATAGTAATTTTTTCATCTTTTAAAAGTGAATTAATTAAAAGAACAAAAATTATTTTACGTTTTTATTACGATTACAATTTGAAACAGTACTTAATATTGAGCCTAGATGTAATTTCGAATGTTCTTAAACATTCCTATTTTATTTCCCTTTGGAATTCGCATTTAATGGAACTTCATTTAAATCTTAAATCTTGTCCTAACAACTAGCTGATTATTCGTGTCCTTGATTCCGGTTTAACTCGAAATGAAAAGGACAATGGAAAATTACAAGTGAATTCAGCAAGTACATACGAATTATGAAAGTATTGATTACTGTATATAGTTTCCCGGAAAATCTTTAAACAGTCCAATAACTTTGTAAGGGAAATTCTCCGAGGGTACACTTCATATCCATCTATATTAAGGAGAAATAAATTAGTGATTATACTACCGAATAATGACCTACCAAATAAAAGTGATTACACTACCTCTAGTGGAGTTTTTAAAATTTAATTACCGTCAACAAAGCAATACACATTAAGAAGCCAACTGTAACTTTATCGAGCATTGTATAATAAATAGAAATAAGTAATAAAAGTGACGAAAGGCATTTATATGACGCAATATGGTTATTGGAGAATGATTATCATATATATATATATAGAAGTGGGTCGAAAAATTTTCCGCTGAAAATTTTCCACTCTTTGTTTTCTTTTTAATTTATTTGAAAATATAATGTAGTACTCTTTCCAGACTGCTTTTCTGAAAAGTAAGTAACTTTACAAGAAGTTTTTGATCATGAAATTTTCTAATTTCGAAAACGGAAAGGAAGGAAAACGGGGAGCAAATGTGCGTATGGGTGCTTTATTTAAAAAAAAAATAATGGATGACAAAAGGGTACAAGTGACATTTTACTCACTGTGAGTAAAAAAGCAAATACAGGTTTAAGAAGCCTATTTTTTCTGTATTAAGTTCTCCAAAATTTATAAGTATAAAAAAAATGAAATATTTTTTACAAGTTGTGCTGAGAGAAAAATGCTTTAATAGCATTAAATATATGAACTCCTCTTTCAAATTCACTTAAATTCCTTTGAATTATCAGTAGATATTGAAAGAAATGCAATATAATATTTAATTTATTTTTCAGTTATAATCAGTTTTTAATATTTTTAGACTAGTATATTTCATAATCTATTTTTATATCTATAATAAACAGTAAATAATTTATGATTCTGATAAAGTGTAACGGTTGTAAGTATTCAAAAGCAAGCATATTTAATAATGCTTTTTATATTTATAATATATTAATATTTATAATATATTAATATATATATATTAGTATTTAATTTTTCACAAATATGAGAAAATTTTATGCATAGAATTGTTTTATACATTTCTTGATTTAAACCTTATTTTAGCTCTTTTATTTATTTATTAATTAAACTACCTTATTTTATTTATTGTTAGATAATATATGGTTGAGTGTAATTGCGATATAAGAATAATTACTTTTAAAATCCACTGAACATACTGTTCCAGCTGAAATGTAATATAAAGTATAGTTACAAAATTTTCCACTGCCGAAAATTTTCTGGGAAAATCCATATCTCTACATATACGGAAATAATACAATAAACAATACTTATATTAAAGCGTTCACTTCAACAAAGAGAGCTTACCATTCCGCTGCAGTGGCTCAACTGTAGTGCGTCGTCTGGCCAGTAAGAAGATTCGAGATTCGATATTAATTCGGGGCGGCAATGTTCTTTCCAATATATTTAGCATTTAAAAGTATTGCCGAAAAGTAAAGACGTTCTAGGTCTGAAAGTGACCCTAGAACGATTAGAACAAATCCAGTTGACTCTGATATATTGCTCGCAGTAATTAAATAATTTTGTAGCTTTGAAATAGCATTCAAAGTGTTCAAGAATACCGAAATCATAAAAAAAAAAATCTCATGTGGGCAACACATGACTTTCCTTATATAATGTACTGAATTTACTACTTTTACAGTAAAAAAAATTGGTTTTTCTTATAGTAGATATTTATATTCTTTCCAAGATATTGAATTTTCGAGTATTAGTCGTCATTTCCATTGATTTAGCGTCATTTTCATTCATTTGGAGAGATTTTCCTTAATATGGCAACATTTCAAAAAGTCGCCAAGTTGGCGACATTCCGCCAAATTCGTCGCCAAAATCTCGCCAAGAATTATGGACGAAGAAATAAGTTATTCTTACAACAGACAAATGACTATTGGCGTTCAAATACAAACGTATTACTCAAAGTATCTTTTTTCGTGAATGGAACGAGCTAGATCCACGAGAATGATGTCACCCAATTTATCGTATGGTATTACATATGAAAAGTGAACATGTTTCTCAATAGGAAATATTTTTTTTTTATTTTATGTCTTTTTGATAATTTTTTTGAAAAATGTGCAATATATCGAGAACGGTTCATGTTAGCGTTCTAAAATTTATGCCAATCGTTTTATAATGAAAAATTACATAAGAAATGTCTATTTGCATAACTTTATTAGTGGTTTTGATTTTTTGACGATTTTTTCAAAATTTCATTCAAAAATTTAGGGGGGGGGTTCTGAACATTCGATTGCATATAAAAACAATAGGCTTCCAGTGTTTACGGATAGTGATTTTTGTACCAAATTTGGTTCGAATCGGTCCATTCGTTCGTCAGTTATCGTCTCCACAGACTCACTGACACACACATACTTTCACACACACACACACACACACACACACACACACATACACACACACAGACATCACTTCAAAAATGTTTGATTCGTGATCAGGGATGCTTGAAACGTGCTCTCCCGTCGAAAACTCGAATTCGAATTTTCGACGCCGTCACAATACTTTCCTTATACATTATGTATATAAGGAAAGTAATAACTGAAGTGTGGCTCACTCGACTTTTCCATACCAGAATCCTGTTTTTAGAAACTTTTTCTTTTAATCTTACAATAAAAATATTGAAAAATCGGTACTATTGTTCCAAATGATTACAATTATAGCTTGTTACTCTTTACTTCAAAAGGCTTGAAAAAATCTTTTGATTGATACCATATTTGACAATGTACCCGGCGGAGAAAGGGAGGCGGAAACTAATGACGTCACGAAAAAAATAATTGTATAGCGGCTACTTTTCACAACAATGATTGTGAAAATCCCTTTACTGTGTTCTGGTCTAGATTCGGTGGTACTTTTCAAACCGATCAAAATACCTCAAGGTAGTTCGGACTGTCTGTATCGAAGGAAAGAAAGGCATGCACCCATACACTGCAGTGGATAGAACAAATCAATGCAATGGCTATCTGTATTAAGTTGTTCGAAACAATTTTAGAATAACAATTTTTGAATACCTTAAAACGAAAATTTCTGTAAAATCTCTGTAATAAATTTGAAAGTTTTCCATCAAAAAACGCTTTTTTATACAATTTCTACAGTATGATAATCTAAACATTATGTGCATCTCAGTTTAATTTCTTTTGTTCTAAACTAAATAATTGAGTAAAAGAAAAAGGGACATTTTTATTCCTATTTCAAGTCGTAAAATTACAAAAGTATTCTTGAATTCCGAAAACGTTCTAATCTCTTTTCAGAATCCTATTTTAATAGAATTTCATTTGAATCTTTAATCTCGTCCGTACAACTCGCTGATTAGTTCTCTGCTCTTGAAGTCGGCATAATTTTAACTGCAAAAGGTCATTTACCATTACTGAGTTACAAAAGGAGATGACATCGATTATAATGTTGTCCACCATATATTAATTTCCCTACAATACATGGTGATGTATAGAGAAAGTATTGGAATTTTGCTGAAAATCGGAACTTGAGTTTTCGACGGATCTACACGTTTCGAGGACTCCTCTAAAACCTGAAAAAAAACTAATTTAGCGTGTCGTCTGTGTGTATGTATGTCTCACTGAGCAATGTATGTATTAACTTTAGACGAAACACAATGAGGCCAAATTTCACAAAATTTAGTAGACAAGAGTTTGGCGTTATAAGAAATTTATTTCACGGGATATTAAATAAACGTCAGCTGTATTTTGAAGAGGATTTCTCCTGAGTATTGAATAAATTATTTAATTTGTATTAATACGTTGTCAAAAGCGCCCCTTTTTAATTTGCATGATGTTAATTCAATTTCCGAATAAAATTTTGCAGTACATCATTTATACTATTATTGCGCTGTGAAAAAAAGTAAAAAAAAACTGCATTATATATATATAAAGTAATAAGCTACTTGGATCAATTTTTACTTTCCTTATATACATAATGTATAAGGAAAGTATTGTGACGGGGTCGAAAATTCGAATTCGAGTTTTCGACGGAAGAGCACGTTTCAAGCATCCCTGATCACGAATCAAACATTTTTGAAGTGATGTCTGTGTGTGTGTATGTGTGTGTGTGAAAGTATGTGTGTGTGTCAGTGAGCCTGTGGAGACGATAACTGACGAACGAATGGACCGATTCGAACCAAATTTGATACAAAAATCACAATCCGTAAACACTGGAAGCCTATTGTTTTTCTACGTGATCGAATGTTCAGAACCCCCCTAAATTTTCGAATGAAATTTTGAAAAAATCGTTAAAAAATCAAAACCGCTAATAAAGTTACGCAAATAGACATTTCTTATGTAATTTTTCATTAGAAAACGATTGGCATAAATTTTAGAAAGCTAACATGAACCGTTCTCGAGATATTGTACATTTTTCAAAAAAATTATGAAAAAGTCACATAAAAAAAAAAAATCCTATTGAGAAACATGTTCACTTTTCAAATGTAATGCCATGCTATAAATTGAGTGACATCATTCTCGTGGATCTAGCTCATTCCATTCATGAAAAAATATACTTTGAATAATACTTTTGTATTAGAACGCCAATAGTCATTTATCTGCTGTAAGAATAACTTTTTTCTTAGTGCATAACGCTTGGCGAGATTTTGGCGACGAATTTGATGGAATTTCGGCAACTTGGCGACTTTTTTAAATGCTGCTAAATTAACGAAAAACTCGCCAAATGGATAAAAATGACGCTAAATCAATGTCGCCAACTTGGCGACTTTTTTGTAATGTTGCCAAATTAATGAAGATCTCGCCAAATGGATAAAGATGATGCTAAATCAATGAAAATGACGACTAATTGTCGAAAATTCAATATCTTGGAAAGAATATTAGTATCTACTATAAGAAAATCCTATTACTTTCCTTATATACATAATGTATAAGGAAAGTATTGTGACGGGGTCGAAAATTCGAAATTGAGTTTTCGACGGGAGAGCACGTTTCAAGCATTCCTGATCACGAATCAAACATTTTTGAAGTGATGTCTGTGTGTGTGTGTGTGAAAGTATGTGTGTGTGTGTGTGTGTGTGTGTCAGTGAGTCTATGGAGACGATAACTGACGAACGAATGGACTGATTCGATCCAAATTTGGTACAAAAATCCCAATCCGTAAACTCTGGAAGCCTATTGTTTTTATACACAATCGAATGTTAAGAACACCCCTAAATTTTCAAATGAAATTTGGAAAAAATAGTCAGAACATCAATACCACTAATAAAGTTACGCATATAGACATTTCTTATGTAATTTTTCATTAGAAAACGATTGACATAAATTTTAGAACGCTAACATGAACCGTTCTCGAGATATTGCACATTCTTCAAAAGAATTATCAGATAGTCATATAAAAAAAAAAAATATTTCCTCTTGAGGGACATGTTTGTTCACTTTTCAGTAATACCATGCGATATATTGGATGACATCATTCTCGTGGATCTAGCTCGTTCCATTCATGAAAAAAGATACTTTGAGTAATACTTTTGTATTTGAACGCCAATATTCATTTATCTGTTGTAAGAATAACTTATTTCTTTGTCCATTATGCTTGGTGAGATTTTGGCGACGAATTTTGGCGGAATGTCGCCAACTTGGCGACTTTTTGAAATATTGTCAAATTAACGAAAATCTCGCCAAATGGATAAAAATGACGCTAAATCAATGAAATGACGACTAATTGTCGAAAATTCAATATCTTGGAAAGAATATTAATATCTACTATAAGAAAAACCTATTTATTTTACTGTAAAAGTGGTAAATTCATTACGTTATATAAGGAAAGTCATGTGTTGCCCACATAATTTTTTTTTTATATATGCGGAAAATTATTTAGATTTTTGATAATTTTTGCTAGTTGATACATTTCTATTTTTTACATCCAAACAGTCCATTTTTTTTTTTTAGTAAAATTTTTTTTGCTTGGATCCCTGGTGTACAGCCGTCCATTTTTGGACTCTTTTTTTTTTTTTTTTTTTTTAATTTTGTGTGGGTGTGTTTGTTCTTTGTTCATTTTGTGGTTGTCCTCTTCTCGGATTTCTGCTCTGCAGCCGTCCGCTTTTCGGCTTGAAATTTTTACTCTGGATTCCTGGTTATCAGCCGTCCTCTTTTGGTTCTTAAATTCTTTGTTTTTTTTTTATCTTTTTCCTTTTTGTACCTTTTTTGTGTTTCCTCTTCGGATTCCTGTTCTGCAGCCGTCCGCCTTTTGGCTTTCAAATTTTCTTGGATTCCTGCCGTCCGCTTTTGGTTTCTAAAATTTCTTTATTTTGTCATATATTTCTCTGTTTATCTTTTGTTACTTTTTTTTTCTTTTTTTCGCGGATTCCTGTCCTGCAGCCGTCCGTTTTTTTTTTTTTTTTGTGTAAATTTTTTTTTGCTTGGATTCCTGGCGTACTGTCGTCCGTTTTTGGCATCTAATTTTTTTTTATTATGACATCCTTATAGAAACATCCTTTTTGAACATAACTTTATTGAACTTTACTGAAGTTTTATTTTCAAAATGTTATTCATTCCTAACCGTTTTGGCTTCTTCGGACTGGAGCCACCATTACTAAGGTATGAAAATGTTTCTTTTGTTGAGAACAAATTTATCATTGAATAAATGCTATTTTTACATCAAATGCAATTATAGTCTTAAGCAATTGGGTTTATTAGTAATTATAATTATTGAATTTATATAAATTTAGAGTTTATTAAATTTGAAAAGGATAATATTAAATTTTGATTTTTAGTATTTTCTCATTAGTCAATGAGGTTTGATGATTTTAAGGGCTAATATATATTTAAATGTTGAAAATATTTGTTAATTGTTTGTTATATATTAATTACAAAAAAAAACACCTTATTTAAATAACTAAATAAAATTCCAGAAAGCTCCATAAAATCACCATATAAAATTTTGAACGATGGATTAGAAAATGTTTAGCTGCTAAGTTAATCATTATTCCATGGAGCAGAGTTATTAATAGTGCGAGCAACGTACGTTCATATGTCTGCGTAGCATCCGTATCTTTAGCTGTAAACGAGCGAGTACGCGAACACAATTACTGCATACGTCTCTAAAGCGGGCGTATCCTTATTAAATGAGCTTGATTATTATTATTGCATTTGTCTGCAGAGCGGGTCAAAGACGAGTCCGCTAATATGAGGCTGGTTATTTTGTGTTTCAAATCTTCTATAAGGATGTCATGCTTTTTTGCTGTATTTTTTTTTAATTTTAAAATATTTAATTTGCACTCAAGGGTTTTTCTTGTTTACCCTTTTAACACTGTTAACTTTGTTCATTTACAAATCCTTTTGCGTTTTCGCATTGCAAACTTTATAACTCTTGTTCATTCTTTTGCCTAAACTCTTAACTTTGATATTTTCCTTTATTTAATGAATTTAATTACGTTGAATTTAACTTTTTTTCTGCTTCGGCTGCTTCCAGCCTTAACCTTGTGTATTTTTGTATATTTTTGTGTACTGTTGTTGTAAATCTCTTTGTGGTTTTATAATTTGTTTTCATTATTATTATTATTAATATTTTTTTTAATTTCTGGTTTTTCAAACTTCGTCTTAACCCTTTTGTCTTCCTACCTTGTCCCTTTTCTTTTTCCGTTTTCCCTTTTGTATTTTGTGTTAAGGATTTTTCCCTTCGGGGTTTTTCCCTCTTTACAATTTTCTGCCTTTTGTCTCTCTTGTATTGTATTGTATTGTACTGTACTATATTGTATTGTTTTTATGTTCTGTTCTGTCGTTGCCATTCTTTTGCTTGTTCTGTTTTATGTATTTCATGTTCTTCTTTTCGTTTTGTTTTAGTTGGTTATACTACATTTGTGCTTGGGTTTTTTTCCCTTCGGGGTTTTCCCCTCTTTTCTTTTTTCCTTCTTATGTCTCTCTTGTATTGTGTTGTATTGCATTGTTTTTATGTTTTGTTTTGTCGTTGCCATTCTTTTATTTGTCTGGCTGTAACTGTGTTGTGATTCAATTTTAACTTGTTTTGTAATGTTTTGGATCTAAAATAAAGTTCCCGGCCACACACTTAGCTACAGTAAATCTTCGGGTCTGTCGTGTGGTCTGGGTTTTCAACACTTCAACATCCAAACTTTGTAATTTTTAAATATCTTTTAAAAGTTATTTTGAACAAGAACTTATTTTCACATGCTTGTCAGATTATTTTAAATTTCGTGATTCATGATTATTGAAACATTTACTATATTGAATTGAAAAAATATCTGTATATATTCTTGAAAACCTTGTTTAAGATTTAATAATGTTGGTATTTCATGTAATTAAATTTAAAAAGTGATAATGCTTCAATTGTGTATTCTAATTGTTAGGTTTAATTGAAGTAGCATATATTAAACTCCATTTTTACATTTAATTATTCATAACTCTGGAAATACGTTTTATCTAAATCTTAAATTTATTTTAATTCCAAATAAAGTTCAGACGACCACTTATTAAAATCAAATTACGTAAAAAGCTAAATGTTTAAGTAATAAATTCAAGCAATTCAAATTAAGTTCAATTACTTAAGATACGAGGAAGAAGAAATGTTTCCAAAAAGTTGTATTTTCCTTGAGTAGAAAAATGTAAATATATCGTTATTTTTTTATTTTATTGAAACTAACGGCTCCGCCCCCTGTTTCTGGCATTCGCTAACTCCTCTCATGCTGCTAGCCAATCAGGGGGCATCGCCCGTGACTAGCCTGCTTTCCCTCCGCGAGCTCTGTCGTAGATATTCTATATAATCGTAGATATCTTTATATCTATGATTATATAGAATATTTACGACATCTATCGTGCTGACGATATCTATGAAATCTGTCGTGCTGACTGCTGCAAAGGCAGAATACCTATTATTAGGGTATCTTCATTGTTCACTGCCCCCTCTGTTTGCTGCCGCACATTAATCGTCAGAACAAACTTCTCGGGCTGTTTCGTAACGCCTGCTACACAGCGGTGTAACGCCCCTTGGGTCTCTGCTTTGTTCGCAGATGCTCAACAACTCTCGGAACTCACTTTGTGAGCTCTTTCACTACTATGCGAGCGGGCGCACACGCCCTCCTCCCGTTAAACAGCTCCCTGGCACTCAGGGAATTCTAAAATATGCCTTCAAAATGATTTAACAAAATGTTTTCAACTGATTTTGCTCCAACTGATGTAACATGTTTGTTTCTTTGAAAATTCTTCTTTCGCGGTCTTTTATCATACTGGCGTTTAAAATTGTTATTATCCAAGATTAAACATGTACATTCCGTGAAAGAATATATGATTATAACACATTGAAAGTGAGTAAATTTGGTATGTGAAATGCAAATATCCAATCGCAACAGATCTGGATAAATGTGCTGATATTATAAACAAAACTTTGGTTTTGAATTGTGAAGTTGGAGTTAAGCGGTCTGCTTACTTAATTTCTTCACTTTCTTACTGACTAAAAATTACCAAATCGACCAAATTAAATAAAAAATCAAAGTTTACCGATGTAAACAAAAGAAATAAGCCGCTTGTGGTCCCTTTAAATTCAGGAATGTCCCTTTGAATCCCCAAAAATGATTATTTATATTTGCTGTAACTTTTGTTGTAATAAGAATTTCTTTACGTAAGTTTTACCAAAAGGTTTAGAATTAGTTAGAGCTTACATATTATAAAATAAACTATTTTACATATTATAAAATAAATAATAATCGAAACTTTTTAATGTGTATTCATAATTATGGCCGAATTATCGTAATTGTGAACCCTTACAACATTAAACATTAAACTCATTGCGTTGTGTGCCGCTTAAACCCACCTCATTAATCTTTAGTGGAGTTCTGGAATACAATATTTATTAACATAATACTGCAATTAATTGCACTATTTTAACATTAAAATAAATTCATTTATTAACAACATAAATTACTTATTAAATTAATTACAACAATTGTTCATATTAATTGCGGTGGAGAGAGCAAATGGGAGACCATTTAATTAAAAATGCTTAAAATGCATTGATTACCTTCAATACTAATTGAGGAACACATACCTTCAAGTCTGTCTTTGGACATTGATCTCAACTCTTACATCAGAGTATTTTGTACAGGTACCAACTCAGGTTGTGGTACTGCTAATTGTACTGCAGTTGATTTGGCATCTGCCGTTGACGTTCAGTATATTAAGACATTGGACATTTCTGTGGAATTTCTACGGAACACTGTTTGCAAAACATGCTGAATACTTCTCTACTGCAACTCTATGAAAAATCTCTATACCGTCGACGTCATCGTGAAATTTATCGTATTAGTAGTTCTGAATATCATAGAACCATTTATTGCCGCCTCGTTTGCTTGCGGTCTGTAACACCCCTTGTCGCTCTGATTGGCCCCTTGTCGCTCTGATTGATTTAGGGCAATGCGATCAAACATTTTCCAGAATTGGTCAACGCTTTTTACCATTATCGTGGCTATATGTAGCCTCTTAGGTTTATGGCCTAATTGACATCTCAGGTCAAAGTGTTGTAAAAATTGCCGTCGTTGCACTTGCTGCAATTGTTAAACATCAGAGACATCGTAAATATTGACCATAAAACTGTCTCCGCTAAATCTTACTCAAAATCTGGTCTCATAACTTATATATATAGTATAATGCATAAGGAAAGTATTGTGGCGGGGTCGAAAATACGAATTCGAATTCTCTACGGGAGAGCACGTTTCAAGCATCCCTGAACACGAATTGAACTTTTTTTAGGTGATGGCTGTTTGTGTGTGTGTCGTCTATAGTCTCTCTCTGTGTATGTATGTGTGTAGTCTGTGAGTATCTGTCGTCTCAAGTCTCAGTGTGTGTGTGTGTCGTCTATAGTCTGTGTATGTGTGCCCGTGATACTGTGAAGACGATATCTCAAGAACGAATAGAGAGATTTGAACTAAATTTTGTACAAAAATTGCAATCTGTGAACACTGGAATTTTATTATTTTTAAACACAGTCGAATGTTCAGAACACCTCTCCTATGACATAATCACCAAAACACCAAAATCTTCAATAAAGTTATGTAACTAATTATTTCTTATGTAACTTTTCATTATAAAACGATTGACAAAAAATTATATGTTGGAAAGATAAAATGAATCGTTCTCGAGATATTACACATTTTTCTAATTAATTCATCAAAAAATGACTTAAAATTAAAAAAAAATGTAAATATTGTAAAATATCGTCACTTTTTTTACGTAATGTTATGCGATAAATTTGTTAACATTATTCTCGTGGATCTAGCATGTTCCATTCAATACAGAAGATACTGCGGGCACTAGTTATTTATTTGGACGCCAATAGTCATTTACCTACTATTCGAATAATCTATAGCTCGTCCATAACGCTTGGTGAAATTTCAGCGACAAATTTGGCGAAATATCACCAACTTGGCAAATTTTTAAAATGTTGCCAAATTGACGGGAATGTCGCCACATTGTTAAAACACGACGACAAATCAATGGAATTGACGACTAATTTATGAAAATTTAATATCTCGGAAAGAACATAAGAGTCGACTATCAGAATAAGCCATTTTCCGTTCGTCCATTTATATCGCTAGACGAAAATTTTAGCTGGATGTCGCCAAATTTGAGTCTTTTTTAAATGTTTTGAAAGTGTGAAAAATGTCGCAAAAATGATAAAAATGTCGCCAAATTGGTATAAATGACGCCAAATGGAAGGTAATGTTTTGTAAATTTTGAATTCCCTCGTTTGTCGGGCATACCTTCTAGTATATAGGACATGTTCTTCTATCCATTTATCTATAACACTTGGAAATACATTTGGAAAATTGTTGAATAATCTGTGGTGGGTTATTGCAATCTTGGCGATATTTCGCTCCAGAGTGACGAAAATATGATCAAAGTTAATAAAAATGACTCCAAATTGATAAATTAATTATTAAAATATTTTGATATATAGATTACATTGCTCATTAAGAATGCTATCAATATTAATGATTGTTAATTTAGAGTTGACTGGAATATAAGTTAATTGGGTACTTTGAAATAGTATTACATATTGACTTCCGGAAAAGCGCCAAATGTACAATTCAACGTTACAAATACTGTACAGTGGATCTTTTCATCATTTTCTCCACTGTGAAAGAAGTAAATTCATTACATTATATAAGAAAAGTCATGTGCTGCCCACATCAATTTTGTTAAACATATTTGATATCGTTTGGGGTTCGTATTTAACGAAAGTTGTAAATCAAACTGTGGATGAATTTAGAAATTCTGATAGTAATTGGGCGTACTTTAACAGAACATACTTTAAACTTAAAATTAATATTCAGACTTAAATATCGGTAAAATTTTCGAAATAAAATAAAAAGCAAATTTGACCCAGAAAAGAATAAAGCATTTATTTCGAACGTACTTTTACGACGTACACTCTGGAATTGTTGGTGTATTCTTTGGATACAAAAATGAGTCATAATTTTTGATAATTAACCCTTTAATTTTGAGATTATGCCAAATTGATGAATTAATAATCAACATCTTTTAATATACGGTCTATACAGGGTGTCCCAAAAAGATTCAAACACGCTTTAATTCTTTACCTGTTGGAGATAATGGAGATAAGTGGGCAATGTAAATTGCAAAAATGTTGAAAGTAAGGTAGGAAATAAGACTACATTAATGAAATAGTCCTAAAATTAATTTTTAAAAAGTTACACTTTTTAAATTTTTATACGACGTCCTTAGACAAATTTGGTCAATCAGAAAACTTTTGTTTTTAATGCAACACGATCATTAAAGAAAACCGCATATATGTATCTTTAAAATTGTTATACTTAATTCTATTAATGAACATTGTGAATCGGGACCATATATCAAATTAGAAATGTAAATTTGTGACATATCACAAAAAATATGAAACTGGAAGATAATACATAGGATATCCAACCGCGTAGTGAGTTCCACTACTTTATATAATCTCTGTTTGTGTAATTCCTTATTTAGATGCATTTGTAATAAAAAATTTTGACACATATTAACGTGTTTTTGATCTAAACAATTTCCATCTTCAATTTGTTTTTGATCCCTATTTTCATTGATGAAACATACTTTCACATCGTACGGAAAAGTGGCATAAGTCAGCTTTTTTTCCTTTGTCATAATTCAGTTGATTTTAAAGATACATAGTATATGCGGTTTTTTAAGGATCTTGTTGCATTAAAAATAAAAAAAAAATCTGATTGACCAAATTGGATAAGGGGGTCGTATAAAAATTTAAAAAGTGTAACTTTTTGAAAATTAGTGGGAGGAATATTTCATTAACTTCATAGTCTTTCATCATAGTCTTATTTCCAACCTTACTTTCAACATTTTTGCAATTTACATTGCCCCTTATCTCAAACAGTTAATTAATTAAAGCTCGTTTCAATCTTTTTGGGGCACCCTGTATATCTTAGCAAGATGTTAGCAATATCTACAGTTGTCAAGTTAGATTTGCGTGAAATATGAGTTAACTTGGCACTTTAGCATTAATAAAACTTGCTGTAAAATGAAAGTCTTTAAAATTATAAACCGCAAGAAATTGTCCAGCCATTTAAAAATAAATCAGTATATGCATAAGACATCATTCTTAAGATGATATTTAATTTCATGCCTGAAGGTTTCAGAAAATATGTTCCGAAGAAAATCATGTCCCTGTTTTCTTATACTAAGTAGTTTGATGCCATTTAGTTCATATTGCAAAAAAATAATAATAATAATGATAATCGCATTATGCCTTTGGAATTTTATTCAGTAATCTCTTATTTTGACAGAACACATTTCGGGATTTAAATTATAAAAGAAACGATCTTTTATAAAAACAGTTTAAAATGAAATAGAAATTTCAGAATTACTTAAAATAGTATATATTATTTCGCCAGATTTTAATAATATTTCCCGTAAGTGTGAAAAATTAATTTTATAGCTTTGTTTGAAAATTTAAATTTCATGTTTATATTTTACTTCAGTTCAAGTTTCATTCTTGCTTCACCATGTTACATCGGTTGCAGTTTAATTCTTGCTTCAGCATGCCACTTTAGTTGCAATTTCCTTCTTTCTTCACCATGTTACTTCGTTTGCACTTCCATCCTTGCTTCATCCTGTTACCTTTAGATATTATTACTCGCCAAAAACCCGATATTGATTTAGGGGAACATGCTGTCTGTATTTGAATGATTAATTATAAGAAGTAGGAAAACTTGAGCAATGTATAAAAGCACAAATAACAGAGTAATGAAGCATACAGCTGTTTCGAGGATACGTTGGATCTTTTTCTTCAGTGCAAAAGAACCAACAAACACGAAGTAAAAAACTGGAATTGGCGCAAGTAGGAAAAACATAAGGGGTTATATACCCAATATATATATACACCAGGTTATATACCTCTTGTGTACATTACTCCCTCTGTTCCCTTATTTGCACTTATGTCTATTTTGGAGGCTCTTACGTGTCGCTTTAACTTATTTTTCGTCTTGTATCTCATGTATTCATTTTAGAATTTGTCTAGTCCTGTTGAGATATTTATGTTGTGTTTTGGAGCACGCCAGTCTTGTGTGCTACTTCTCGTTATGGATTCGCTGAACTTTTGCTCATTCTGATTTTTGATTGGCTCTATTAGGGGGACCCTTACTATATGACATGAGTAAAACTCCTTTATTTCGTCTGTGTGTGCCCATTTCGTTTTTTGAACTTTGGGTTTATTGGTTTTCTTGCACTGATGTTGGGGATCTAAAGTCTCGAACATCTGCATTACATGCTGTATTTTTGTGTTATTTGTGCTTATATGCGTTGTTCAAGTTTTCCTTTTCCTTCGCACATATTTATTTTACTTATAAAAAGTAGTTTCATAAATCATTTGGAGACATTAATTATCGTTGACAGTAAAATATATAATTTGTTTAACATAGATTTGTTTCTGCATTGTCTCTTATGGTGTTCAAGAATGGATATAAACAATAGAGAAACCACAAGCGAGTTAGGCGTTTTCTTTAGAAGATTCCTATTTGATATTATTTTTATTTGCTAATTGCTTTCTAAATATTATTTTTTTCCAAGAATTGCTTTCATGTTTTTGTAACATGGAAAAAATCTTAAACAACCAATCTATTCCCGATTATCAAATGTAAATATATTTTGTTTGAATTCTCGTAGTCTGAAATAAATGTTCACTATTTTTAGGAGTTATTACGAGTTGCTCTCGAAATTGAAAAAAATATTTTTTTACATGTTGTTTGTTTTTATGCCCACATATACAATACATATAATTCGATAATAACCTTTTAAATTTGAGATCTCATTAATTAGTTTATGATTTTAAAGCCGGGACATCAAAAATGAAAGCTTCGCTGCGACAAATGAGCAAATCAAATGAAATTTAGTACAAATTTTCCATTGATAAACGCTAAAATAAATTTAATTTGGTGGGATTTGGGATTTAAACTTATGATTGTTTATATATATATATATATATATATATATATATATATATATATATATATATATATATATATATATATATATATATATATATATATATATATATATATATATTTCAAATATAATAAATTAAGGTAGTATTGCGATAAGTTTTAAAATATTATCGAGGAATGTTTTGCATTTTAGACTTTTTAAATAAAATTGCATTGAAGTTGGAAAGTGCTTCATAATCAATGCTTTAAGTTTTATTCAAAATCTGACATCATTTACTGCCATTGACTCAATCCAAACATTAGATTTTAAAGATCTTTTTAATAACATCATCATCAAAGATTTATTTTCTGTCATTAAACAACTCTTCGATCAATTCAAATTAAATACTCTTACTAAATATGACTCGTCTACCTTTAATAATTTATTGCATTTTGTGCTTTTTCACAACTATCTTGTACATGGTAATGCTGTATACCTCCAAACGATTGGAGTACCGCAAGGATCCACTTGTAGCTCCATGCTATATTCATCTTTACTTTTACGAAAGACAATCCATTCTGTTCACTCATAAAATTTCTATTTTTCGATACATTGATGATGTTTTTCTTTGTTTTCATACAGCACATGATTCTTTACCCACACTTAATATATATCCATCCAATCTTGAATTCATACCGAATGAATCCCACCCTTCCAAATCTGTAAATTATCTTGACATCACCATTGAAATCCATTGTAACTCTTTCAATATTACTATTTATGATAAGAGACATCAATTTAAATTTAATGTAAAATTCTTCCCTCATTTTTCTTCTTGCCTTAGTAACCAAGTTTTTAGAAATCTAATCATTAGCTATTTGCTTCGCATTAAACGCCTGGATAAAAATGAGTGTACACTATCACACATTAATCGTCTCAAAAATCTTTGCTATATGTGCAATTTTCCCACCTTATTTGTAGATCGCAGTATAAGTACGGTATTCTATAGTAGTGGGAACACTATAAAATAAACACCGCTCCGGCGGGCAAAAATAAAAATGTAAAAATATTAAAAACAGTAATTTCGATTACACTAAAAACGTGATTTTTTTTTTTAAACACCGCCTCGGCGGGTAAAGAAAAAAGTTTAAAACACTCATAAAACCGTTAAGGCGGATATCTAAAAAGCAAATAAAACAAAAAACAGGCTACGGCTCCAAAAAACAGTGTTATCCATACTTTAAATAATTTCGATAATCGTGGTCTCTTCTCGGTCAGTTTCTGAACTCTTGGGTTTATCTCACCGAAAGTATGTACTGCTACTTCCACTTCCTCTGGTCTGGTTTATTCCCTCGCGGCATTATGCGAGGTGAGCGTTCAGGCTGTAGCACGTGGTGGACTCATTTGAAGATTATTCACGGCGGCGACCTTTCGACATGTGAGTTGCTCTTTTTTGCAAGTTTCTATACTTGTGCGCTATATTGTTCATGTTTATGTGGTATTTTTTATATTTCATGATTATGTGGTATTTTTATATTTCATGTTTATGTTATGTTTTATAGTTGAATTTTATCCTATTTGGTTTTTTTTCTGTTATTCTCGTTATTCCGTTGTTGGGCACAGATTGCATAATATTTTAACCACGTGTTTTTATGCAATCATAGAAACAACGGATTTTAGTATATTTGTCTAGAATGTGCCCCTGAAGACGTTTCTGGCAGATATACTATTCTTTAATATATTTTCCTGGTCCTGGCCTCTCCGTGCCCAGCTTTTTCGGCCCTCCCTCGTTGCTTTTTGCTATTCACTACACGCTTTTATATTGCACGCGGTTTGATACTGTGATTACTGATTCACACTCCTGCAATTTTGCATTTGTTATTTTAATATATATATGTATATATATATATATATATATATATATATATATATATATATATATATATATGTAAAAATAGAAAGATTTCTAAAGAAAATTATTGAAATATATTGAATTATAAATTATTGAAATTATTGAAATATATATTTATATATATATATATATTATAAAACTTGAAAATTTTTTTTTCAATTTTAGTGAACAGATTAAAAAGCTAAAAGCAAAAAATAATTTATAATACATCTTGTAAAGCGCTATGCTGCAATATTTACATGTGTATTCCTATATAATATATTATTATATATATATATATATTATTATTATTATTTATATACTATTATTTATATATATATATATATATATATATATATATAAATATATATATATATATATATGTATATATATATATATATATATACATATTAGGTTGAAAGAAAAACAAAAAATAAATATATTAAATTAGTGTATACGCTAAATTAATGTATACGTCAAATTAGTGTACTTTGAAAGCAAAATTATCTGGGTAACATTTATCTGTAGTTATGAAGAACGACCTCTGTGGAATTTTACCACAGGGAGTGCGATACGTTTCGGCATAATCAACTGAATTACTTGAAAACGAATTTTTTTATGCCATTGCAGAAATCAAAAACCGATTGATTTTTATAAATATTGAGTGTTAAAAGTTAGCTCTTACTTATATTACCCCCGTAATATCGAAATTTGCTAATTTATAGAAAAAGTCACGTTGTAGTCATGCCATATTTTTACTTTTATTTACTCTCCATTTTTGTAAATTGTTTATAAACAATATAAATGTAGTTATGCCTCGAAATGTCTGAGATAAAACAAGCTATTCTGAATCTCTCACGCAATGCTCAGAGCGGAACTTGTTATCTGTCCTTATTGTAACTTCCTGCTGAGATTACAATTGTTTCTTTGGTGTCAAGCATATGTCAGGCCTTCAGCCGTTCACTAGATATAAACAGAAAACTGTCTGCAGTACGTTACAGTGTGTTTTTTGCTTTCTTAATTATGCTTTTATTTATCTTCTATCTAAATGCAATTGGAGGCAAGTAAACCTTTATCTTGGTCATTCTTTTTAAATCCGATTTGTATAAATTATAAATTTTTCTACACATGAACAAATTTCATACCAGCTATTTTATATAAATACATACACCTAAATAAAGTTATCTTAGTAACAGTTTTTAAAAATCTATTTTCCTTAGATGTTTCCTCGAAAAATTAAGCTGCGTTATAATCTTTATCATCTTCAACTTATTTTCATATATTTGATCATTATAAAAAAGCACTTTACATTAATACTGAAAATCACACATTTTTGGTATATAAGAAGTTGTGAGTTCTCGGAGTTCAACCACACGGTTTATTCGTGTACTAAATTTCAAACTATATAACATATAAAAAAGAGGTAATTCACATTTATTCTGCAAATCAAATATTTTAGTGTGATGCACATCTAAAGTAATAAATGTTGTAAAAATTAAATCATCCATTTCATTCCAATCACACTATTGACCAGTATACTAAATTTCAATCTTCTGTGATTTCTGGAAGTGTCTGTAAATGTCTCAATAAGCAGTCCAAGCCACACATACGAACACTCAGGACTTCGTATATACATTCTCGATCAATCTCTTTTAAATAGGTTTTGCTTTACGTATTGAAAGAATGGTATATCAGTTCCTAAGAGTTTTCAAGCTGAAACACTGTGTAAAAAATTGATGAATTCGGAATAAAATAATAAAATATTATATTACAGGATCGACCCTTGGTTATATATCTACCTTCAGTGACTCACGAGTTTGGCTTATTTTGCCTGATCCCACGAAAGTAACAAAATGTACTACATTGAAGCCAGTTGTTTGTAAATAGTGTGATCGGTGGGTTTCAATTGACAGTTTTGCCACAGGCATAAATGTTTTTTTAAATTGTGCCAATCTTTTATAAGATAAAATTTTTGAAAGTTATAGTTTAAGTATTTAAATGTTATACATATATTAAATACTATCGGGCATTTATAAGATTATAATACATATAATTTCGAAATTCCCTTATTTCAAAGCATTTCATGCATTTGGACGTATTTACTCATGTTTCTATCTAAATAAGTTTCCATCAAAATGTTAAAACTTTTATTTTTGTCTAATTAAAAAATATTTTTAAATATAAATGTCAAATATTTGTACAGACAATTTGTATGGATTTTTTATTTAAAAAATATGGCAAATGTAAATCATTTAAAGTTATTTTTAACTATTTCAAAACAAAGTTGTTTTAAGCAATGCTTTAGACAGGATTTTTCCTTTCCTTATGTACTTATTGAATGTTTTTATGTAAAAATATATATTTAGCATAGTTTCTCATTTTAACCATGCATCACTTCTCTATCATCTAACAAAATTTAAGTTGAAATGATATTTCATATGTACGCATAGAAAGTTGAACACAGTGCTTGTAATTTATTAGTGAGAATATGTTTGTTTCATTTTAGTGAATTAAAAACATTATGAGCAATTTTTGTTACCATTACTTCAAACAGAACCGTTCAGTTAATATACTTGTTGAAATACATTTTAATGAATTCCTAATTAATAGGTATGCAAAAAATTGAAATATGATAATTTTTTTACTATTTTGTGACATTTTAAAGGTATGTAACACATTAATACAGACATATGTAGTTCAAAATTATGGCTATCTATCCGTGTGTTAAATAACTGACATAAAATAATTATCTCTACTACATAAAAAAACACTAAAAAGCCAATCCAAGATTACACGATTTTTAATAAATTTTCTGTTTTATTGGTTATCATATAATTATCTTTCATATAAAATCAATCCTTAAAACCGCAGATTAATAAATTGCAAAATAATAAAAAACTATTTTTTTACCTCTTCACCGGTTTTGGAATCAAATATATATAAGAAACATAAATGGTAATTGCATGCAGCCACAACAGTTAAAAAATGAAATGTTTATATGAAAGGCATTTGCCTTATTTTGTTTAAATGCCCGACCTCTGATTCGCATACTGATTAAGGATGCTGGTTATGAATCCGAAACAGGTTACATATTTATGTCATGCTGTTTTACAAATAAAACATTGATTTTTATGACATTGAACTTTAATATCATAATTTCTACAAACAAACATTATCAACCTAACGATATATATTCATTTCAAAATTTAACGTCTTCAAATATCTATAATTACCTTATTTAAATTGATAAGTATAAAAATGAAGTAAAATTGTACCTAAAAATAGTCATTAGTGTTACCCAGATGTTGAAAACGAAACACAAAAAATGAGCAATGATTGAGAACAAAATAAAATCTCAACCATACTTTCACATCTGGTTGTTAATAACCATTCATAAAATAGTTTAAAATGGCTATGATCTATACTGCTTGGTCACTTTGCAGCCTTTGATATGCACACAATACAGAACTTGATCGCATTTGTCCGTTTTATGAATTCCTTTAAGTTGAATTATAGAAGTAATATGTATCATGGTCATTTTTTTAATGCACCAATTTAGTTTCTTTACATCATAAGGAATATTTGTAATCATGCTTCAAATATTGATGTCATTGATCTATTTATAAAATGTAACAGTAGCTCATAATGCATGTGTCAAAGCAATTTTTATTTGAAGAGATGGTTTCTTATGCGGAAAAAATGTTGAAACAAAAATCGAAGTGTGTGAAAGTGTTTTAAACAAACATCATGAAACATGAAATTCTGATAATACAGTATTCAAAGGAATATTACACCATACAGTACGTAACAGTTACCTTACACCTTTCTGGTAGGTCGGACGGTCTGGGTCTCAACAACAACAACCATACAGTACGTCTTCATGGACTCCAGACGGGTTTATGGGATAAATCCCAGCTTGTCTCACGGGGCAGCTAGGGTAATATTTGTATTTGAAAGCTCAAGGCTGGGCTGAATTCTACCTTAGTCTGAATTTGGAATGCTTTGTCTCAGACACGGTCGAATGTGTAACAAGTTATAAATGAATATGATTCTAAAAATATATGAAAAAGTACTGTTTGTTTTAGATAAAGTTCATGAAAAAATACTTAAAAGCATATTTTTACACAATTCGGAGCTTGTGTATTGCTTCTATTTATGATTTTGAAGTTATATGAGAGAAAAAAAAATTGGAATCAAATATGTCTCTGCTTGGGCTTGATCAGACGCAGGCTTTTATTACAAAATGTCTTCGAGCACGTGATGAATATGTTACAGTCAGATTGGGCCAGGGAAAAATAAAAATATTCAGTCTTTGAAGACCTTTACTATACCAAATAAGGAAGTCTCTCACATAAATACAAACATAATTTTACTCTTATAGTTTAGGAGACGTGGCCAAACTGATACATATTTTTAAAATGGCAGAAATAATATTTGTCGGCAGAGACGCAATGCGTACTTAAATGTTGCCAAATTAAATGCTATTAAATGTAACGCCTAATGACATATTGCAATATTTTTACATAAAATTATAAGTATAGAGTTTGCGTTTTTCACGATATTATTTTGTTTTCAATAACAGTTAGAAAATTTAGAAAACTATATACAGTAGTAATAATTAATTAAAATATCTGCATTCATATAAAAACCAACAAAAATATTTAAAATATACTTTCGTAAAAACCGTTCCAAGTATTAAAATATAAAAATTCCTTTCAAATAAAATAAATACATTTCAAGATTTAAATTCATTAAAAATACAGTTAATTAAATAATAATTGAATAAATATTAATGCAAACGTATTTATACATATACAAATTAAATGCTTGATTAAATTATAAATAATTAAATATTTAGTTATATTTGAGCGAAATTGAGCAATCATTGACTCAATGCAATGTAATCAATACAAGCAATGATTGCTCAATATTTTAGTAATAACTTTACTCTCATCGATAAGCAATCTCTGTTATGAATCAGAAATTTGATTTATAATATATTCAAGTAACACACATCGCTTTAAAGGATATTCTTTTTATGTTTAGGTGTTAACGGAAATATATGCGAAAGTTCACCGTTGGAAACGTGCCAGGAGTATCTGTACTCTTCCAATGTGTTTTCCATAGATGGATTTCCCAACGTAGAACAAATAAAGTTTCATTGTCCGTAAGTATTTCTTAATATTCAATGAACGGTATTTTAATTGTTTAATACTTCAATAATATGACGTGCCTTCAATCATTGATATATACCTTAATTTGTCATACCGTCATTGGAAAGCGCGATCCATAATTTAAAAAATAATAATAGTATCTATGCAGCAAATATAGGAGTTCTCGCTTTGTGATTCCATTACGTACCATGGACCAATTTTATACATTCACCACTCTTCGCCAAATACATGGTATCACAATCAAAGCTATGCATTTCTAAGACTTTTGTACTTAAATGAATTTTATGGACGTGTGCATATTTATGGACTTTATTCATGTGTTTCTCATGAATTTCTTAGCATGAAATTCCAGGACACCTCTGTTCAACTTATACACTACATAAGACGCTCCTAAGCTTCATGATGAGAACCACTGATACCTGGGGGTCCCGGATAAGATTTTGGGATCTGTTAAATAATAAAAGGAGTTCATATGTTTTTGTATACATGGATATTATTAGCTATTATTAAAGCCAACATTGTGTTTAACTTTACATAAGTTTATAAATAAGTTTATTGTGTTTAACTATACATAAGTTTATACATAAGTTTACTGAGTTGAACTACACATAAATTTATACATAAGTCTATTGTGTTTAACAATACATAAGTTTATAAATAAGTTTATTGTGTTTAATTATACATAAGTTTATAGAAAAGTTTATTGTGCTTAATTATACATAAGTTTATACATAAATTTATTGTGTTTAACTATATATAAGTGTATACATAAATTTATTGTGTTTAACTATACATAAGTGTATACATATGTTTATTGTGTTTAACTATACATAAGTTTATACATAATTTTATTGTGTTTAACTACACATAAGTTAAAACTATCCGTAAGTAAACATAATATAATAATAATAATATATGGTATATTTTTAAAATTATATTTTTTCCATCCAGACGGTTTCAAACCGACAACTACCAGGAGATTAAGGCATTTGCCATCAATCTGAAACATTAAATATATAGCTTTATGTATATACCACCATATATCATTCTACTGACTTTTACAACTCGGTTGATGCAGAAACTCCGTAGAGATCTATGATAGTTTATAAGCAAAGATATGTTCAATTCTATCATATGTCATATTAAAATCAATTATATAATAAATCTTGTTATCCAATTTGATTGATCATATCTCGAGTTTAGAAGAAATTTGAAAAAAAAAATCTGTCCTTGCAATTTTTTATAATCGTTAAATATTACATTATAAAAATTACTGCTCCATATTTAAACTTTGAACAGTTGTTACAAAATTTATATCATTTGTCTTGGTGCATAAGTAACTATCGGCAGTCATGTACAAGCTAAATTGAAAACGGTTACTTTTGGCATTTTATATTTTCTGTCTTGCAGATCAGTCATAACATATTTGAATTGTGTTGAGGACTACAGAAACGAATGTGATTTTGATGACTATGGAATATTCTCTTCGCATGAAGAATTTTTAAATGTTCAGGATTTTGTTGCTAATATTTGTGATGAAAATTCAACACTCCATCAAGGTAGGTGGACTTTAAATGCTGAATTCTTTTTATCTATGAATAGTCAAATATATATTATTGTCTGCGCGTTTGACGAGTTTTTGTCTTTCCAGACCCTCTAGAAGCCCCCAGTGACATAAAAGTATGAATCTTTACACACTTACACTATCGACTAAGGTTCAAAACCTGACTGAGCTGAATTTTCGATTTATTATTCTAGGGGCAAAGAAACGAGGGGTTTTAAAAGGGCATAGGAATATTTTTAAATACTCCAGAAATACCCTTGTGACCTGGGAGGCTGAATATTTGCAGACTTATAGTATCAATAATCGTACACATGTTAACGTAGCTGATTTTTCAGTTTACACCCACGGACGCGGATAAATAGATTTTTTCGAAATACTTTTCAGATACTACAGAAGTCTCCCCTGTTGGCATAGAATGTTGAATATTTGCACATTTATAATAGCACAGAACCTAACGTAGTCGTGTTTCTTTCCTCTGCCCAACTCTTGGGTGACTTATGGAATATTTTTGAATGTCCTTCAGAACTTAATACAGCCCTTAGTTTCTTAAAAGTTTTGATCTTTGTATGCTTGTAATATCGACTACAGAACCAAACCTAACGAAATCAAGTTTTCAATGTTTATTCCAGAGTGAGCAAAATGGAGGTAGTAGGGTGGTAAAGTATTCCAGAACCCTCCTAAAGTTCCCACCTGGGATATAAAATCTGAAATTCGACCACCATGTAGAACCAGCTGGGTCAATTTGCAATTGAGATAATTATTTTTTAAGCTAAGCACCATATATTGTTATAAAGAATAAAACATATTTTCTAAAGAAATGCGGCTAATATTTTAAGAGTATTAGTTTTCCTATCTTTGGCATGTAGCAGTAACATTAAATAGTAGTAACTGCTCTGTAATTAATGTTTTTAGAAACATTTCAATCGTAACTCATTTATAAAATCTTGAAATATCAAACCACTTTACTGTTAGCAAGAAAATTGAAGAAATTGCTGAAAGTGTTTTAGAGATCTTAGTAAGTGCATAAAATGTTGAATACAAACAGATTTTTTCCAATTAATTTATTGAAAATAATCTTAAATTTTTGTTGTTTCAATTTTAGATAATTTGTTTCATTTAAAACGGTATATTCCCGATGCTTTGGATAAAAATGAAAATGAAAAATAATATGCAATCAATAATTGAGGACTATGAGAAAAAAATATATTTTTGACATTCCTATGACGTATACCTATCTCATTATATAATTTTGAATGTGAAAAATCCTAACGTTCTTATACTATAAAGGTAACATCTTGAAAAATATATGTTCAATTTTATGTTATTTGGACAGTTGCCGAAAGGGGGTTTTGATACAAAGAAATATTGCTTCGAGCCAAAAAAAGTTTCTAATAAGCAGTTTCAATGCATTTTACATGCAAACTTTCAAAAACCAATGTGAAGTTTCATTATATTACCATAAAAAATCTGATGCAGACAACACATGATTTTTCCTACATAATAAAATGAATGTCCTTTCCAGTGTGAAAATAATGTACAATATTTAAGGCACAATATTTATGGCATTAAATTAATATCATGTAAGTTGAAATATGCCTCTTTTATATATAATTACAAAAAATATAACTTATGAACATCCACCTGCAAAATCTTCATCAATATGTAATTGCTATTTAATTATTATCCCACGAAATAAAGTCTTATTTGCGAATTCTTCGACGTTAACTTCCGTATTAACTTCCGTATTTTCCAAAAATTCGTATGACTGTACCAAATAAGTATGTTAAAATGATAAAAATGCGTAATATTTAAGTTAGAAATGTACTTTTCACACCATTCGATACAGGGCGCGGTAGCCCACTGGTTAGCGCGCTGGAGTTGCACTCGGTAGGCCCGGGTTCTATTCCAGCCACTGCCAAAACTGCCGCCGTGTTCATGCGGAGTACGATCACGTTAAACATGTGGGTCCGAAAGTCCTTCCGATAGGTTGGTGGTAGGGGAAGGAGGGTACGGTCCCTGTGGATGCCTCCCCCACTGGGTTCCAGTCTAAATTGGGTGGCACTTCCCGACCGTCCAAACAGTTACCTTACACCTTTCTGGTAGGTCGGACGGTCTGGGTTTCAACAACAACAACACCATTCGATACATTATGAAGGCGGGTTCATAAATTTCTTGTAGTTAATTAATAACTATGATCAATCCTTATTTTTGTATTCCTTATAGTACGAAATGTGTATTTATTTTTTTACAATATGTTTTTAAAGACATCTTACTTTTCAGATTATATTGAAAATTTTGAATGTCTAGTTTCCTTAAACAAGGACATCTTGGAATGTACCAAGGAAGCTGAAGAATTTTCTCGTCGGTACACAAATTACAAAGAGAATCTCATATTAGGACGAGATGAACCCTATATTGGAAACAATCCCCATTGTGTGTAAGTGTAAAAGCATAAATTCTATTATTTACTTCTAATTGGTATTCAAAGATCTTGCTTTTATAAAAGGAAGTACACTCAAACCTATTTTTGTGCGGTGGATAGGGACCGCATGAAAGAAAACGCAAAAAAATCGCACCAAACTTGACGAGTAGCTATAAAAACTAGTTTTCGCAACACAATTAAAAAGTATTTTTTTATACGGTGAATAGGGACCGCATAAAAAAAGTCTCGCGTAGAAAATAACTCAAAACCTTACGAAATAACTAGGAATTGCTTTTTTAAACGAAATCAAGACACGAGGCTTGGCAACTACTTGGAATCTGATTTAGAAAATACACATGCAAGCATTTTTAAATATTTTATTTACATATGTACTTATTTTACACATACAAAACTTTTCAAAACGTATAACCATCATCCTTCGTAGTCTGACAATGCGCGAACTTTCTTGTGGTAAACTGGTTCAAAATCGCTTTCGTCACTTGAAGATACTACCTCGCACTTGTTTAGAGTTGCCTTTTTTTCAGTTACCATGTAGTCGGTGATCAGTTTTTGTGACGACTGACGCTTTTCACTAGACGCTTGTATATGTCTCGGTAGCCAGATATACAAGATGGAAGCTCCTTTTGGAATTTTGAAGTTCTTTCAGAATTGGCATCGATTGCAAGAAAATGACATTCTAATTTATGGCAAAGTTGGAGTCCTGCATAGATTTTATCTGCTGTCATGTTCCAATTTGATTGAAATTTTCATATACCGCACAAAAAAAATCGCACAAATAAAAAATCGCACAAAAAAAGACCGCACGAAATCATGTTTGAGTGTATACAACTTTGTTATTCTTTCACTGTTTTTTGACCATGATTTCGTCATTTTGCCACTTGTCAGACAAGGGTCGATAATGAGATGACCATAAGACACAAAAATAGTTTTACCCAATAAGTCAGATGATCGAGATGTAATTGCTAGTGTTCTTCTGTGGCACGGTCGTTTGGACTTAGTATAGGCGATTTATTGACCATGGAAATTAGCCACAGCAACTAGTTTTTTCTAAACAGACTGACCTACCAGAAGCGGGCAGGTAGTCTGACTAGCCTAATGAATGACTGCGTGACCGGCTGGTGGGACTCAAGTGAAACTCAATTTAAATCTAAACCCAATGAGGATAGCAAACTCAGAGACCGTACGATTATGCTCCATAACTTATTTATTTCTGACAGTTTTGAGTCCACGAAGCCTTTGACTAACCACTTTCTTTCTACGGCAACCCTGTTCATAAAATTGCAGCAATGATCATCACAAAAGTATCGGTAGCCGAATTTATTCCGATAATTAAAATTTTTTAATAAAAATTAGTAATCATGTCCACCCGGAGGAATCTGACAATCATTCAAGACGCTGATACTTCTAACTAACTTTAAATTTATTCTGTCCCGGTTCATCAGCTGATATTATTGTCACTACACTAGTCTCGCACGTGGAGTGAAAGCATACTGTATTGTTTATAGCATCTAAATTAGAATTTATCGTTTATGTCACCTAAACTGTAATTTTTTAGATGCTTTTAAAAGTGGTTTCCTAAGACACTGGAGTGATGAAGGACGAAATGCCGAAGAAATTTTTAAAAGCGCTATTCACGGCAACATCCTTATAAATATATAGAGACAGCGAATAAAACATTATTATCAAATGATAAGAATGTTTTATGTGTCACTTAAAATATATTTGAACTGGGAAATTGATTAACGTATTTAAGCACAAATGAAATTATAATGCAGCATACCACTGCTTCAAACACATGCTGGAACCCCTTCTTTAGTACAAAAGAAAAAATCTGATGTGGGAAGCACATGACTTTCCTTATATTACTTCTTTTTCCTTAATTTACTACTTTTACAGTAAATTCTTAATTTACGACATTCCACCAAATTTGTCGCCAAAATCTCGCCCAGCGTTATAGACGAAGAAATAAGTTATTCTTACATCAGATAAGTGACTATTGGCATTCAAATACAAAAGTTTTACTCAAAGTATCTTTTTTCATGAATGGAACGAGCTAGATACACGAGAATGATGTCACCAAATTTATCGCATGGTATTACATATGAAAAGTGAACCTGTTTCTCAATAGGGGATATATATTTTTTATTTTTCATGGCTTTTTGATATTTTTTTGAAAAATGTACAATATCTCGAGAACGGTTCATGTCAGCTTTCTAAAATTTATGTTCTAAACAGTTCTAAACACGAATATAGATGGTTTTTTCAAAATTATTATACTCCTGATTTAGATAACATCATCGAAAGTTGTTTAGCTTCTTATGCGTTTCTCAATGAGGTCTGACAGACAGCCAGAGGGTTTTCTACCGAGCATAATTGACTTATTTTTTTTAACTGGATTTGCTTGGGCTCTTAATAGGGATATATATTTTAAAATGCAACTGTTATCCACCGAGGTCACTAAATCTCCTTGGACATCATTGTGTTCTGTGGTCACAGCACAATTTAAGAAAATCTGATGTGGGCAACATCTGACTTTCCTTATATAATGCAATGAATTAACTACTTTTATAGTTAAAAATTAGTTATTCTAATAGTAGATACTTATATTATTTCCAAGATATTGAATTTTCTTCAATTAGTCGTCATTTTCATTGATTTAGCGTCATTTTTATCAATTTGGCGAGATTTTTGTTAATTTGGCAACAGTTCAAATGTCGCCAAGATGACGATATTCCGCCAAATTCGTCGCCAAAATCTCGCCAAGCGTTATGGACGGAGAAATAAGTTATTCTTACAGCATATAAATGACTATTGGCGTTCAAACACAAAAGTATTACTCAAAGTATATTTTTTCATGAATGGAACGAGCTAGATCCATGAAAATGATGTCACCCAATTTATCGCATGGTATTACATATAAAGAGTGAACATGTTTCTCAATAGGAAATATTTTTTTTTTATTTTATATGAGTTTTTGATAAAATTTTTGAAAAATGTGCAATATCTCGAGAACGGTTCATGTTAGCGTTCTAAATTTTATGTCAATCGTTTTCTAATGAAACATTACATAAGAAATATCTATCTGTGTAACTTTATTAGCGTTTTGGTTTTTTGACGATTTTTTCAAAATTTCACTCGATAATTTAAGGGGGTTCTGAACATTCGATCGCGTATAAAAACAATAGGCTTCCAGTGTTTACGGATGGTGATTTTTGTACCAAATTGCGTTCGAATCGGTCATTCGTTCGTCAGTTATCGTCTCCACAGACTCACACACACACACACACACACACACACACACATACTTTCACTCACACACACACACACATTCTTTCACACACACACAGACATCACTTCAAAACTGTTTGATTCGTGATCAGGCATGCTTGAAACGTGCTCTCCATTCGAAAACGCGAATTCGAATTTTCGACCCTTTACAATACTTTCCTTATACATTATGTATATAAGGAAATTAATAACAATCTCGAAGTCAAAGAGACGAAAAAATCAAATACGAGTAGATGTAACAGAGAGGTTTACATACCCAAGACCTGGATTAAGAGTCCACCTGAGAGAGTCAATCAGAAAGCAGAACGAATAATAGTATAGACAAGCTGGAACGAGAAGTAACACACAAGATTGGCTTGTGCCACAAAAATATCCCTATAAGACGGGTCAAGTCCAAACAAGAATAAATGTAGATGTTGCAGAGTTGCTCCAAAAATTATTTCTGTGAATTGTGACCTTAAGTTTTACTGTTTTCGAATTGGCTCTCAGAAATACTCTTAATCATAGTCTTGGGTATATACCCCCTATTTTTGTTTACTTGTGCCCGTTCCGTCTTTTGACTTCTTAATTTTTGGTTCACTTGGGCTGAAAACGAGAATCCAACGAATACTCAAAACAGAGATAAACTGCATTACAATTTTATTTGTGTTTGATGCTCAAGTTTTCCTTACCATCGACACATAGTATTTTTTACTTATTGATATTTGAACTGATTTATAGATTTCAGAATATTAAATATTTTCAGCTTGACATATGAGGGTAAAAGTGTGTTATTAATCTTATTTAGAAAGGGCGATTAATTATTATTCTTTTAAAACTATTTTAAAATGTTATGCTATTAGATGACTACCCTACACAAATATCATTGCGCTCATCACTGGTTTCTCACTGTCACTACTGTAAGACACAAATGATGGCGCTAACGTACTTAAATTAATCTTAGAAGTGGCGCTACCATGACCTATATTATCGTTTAGTCGTGTTAATGCCATTGAGTCAATATAAGAAACAAAAAACATAATATCTAACAACCTTTTCATTGGATACATCAAATTTAGTTTTGCATCCCGCGAGATGCATAGTACAGTAAAATAGATTAATTAAATGAGTTTTATTCAATTAACTGCATACATAATTTTATTTAAAATTCATTTCTTATATATGTCTGTAACTGTTTCTTTAAGGCAAATAAAAAAATGCATTATATTTTATAGGACAAAGTCACACATTTTCACCTGTTTTGTTAAGAAAGCATTGAATAACTGTGGATTAACAGCTTACAATGTAAGTTTACAACTTATTAGAGGATCTAACTTGCTGAAGAATTTTTGTAAACGAATGGACATTTATGATCTTCAGACAAATTTTATGGAATTTTTGGATCTGGACCACGAAGATAGAGAGCTTATGACCGCCATTTTTGAACCTCCAAATAATATTAAATAAATGTTGTTTTGTGGACTATTTTTATTTATTTTTTACTTGATTTCCTTGTATAGATGTGAGTGTAGGTTCTTTATGTTTATGCATATGTTTAAATTGAGTAAATATGATACTAATCTTTTCATTTCAATTTTACTGATTCCATTTATTAAATATTGATTGATAATATGAGTATTTATATTTTGTTTCGAGGTAGGAAATATCTTTGACTATTAATATTGAAATGTTTGAAACCAAATGACTACAAAATTTTCTTAGATTATAATAATTCTTCTATTTTCTTTTATATAAGCAGGTATGTTAAGAAATATTTAAGTGAAATTGTGCTTTCAAGCAAATTATTTAGCGTGCAAATTAGGTTTGCAGCGATTGGTGTATTTTTGTACTTTTCAAACAAATTTATGCACTGCACAGTGAAACATCATATTTACTTCAGCTTTTACACGGTTACGTTTAACCCGGCCGGCCACACAACTTGATACCATAAACCCCCTGGGTTGGTCGTGTGGTCTGGGCCTTCAACGGTTACGTTTAACCCGGCCGTCCAACTAGTTACTCTAAGTCCTCTGGACGAGTCGGACGGTCTGGGTCTTTAACGTTCCTTTAACGGTTACGTTTAAAGCCCAGTTATACTGTCGACATTTGACATACAAGGTTGTGGAAAATCCTGGTCAAAACTGTAGATTATGCGGACATGCGTATTACTCTCACATTCCGTATTGACATTCGCATTGCAATACCCAAGGAATTTTACAGCGATAATAGTAATGGTAATAAACAATGTTACTATTGTTGAGTTATTCATTGCAACTAGGGCAGGTATTGTGTAGCAAAAAAAATGACAAAATTCGCCGGGCACTTGTCGAAAGTTTATAAAAATTGCCCATACTTTGTAAAATCTTAAATTTAATTCCAAACTAAAACGGTAGCCAAATTTAAAATATTAAAATTTTTAATGCAATAATTAAAATTAAGAAATTTTAAATTATAAGATCTTCAAGTATTCTTATCTTTAGACATTAGCAAGAAAGGGCAGCAAAATATTTTGTTCAGATTTTTGCATCCTGTTAACTATGGGTTCATATCATATTGAGCAACCTGTAAGTTCCTAGTATAGGTGTATTTTTATCATTGCTTACGTGCTTCAGGTTTAACAAAGATAGGGTGTATCTCTAGTCACATGTTATTACTAAATTTCTGATTGAAAAATGTATTTATAATAACTCTTTAAAAATATATTTATCGATCTGGCACAAACTCATTTTTCAATTAGACTTTTAAAAGCAGAGTAAAAATTAAGCTGCTTTACCATCACCAAACTGACAGTATGACAAAGAATATCGCAACGCTGCAAACAATATTCATCCACAAGCCCTACCAGCTATGGCTTTGAATGTTCTGCTCGGTGATTCAATTCAGCGCAAAATCGACCGCATGATATAGCATCTTGCTTGCAAGTGCTAAACTGCGATTCCCTCTGCCATCCATATGCAGAGGTACTAATTTGGTTGAGGTTTGGCGGAAACTTCTCATCCCTGAGATATCATAATTCACGTTTAACTCCACTGTACTTGCTCACGGACCTACACTTTTAATTATAAAAATCATCAAGAAAGGACAGTAGCATTATGTTGTGGTATTTTGATGCAAGGGGTTGGTATTAGTAAAAATATAGGTAATCTAAATTTTTATAGAGTTCTGCCATCGAAACAGGTTCAATTAAAAATGTGTACATCAAACTTATTAGTACAACAAAATCGACCCCCACTTAAAACTCATTGAGATATTAGGCTGATAATTTTTGAAATTTTGAACATTTCACGGTTGCAAAATGTTCATTATTTTTTGCCGAGCAATTTCTGTCAATAGGACTCGACTGCAAATTGCAATATTTGCATCGACACATCTTTACTTTAAACAATTATGAATTTTTTTGATTGACCGATGTTTTAGCGTAGGGATTATTTCTTACACAAATATCAGTTTTAGCAACAGTCGATTTGATGAACCTGTTGTAAAATTTATACCCGGTTAACCGAAGATGGTAAAAAATATTAAATAATTCGCATTAAATCCTTTCTCGGTAAATCCTAGAATAAAATTTAACCACCGGTTAACCGAGTCGACAGTCAGTTAATCGATTTCTTGTCTAAGAACTAATCCATTCGAACGAGTTTTTAAGTTAGAAAACAGGGATCGGTTTTATTACACTAATTAGTTCGCTGTGCAATGTTTTTTATTTTTAATTGAGCCATTTTGATAGTAGGATTATATAAATTTCAGAACATCTATATTTTCTTTTCTAATGCCACACCTTTTCAGCATATTACCATAGCAAAATGCTACTGATGTTTTTATTCCTTTTGTTGGGAAGATTTCATAACACTGCTATATAAAATATTATGTTGCAAAGAATGTTAAATAAATTAAGGAGACCGAAACCATCCTATCTCGCCCATGTTAAATTTGCTATTTCCATGTTAATTTTTCTCGGAAACTGTAAATACACTATGAGTACAAAAATTTTACAGTTTAAAGATGTAATACATTTACAAATTTTAACAGCTAGTTCCCTTATTTACTGGAAAAAAAATTATATTATGATTTTTTTCTCAAAATCACAATTTTTCGGCCAAATTTTTTAACATTTATTTTTATTAAAAAAAAGTAAGCAACTTACCTTCAAAATCTTCTGTTAAAAGATGTATACACATGGCCTAAATATACCATTAAAATTTCAAAATGTTCTGTTCAGTAGTTTCGGAGCAAAAGGAACATAAGTACGGAAGAAACACGTTCTGAGAAAAACAGCTTCGAAAAGAAAACTTTCATTTTTCTCAAAATACATAGCTTTTAAGGCCTAATATGAGTCATCAATGATAGACGCATGCATTTTTAATAATATCCTGATTTTTATGAAGGGTAATCTGTTTCCTTTTCTTCATGTCTATCTTCTGACTTAATTTTCATGGTGTTTTTTTTTTTTCGAGAACTCTGAAAATGTCCTTTTATTGTCAATATATATTTCTTTATCCAGTTTTTGCATAGTTTTTGAGTAATGTACACCTAGATTTATTCCAGGTTTAGATAAAGTGGTGCTTTCTACAATGTTACCGGAATTATAACAAGAAACTGCATGGTATATTCCAACTTTTCAGGGACACAGTTACTCTCTTTGGCAGACGTGTCCAGATTGCATTATTTAGTGACTCATTTGGATTTTGGGTCTTCCCATGAATACATTTTTTTCAACAGTTCTGAGTGCAACAGGTCTCAAAATATCGGTTTTAATAGTTACATTATCGCTAACGGAATGTGCGTGTGAGCTGCATGATTAAATGTATCTCCATTACTTCATATCATCTACTTACATCAGCTTTTAGGACCTACAGAGCAGAGTCCCTGATTTGGATTCTTATCAGTTGACAAAAGGCAAAACTATTCTGCTCAAATATACCTTTTCATGTTCTCCAGGTTGCCAGCATTTCTTCTGTTGTCATAAAATTTCTGAATCATCAATATTAAGGAATCAGTCAATCTATTTTTACACTCATGGATTTACCATCACTGAACATTTTTACGGGGTATATTTCTTTTTCAATTTTCTCAATCTGCATCCCACAATTTTTGGAATGCATCCTACACACTCCAACTTCTTCATATTGCTGCTCATGCCTTAGGGTGAGTCGGGTGGCCTGGGTCTTCCACACTCCAACTTCTGTATTTGCACATCCTCATAAACTTTTGCTAAAAGAAGTGCCTTGAAAACTTTCGCATAACCATCGCCCAAATAATGAAGGTACCGAGCATTATGTGTGGTTTCGGAACGACTAAATATTTCCTTCACACTACGAACTTCCATTCTACCACTGCCTTCACTGAAATTAGCACTGCACTTGTCAGTATGGATACCTGAACTATGTTGCGGAAACAAACCTGTTCAGGGATACATGCCCATGCTTCTGCCATGTGTCATCCAAAGCGACGCATAAATCATAACTGCCACTTATATTTATAGCTTCTTCTGCAGCGTTGCTAATTTATTCGAAGGAAACAATTTCTGAAGCTGAGCTAAATGTACAGACATGATACTGAAATTTTTTTGGTGGTGCAGGCAGGTTCATTATTCACAAAAAAAAAATCCTACCCTTGTCAATGGTACGTAAGACGTAAACGGCTCTCAAATTTATGCCATATACAGTTCTTCCTTCTCTATTGAGAATATTTATCTTTTCGGCATTGCAAAATTGTTCAGTCTTATTACAATCATTACAGCATAACTTGAAATCTGCAGCAAAGTCAAAGCGCGAATGCACAGATAATGAAAATTTCCCTCTGCAGTTCTGCATACGGCAATTTCATTCTGCATACGGCAATTTCAATTTCTTCCTGAAGTAGTGGTAAGGACAAAATTTAATTCCCGCATCGTGAAATTCCTCATACTGTAAAATGGATGACGACAATTTTGAAGAACGTACTTGGTCAGGATCTTTGGTGGATCACTACCAGCATCACAGGCCTTTGCATACCCACACATGTACTATGTTTATAGACTATTTTACTTCTAGACATTAAGAACAAAGTTACCTGGTATAAGTTAAAATTATATACGTTAAATTTTACACAAAAACTGAAAAACGAAAACGAAATCTAGCAAGCAAACATTAGAAAACTGAATAACAGGATATTAACCACATGTAAACAAACATATAACGGTTAAGGTTAAACAGAAACAGTTAAGGTTAAAAGAGCTGTCGCCACTGTTCTGAAATGTGCTTCCAAAAATAATAAAATAAATAGAGCAGTCATAGCGATATGATAACAGATAGAGCGTCATTTGCTAGATTGTTTGCATTTAAAGGTCTCAGATTTTGTAAGTGGCATATGGAACAAAAAAATGTGAAACGTTCACTTTGAGAATAAATTAATGTGATATGTCATTGGAAAGGAAACCTTCTGAACTATCTAAATCGATAATAAAAAAGTGAATTTTTTAACAAACCCTTTGGTTCTGGTCTCCTTAAATGAAAACAAATTAATAAAGACTATTCCTATAAATTACTTGTATAATTCTATAAATTATGTTTATAATTATATAAATTGTTACTGTGATTACACAATATAGCTTCATAAATTAAAAAAGACAACAAATTCAATAGGAAATGGAAACAAATGAGTAAATGTTATATATAAAAATTATTTATATAACTCTAAAAATATTTATATAATTCTATAAATAATTTTTATAATTCTATAAATTATTACTATAACTATAGAATATAGTTCCATAATTTAAAGACTATATTTAAAGCCTAAATTAAAGACAAAATTTTAATTTGAAAACAAAAAAACTCTATGATAAATATTGATGACTTCTTAATAAGAAATCTCAATTTTAATTTATGAGAGTGCATGCAAAATTTATATTTATTCTGTTGTCTCCTAAAAGACTGCACAGTTAAAAATATCCTAAAACTTTTATTGAGTAAGACTTTTTTTAAATTGTTCATATCTATGAACGCTCTTTAGTAATGCTATATATTTTTTAAATTCTTAATAATTAAATACGTTTCTTCAGAAGTAATTTGTGAATGGCAACACAAAAAGTTGAAACATAATATACCTTATTCCTTTTGAAAATATATTGTACTTCCAGATATTTCATCTCAACAGAAAAAACTTCAACCATTGCAGTAATTACAAATATATTTTACATTACACTAATACAATTCCAAGAGCTTTTACTCATACAATTTCTAAAAATAACTTATTATCAACCACGTTTCCGTAAGCTAGAAAAATTTTAGTTTAGTTTTAAAATTATTAAATTGAATAAGCAATATTTGAAAGAAAAAAAATAATAAATTTATCTTCTTTCCAAATAAACATTCTAAATTACTTTTTTTTATTAATTTTCTAAATTACTTTTACTCATAGGCATATGAATGCTAATTTACTACAATTTTAGAAATTGTTGATCTCTGTCATGCAAACACCTACATCAATTCTCCTTTTTGAAATATTCCAGCTGACATGTGTCTTGTCCTATTCGCATAGTCCTAAACTTTAAGTTTAAAAATAGAGCACAACATTTCAGAAAGAGCTTAACTTTAGATCACATAAAATATACAAATATACAATGGAAAGCGAAGAATTTTTGAAGCAAGTCTTTACTAAGCTTATAAATATTACTTTCATATATTGATATTACATTTTTATTACAATTTATATTATATTATCAGAATAAAAAATAAATAAATTCTGGACTATTTTAATCTTTTAATTATCCGTATCATAGTTTTATCAAGTGGGTCCAAAACTGGGCTCTGAGGAACTTAGTAAAAGGCTTCACCGAAGCATTGAAAATAAAAGGACACATTCACAAAAAATATTTTAGTCTTATTATACATAGCGGATTTACCTAAAGTACATGTACTAAAATAAAATGGAGTCAGAATTTCCGCCGTCAAATGATTTCTAAAAAAAAAAAAAACGCTCGGCAGTATAAAGAAAGTTTAGGAACCACTAGTGTAAACTATCCCTATCTCTCGTAGACTTGATTACAGCCATTGTTATAGTAATTTAATTTCGGGCCTACCAATAATAATTATAATAATATTTTAATATTTTTAAAAGCTCGTGTTCTACTCAAGTGAATTACAAAACAAATATGTAAAGTTCTAAACACGAATATAGAAGGTTTTTCCAAAATTATTATACTCCCGATTTACATAACACCATCAAAAGATCATTTTCTTAGTTTCTTATGCGTTTCTCAATAAGTTCTGACATCCAGGGGGTTTTCTACCCGGGCATAATTGACTTATTTTTTTTTACCTGAATTTGCTTGGGCTCTCAATAGGGACCGATATTTTAAAATGCAACTGTTATCCACGGAGGTTACTAAATCTCCTTGGACGTCATTGTGTTCTGTGTTCACAGCACAATTTAAAATATCCGAGCAAGTTATTTACGTCTAGATATTGCCATTCCAAAATTAATAAACCATCATAAACTGTAAGAATGCAAAAACTTGCTCTGTATTGGCAACTCCTCTAAAACTCGCTCCTAAACCGTGACTTTACGAATGACGAAATTCCATTCTCCTGACGACAACCTGAAAAGTATTTGATTCATTGCCGGGCTAACAGCCCAAAATTATATTAAAGGACCTTGCTGATACCTGCAACGGCAGAAACTTGCAACGTAATACATGCCAGTCTCTATGGCAGGTATTCTCATTTTTTTTTACTTTCCTTATATACATAATGCATAAGGAAAGTATTTGACGGGGTCGAAAATTCGAATTCGAATTCGAATTTTCGACGGGAGAACACGTTTCAAGCATTCCTGATCACGAATAGAACATTTTTGAAGTGATGTCTGTGTGTGTGTGTCTGTGAAAGTATGTGTGTGGGTGTGTCAGTGAGACTGTGGAGACGATAACTGACGAACGAATGGACCGATTCGAAATATCAAAAATATCACAATATGGAAACACTGGAAGCCTCTTGTTTTTATACCCAATCGAATGTTCAGAACCCCCTAAATATTCGAATGACATTTTGAAAAAATCGCCAAAAAATCAAAACCGCTAATAAAGTTACGCAAATAGACATTTCTTCTGTAATTTTTCATTAGAAAACATTGACAATAATTTTAGAACGCTAACATGAACCGTTCTCGAGATATTGCACATTTTTCAAAAATATTATCAAAAAAATCATATAAAATAGAAAAATATATATTTTCTATTGAGAAACATGTTCATATTTTATATGTAATACCATGCGATAAATTTGGTGACATCATTCTCGTGGAACTAGCTCGTTCCATTCAGGAAAATTATTCTTTGTGTAATACTTTTGTATTTGAACGCCAATAGTCATTTATCTGCTGTAAAAATAACTTATTTCTCCGTTCATAACGCTTGGCGAGATTTTGGCAACAAATTTACGGAATGTCGCCAACTTGGCGACATTGTTAATTGTTGCCAAATTAACAAAAATCACGCCAAATGGATAAAAATTGCTAAATCAATGGAAATTTTGACTATTGGAAGGAAATTCAATATCTTGGAAAAAATATGAGTATCTACTATAAGAATAGCATTTTCTTTAACTGTAAAAGTAGTAAATTCATTGCATTAGATAAGAAAAGTCATGTGTTGCCCACATCAGATTTTTTTGTGGCACAGTGTAGGATTATACTACACACTTGTAATGTAGGTGACAGCTAGGCGCTGAGGCTTTACCTCTACTTAGATTTCAATGTATATCCCCATGATCCATTAAGATCCACTGTAGGTCTTGCCCATACTAAGGATCATTAAACGATTCGCAATACAAGAAATGTTTGGAACGACTCCGAACCCTAGCGGACGGTATATAAACCAGTCAACAGTCATAGCGTACTACTAATAATATTGTTAAAATATTGAATATCTCTTCTATACATCGTTTTATCTTCCCAGTTAAATAAAACAATTTTGGTTGTTTTCTGAATACATAGTCACTCAATTTTTCGACACATTCTATGAAAATAGTTGCTCCATAGAGACAAAAAATAATTTTCAAACGCAGCAGGTTTCAAATTTTTAAATACTGTGCTCAGGCTGAACAGTGTTTTTGAACTTAATATTAAAACAAGAAATATCAATCATGCATAAAGCATTGATTATGAAACATTTTCTAATTGAAATGCGGTTTTATTTAAACAGCTCTAAAATGCGATACACTCAGCGTTTATATTTTTTAAACTATCACAGTAAGTTATTATGCTTGAAAATTTCATTAAAAAAGTCAATGTTATAAATCAACTACTTCTCTATGTAATTTCAATGACAATTTCATTCATATCAGTTATATTCCAGACTCGAGAGCCGAATTTTATGTGATAAAACTTCAGCAATTCTTATACAATCGCTTGATGTGTTTACATTCTGTATGCTATAGAAATTAGGCTTCGTTGTAGGAATAACCAAGGTTTAGTGATCATTTAAAATAAAAAATACTGTAATTGCGTTGGCACAGAATTTAGATATACAAATTATATGCGAAAATAAAGTGGTTCTTTGACGGGTGTAAAACTAAATATAGATTTAAAAGATCTACAAACATCACGATTTTCACACAGGGGAAGATGAATGCCGTATTTTATTGTTGAGTTGAGTCACGTGATCTCTTCATATAATATAGGTGTGATTATTATTTCAATTTTTATTTTAAAAATATTTCACATATTTTGCTGACATTTTTTTTACACATTGTACGTGATAATTTGAATATTTTCTCAGCTTAAAAAAATATTTGAAAAATTATGTCCCATAGGGTTTAATGCATTTCATTTTTTCAACTCCGGTTAATTAAAAAATTAATTAGGTAATATTATTCACTTTCACTCACATACGTCCCATATCGTCTCAACAGCATACTAAAATTTTATTTTGGTAAAGTTATTTTACGGCCGTTATCGTGCGAACGGGCAGACAGAGTGACAGACAGAATGAACAAAATCATAAACTCTTTACTACTATTTTGAAATAACTGTTTAAAATAATATCAATAAATTTTAAATGTTACTTCATTTTATGATATTTGCTAGTTATTTCCCATCAAATAAAAATATTTTACAATTGGCACATAATTAAACATTAGAATGGCTGAAATAAAACTTTGACTTACTTAATGCCAGCTGTTTGATCTAAAATTTAATTCCTGGTAAAAAAAAATGTTATCCTACAAAACAAAGACATTACATGTATAGGCCACATTCAGATGGTTAAAATGTCACTTTAAAGGATTTAATGTCACTTTTCCAACCTAAAACTTAATCTAAACAATAAGCATTTTATCCTACTGCGCGATGATTTAAAATGCCTACGTTTATGCTCAGGTGACAGCTAAATATAATTAACTTTGGAAGCAATTGCATAAAGTTTGATCTCGGAAACATCTGTCTCGCTGAATGAAGGAACAATATCTGACAAAAATACGAAATTCAATTTAAAATTGGAAATCGCAAACCATTTTATCTTGCATAGGAATAGAATTTCAAATCCTTTTGTTTATTAAAATGTCTCATAAATAACATTTTTTCTTCGAGAAAATCCAAATAATATCACTTTCCGTGTGGAAGTTTATAATATAGATATACGCGGCGTGCGGATTTTAGATTTAGAAAAGCAATTAATGTCAAAAGTAAATTAATTTAATTTACATATTGATTGTTATGGCATGCATTTGAAGACAACATTGGGGTTTACTTCCTTTATAAATATAATTATATTTTTGGATTGAATTATTATTCTTAAATAATTAATACATTATTATCGTGGCTGCAATAACCCACCATTACCTCCTTGCCCGAGTTCCTGAAATTTAGTTATAAATTAAAACGCTACACATTAAATTCCACACTTTTAACATTTGACCTTTAAAGTAAATATTATTTATTCACACATATTAAAGCTGGGCCAACGGCCGTACCGTGCTGAAAACACCGGTTCTCGTTAGATCACCGAAGTGAAGCAGCATCGGGCGCGGTTAGTACTTGGTGGGTGACCACCTCGGAACGCCGCGTGCTGTTGGCCATCTCGGGTGCGGTATCCCCGTGGTTTGCGCGCTAGATTTGCACGCTGCCACAAATGCCGCCGTGTTCATGCGGAGTACGATCACGTTAAACATGTGGGTCCGTAAGTCCTTCCGAGAGGTTGGTGGTAGGGGAAGGAGGGTACGGTCCCGGTGGATGCCTCCCCCACTGGGTTCCGGTCTAAATTGGGTGGCACTTCCCGGCCGTCCAAACAGTTACCTTACACCTTTCTGGTAGGTCGGACGGTCTGGGTCTCAACAACAACACATATTAAAGCTATGATTAACGTTACATTATTTTATTAAACACTTAAAGAGGAGACAATGTACGTGTGAAGTCAGGCTTTATGATATTTCTACGCTACTGCTTGAATATTTATTGACTTATGGTTTTGCTGCCACAACATTTTGCCTGAGGTACATCCATTTTGCCTGAATACACCCTTCATTCTTTCACTGATTGCTCCTCAGTGCCATGTAGCAACATTGCCTCATTGGCTACTTGATTGTCCAATGAAACTTGCTTTAAGTCTTGGCCCCTAGGAAATCTTTGCCCCAATCAAACTTGCAATTTGTGTAAAGTGAATTAATTGGGGTCATGACTGTCAAAAATTTGTGTCTCCAAGTCTGCGCTTTGTTTCATTGAGATATTCAACAAGAATGATTATCCAAAATAGATGTGATTCGTGTTTTCAAGCAGAGTAGTGGTTATTTTGAGTATTGAGAATGTCAGATAAAGAAGCGGCAAATATTTCAAGCGTGCTGAGCAGCAGATCCCAAAACAGAGGTATGTGCCAGTCTGCGTATATATTAGGTCAATTGTTGATTTTGGAATAATATTATAAAGTCTGGTTTCACACGTGTATTTTACCCTCTTTAAGCGTTTATTTAAATTATTGTAATTTTATCATAACAATAAAACGTATAAATAAATAGTATTTATTATAAAAGTTAAAAATGTGAAATTTAATGTGTTGTGTTTTAATTAATGATTATATTTTAGGAACTCCTGCAAAGAGAAAATGGTGGATTTTACCGGGTTTCTTTAAATTATGCGCTTAATGTTTAGCTTTATGTCCTTTCATCACAATTCTGATGCGATATATATAAACTAATTTCACACTTAAAAATAATTTCTTTATCTTAAATAAATATATATTTTTTCTGTTTAGAAATGAACTCATATCCAAGAAACGCATGACAGGATATTTTTTGGTGTAGGAATGATATACATTCTACCTGTTTTGACTGAAATTCCCACCTGTGGTCGCAAATTTTGCGCTCTGTTTCTTAAGTCCTGCCTTCGAATCTTTTTACAGAGGGACAGTTTTTAAGACGTATAAACATGCGGTGAAACTTCACTGTAAACTAAATGATTCATTTGTAAAACAACATAAAACAATAAATCAAACTGTTGCTTTCAAGATAAAAGCTTCTAAAACATTCTTGAATAAAGAAGGCAGAATGCGTATGTCACTAAACTGACAACAATTTAATCTGAAGAAAGGAGCTTATAACGTATATGAAACAAATGTCGTCACCTTACTGATATTTGCATAATTAATTCAGTTTTGAAAGCTTTTAGTGTAAAACAAATTCACAAAATTATTAACTGACTTTAACATGTTACTATAAATAAAACAATTCTTCTGTACAACAGCATAAAATAAAAATATAAACCTTATAGTACATTAAACTGTAAATAAAACAAGTCATTAGTAAAAAATCAGCATAAAGCAAATATGTAAAATTATTAACCTACTGAATTCAATTTGAAATGAAAGAAGTCATTAGTAACGTGCATAAAAATGTGTAAATGTCTTAATTTGCTGTAAAATTTCAATGTAATTAAAGATATTCGTTAATAAAACAGCATAAAGCAAATATATAAAAGTATCGATCAACTGTAATATTTCACTATAAATGAAGCAACTCATTAGTAAAATAACATACCTTAAATATATTAAAGTATCAGCTTGCTGAATTTATCTTTAATTAAAAAAACTCATTAGTAACATTGCATAAAAATATAAAAATATCAACTTACTGTAAAATTGCACTCTACATAAAGGTATTAATTAATAAGGCATAAAATAAATATTTAAACGTATCAACCTACTGTTATATTTCACAGTAAATAAACCAATTCACTAGTATTACATCATGAAATATATGGTTATAAGTATGAACCTGCTGAATTCCACTTCAAATGAATGAATCCATTAGAAAAATAGCATAAAACTAATATATAAAAATCAACTTGCTATAAAATTTTACTGTAAATAAAGGTATTAATTATTAAAACAGCATGAAAGAATTATTTAAAGTATCAACATACTGTAACATTTCACTGTTTATAAAACAATTCATTTGTAAAACTGCATAAAACAAATATGTAAAAGTAACAACCGTCAAGTTAAGTAAAACCGAGCAGACACAGCAATAATTTAAACAGACATCATGATAATAGCGATTTATTTACAGTTAAATATATGAGTCACTTTAAATTCCATTATTTTTTTTCCAAAATACACTATTAGTCAAAGTTGCGCATCCATCGCGTGCAAATAATTCCATTTCAACGTAAAAGATGGAATGGCAATCTCTTAACCTGGAACTTAATCACTGTTCCATAAAATTCCATCCAACTGCAAAAGGATTTAAAATGTCAGCGTTCATGCCTCAGTGACAGTTGAGTATAATTAACTCTAAAAGAAGCATTCTGTTTGACTCCTCCGAAACATCTGTCCTTCTTGAGAAAGAATCAATATCTGCTAAAAATGAGCAATTCAATTTAAATTTGAAAGTTGCATGTCATGGCATTCAGAATCAAAATGCAGAAATCAGTTCCAATTTGCTCATAAATTGAGTTCTTTTTTGTTGAACAAATATAAATGAAATTGCGAATTCAGTATTTAAATGGAGCAAGTACATAGGCTTATCACAGCGGAATTATTGCTATTTCTAACCTTCTGCAGCGGTATCCGTTTTCCAAAATTTAACAATAATTAGCTAGAATATTCTTGTAAACATTCGAAACAATTGTATGAAGATACTTTACAGAATAAGTACCAGGGGTCATATTCTAAGCTTTGCCGTTCGTAGTTCGAGTCTATCGATAGATGGTGCTCTGATAGAAGACATGTAAACGATATTATATTTGCAATGGAGTTTGTCGCTCCGCAATAGGGAGTGCCCTCTATGGATTGACACGAAACTACGATCGACAAGCTTGAAATAAATCACTAGATGATATTCAGAATTAAAAATTGTAAATTACACCGGAAATCCTTGTTTTCGAAATTTAAAACTTCGTGAAATACAAGAAACGTAAACTTTCAAATGAACGTTTTCCCCTATAAAACAGTAATGCACGGAAAATTAGAAAATCAATTGTAATCACACACGAAATAAAACTAAATTGATGATGTAGGTATATTCAATTCAAAACAATACTATTTATATAAATCATATCATTATTCAGAATTTATATTATGCAGACAATTTCGACAATTTAGCATAATATCAATTTTGAATAAGGATAAGTTTTGCATAGCCTCATTCTGAATTGATTTTGCCTACTCGCTCATTTCCCTTTGGTAATTTTGAATAATATCAACTTTAGATAAGGTTAAGTTTCATAGTAGCATCATTTTGAATTGAATCTAGCTACTCGCTTATTTCCCTTCGCCAATTTTGTATAATATCAATTTGAGATAGGGATAAGTTTTATATAAAATAATTTTGAATTGAATCTGCCTGCTTGCTCATTACCCATCGACAATTTTGTATAATATCAGTTTTAGATACGTATAAGTTTTATATAGCATAATTTTGAATTGAATCTACTTACTCTCTTATTTCCCTTCGGCAATTTTGTATAATATCAATTTCAGATAAGTTTTATATAGCATCGTTTTGAATTGAATCTGCCTACTCGCTCATTTCTCCTCGACAATTTTGCATAATATCAAATTCAGATAAGGATAAGTTTTATTTGCCTTGTCGCCCATTTCCTTTCGATAATTTGCCTAATACCAATTTTAGATAAGGATAAGTTTTATATTGCATCATCTTGAATTGAGTCTGCTTACTAGTAGCTCATTTCCATTCGACAATTGTGTAAAATACCAATTTTAGATAAGTTTTATATAGCTTCATTTTTAATTGAATCTGCCTATGCGCCCATTTTCCTTCGAAAATTTTGCATAATATCATTTTCGAATAATGGCAAAATTTATATAATATTGTTTTGAATTGAATTTGCCAACACCATATGTATGTGATCGAAGTACTTTCTACTTTTCAATCTCCTACTGTATGTGGTATATGAGAAGGATAGTACAAACTAGTTATTTTTCTTGCAAGTTTTTTTTTACATTTTAAATTACATAATTTGATGCCATTTAAGTTCAATGGTAAAATTTACATAATGTTGTTTTGAATTGAATCTGCCTACACCATCTGTGTGTGATCGAAATGTACTTTCTACTTTTCAATGCGTCACTGCGGTATAAGGGAAGGTTTGTACAAAATAGTTATTTTTCTCGCAAGTTATGTTTTACTTTTTAAATTGCATATTTTGATTCAATTTAAGTCCAAACATATTCAGTATTATTATAGTAGTAAAGATCAACTGGTTAGAACCAGGCGATAATTTTATATGAAGATATTGAAGCGTAATATTTATGAGAAAATCCTTGAGAGCATTAGGGGCGTATAGATGAGAATCCAGAATACATAATTTTGCATTATAAATCTCTTAAACCGCGCGATGGATTGTGATGATTTTTTTCCAGGCAATAATGACTGAAGCTAGGAAATATTCAGACAGCAATGTTCGAAATAATGAGAATTAAAACCATGTTTCTGTCTATTTATCTATTTGTCATGACCGCTTATAACTCGAGAACAGCTCAACGTATTTACAAATATTTTTCACTGTTTCTTGTTATGTTTAACAAGGAATAGGTTTATAGCTAAAGAATTTCTGATTTTGTATATCTTTAACACATAAAAGTGAAATATAAAACATATTCTTTTAAGCTAAATAACTCCAAAAAATGCGTAATCAATGTTGATGGGAAGTTTTCTTCAATGTAAATTTCAATCACCGTTCTTCATGTTATGATGAAGATGATTGAAAATTCCAGCATTTCCGATACTGAGACAAATGAAGATAATTAACTCGAGAGTGCCGTTCACTTCGGTCTCCTCTTCAGCATCAGTATTTCTTAAGAAATAATCAATATCTGCTGAAAATGATAAATTAAATTTTAAATTGGACGTTGCATGTCATTTCACTATGAATTAAAATGTTCAGTTATTTATTTGATAAAATGCGTTTTTCTATAGGAAAATATAATAGAAGTAATTTATATAAATACATGTTATAAAGGATAGTCAAGGACCAGAACGATAACTCAAGAAATAATAAGGCTATCGTATATTTTTATTCAGGTGTATAGAGAACACCAATGCCGTTACAAAAAAACACTTAGGGTGTTTATCCTTTTTTAGGAAGGTACAGAACCTATCTAGTTTCCTGTTACAAATAAGGAAATATTCAATTACAAAGTTGTAGAGCGTTGCAAAATTAATAAAAAACATTTCTGACCCCTGCAAAAATGGATATGAATCCCCAAACCAGTGTATATTATCTAAATCCCCTCCAAAATCGAACATTTAGAGAATGCAACAGTAGAGCATTGGCTTTTTATGCATAAAATACAAAATGCTCAGCTTCAGCAATGACGCATTCTTGCGCATGCGTAAGAAGTTGTCTCCATATTTTTGCCGGTGTCTTAACATTTACATTCTTACATGCAGATTAATAAAATTTCCACTTTCAAAATCATTATTAAGAGAGTTATTTTTCATTTTTTGCGGAGGATGGGTGCAAAAATGCATGGTACTATTTTTGCTATGATCTACAACTTAATTCTTCCTTACTTTCTTCCGCTATCTTTAACAGAGAAAAAGATATCCCCCCACCCCTCCATATACCTCTCTGAGAAAGGAGTTATCCCCCCTGAATGATATCTTACCGTGTAGCGTCATAGGTGTGCTTCTACACACTAGTATAAATATACATATGATAATCCTAATACTTTTTGAGTTATTCCCAAATACTCTTGGCCTGCTACATGACTTTACATGATACCCTGTATAACTGAAACGGAACATAATTTCTAAAAAAATGGTACTGAAGAAAATCCAATCAAACCTAAAATATATAGTTTGACTATAGATAATCAAAGATGGGTTATATTATAACCATCATATATCGGACTGCAAATAATAAATACTGTAAAATATAATAAATACTGTAACTTATAAAATAATAAATACTGCAATATCCATGAAATTACAAATGCATTTCAAACTGAGAAGAACATTTAGAGAATAGAATGTATTACGAAAATGAAATTACGAATGTAATACGAAAAACAGTATTAGAATGTTTTACGAAAATGGGCAAACGACCAATGTACAATTGTTGAATATTAGGCCAGATTTATGGAATAAAATATTTTGTACCAGTTAATGAGGTCATGTTGGGTCCAATTCAAAGGTGTAAAACGTAATATTTTTAAGTAGCATAATGGTTATAGCATAGCTTATCCCCACGGAGATTTGAGGTTTATATCTAGTCAGAGTCATTGCATCCTTACAATGGTGAACGAAAAATTCCTCTCAGGAATTGGAATGTGCAGTTTTCAAAACGGATTTCGGTGCTTGCAAATCTCCCGCCATTTTGTGATAGCATTTAAATTTACTGATTATTTAGAACAGGATGCTAATGTATGCATAAAAATGGAAATAATGGAAAGGTAGCCAGCTGTACGGATGCTATCTTGTGCAAAAAGGCAAAATAATGAATAGTTGGTAGAATATATGCGATGATTCCATTATTTATTATCATTTTATTCTATTTCTACTTTTTCCTGATTTTTAAATTATGTCCTAAACTTTTCAACTTTTATTCCGAAGAATCGCATACTCATGACTGACCAGATCTATAAGAAGGATAGACTTTAGAATTACGTCTCTGCCATTCTTCCGAGTTCTCGCATGTGTATGTTCTGATCGTCCGTAGAAGTTACAGCAAGAGTAACAGTCTGCAATCTTGTGAGCGTATATATTGTGTCGTAGCTTGATCATAGATTCAGATTGAAAGTTAGTTGTAGAATTTGAAATGCGAGCGGTGAAAATAATTTGTATATATATATATATATATATATTTATAATATGTATATATATATATATATATATATATATATATATATATATATATATATATTTATATATATATATATATGTATGTATATATATATATATATATATAATATGAATATGTATATATATATATATATATATATATATATATATATATATAATATGTATATATATATATATATATATAATATGTATATATATATATATATATATATATATATATATATATAATATGTATATATATATATATATATATAATATGTATATATATATATATATATATATATATATATATATATATATATATATATATATATATATATATATATATATATATATATATATATATATATATATATGGGGAGTTTGTGCTCAAACAACTAGCTACCAAGAAACTTTAATTTCACTTATACATTATTCGATATATTTTAGGTAAAATTGGTGAACGATTGGAAATAAAGTTACTTGATAAATGATTATTTGGGTAGATATAAAATTAAATAAAATAACTCAAAAAACCCGATATTAACTTTTTAACTACGGCGGTACAACCGTACAACCGGCGGTATAACCTTTTAACTACGGCGGTACAACCTGAAAATCTCTTCTTTTAGAACGGCGCTGGTCCAACTGTTGTAACAGTCTTTTTCAGCCCCATTTTTCTGGGAAAGGGGGCGAATGCCTATTGTACACAGTTCATTGCCTCGAAGAATGCCTGCAGCCCTTCCACCAAGTTTCTCCTGACTAAAGGGGAAACGAGTTACGAACAAAAGACAAGGTCATTGAGGGTGTTTATTTACAGGGATGGAATTTTCACTTATTTTGCCGTTCTGGAGTTGAAAAGTGCATTCTTGGAGCCGTAATGTAGAAATTATAATTTTAAAGAAATTATAATTTTAAAGAAATTAGATTAAGAAATTATCATTTTATTTATATATAATTCTATATATTTTATGCACTGTTTTAGAATGGTGAGCGATTGAAAATAAAGTTACTTGGTAGAAGGTCGTTTGGATAGACATAAAATTGTATAAATTAGTGAATACTTGTACAGATCTTTTCCTTTTGGGTGTCATTTAATTTCTACCTTTGTTAAATCATCCACACAAGATCAATTCGGACTGAATCGTAAACTACCTTTAAATAAACCTTGATCTAAAACTTAAAATTTTAAACGGACTTCAATCCTCCGAAACATACATCAAATTGCAAAACGACTTGGAATCTACGAAATAATACCTGCAATAAAAATTTCAAATACTTTATTCACAGTTCATCACTCGGGAAAAGCTCAAAACGTAGATACAGTACACAATATACAAATTTATATACAATATATTTACATGGCTCACCATATTACCCGGAATCGAAACATACCACTTCAAGCATAAATGACACAACTCGTAGTTCTTAACTCAATTTATTACTCAACGTACTGAAAACATATATCATATAGTACTGAATCGAGATCTAACATGGAAATATATAAGTAATGCGCCAACTAACGATGCTACGACGGACACTTCTTTTGGTCTTACATAAAGTCGTAATGCAGCAGAATTGCAAATTGATTACTTGACCGATTTCTTGGCTCATTGACAGATTAAGCGGAATAATTGACGAATCAACGAAACTCAGAAAATTTGCCATTAAATAGATCTGAACAACTACGAGGGTTCGCTTATTCGGAAATGAATTTGAAAAATATATGCATAAACTAATAATAAATTAACTAGAGTGATGGCTCAAATCAACTTTATCATACCAGAATCAATTTTTTGTAGCTAATTTTTTGGGGTTATTTTTACAAGATTTTACATGAAAAATTTCAAAAAATCGCTATCGTGGTTCCAAATGATTACAATTATAGCGTGTTGCCCTTTACTTTAACACTAACACGACCATAGCGGTCATTTCGACCGCTTCGGTCGATTTTTCATTTTGACAATTTCCGATCATTTTATTCGCGATCATTTTGATAACTTCCTTCGCTTCCCCATTTTTACTGACGGAAGCGGATTTCGCAGCCATAAATGCCTGGATTTTATTTCGCGCCTGCAATTTTTCGTAAATTGCTCGACGGTGTTATATTTTGAATCTTGTGAACGAACTGCGATCCTAGTACTCTGCTACCAAGCAGCGTTCAGCAGTCTTCCCTTGCGGAAAATTTACGAAAAGACCAAGACGCTTGCTTACGGGGCCCCTGTGTCAGAGACACACATCCCTACATCGAATATGTAAATTGTTGGACCATTTGAGGTGTAGTTTGAAATTGTAGGTGGTCAGCAATGTCGCTCCACTCCAGTGGACGTGATAACAAGCGTCGTCAGTACTTGTTCTGCCGTAATAAAACCCAAGATATGTGTTCATCATGCAATTAGCCCACCTATAGAAAATGCTAAGAACGGTGCATCAAGGATGCTTATTGCAGAACACGTGTCGAAGAAATATCCTAAATGCTGTAACTATGATGTTTTGGTTTTGAGTTAAAAGTATGTTGTATTTTTTCAATGGCGGTCATATTGACCGCAGCCCGTTGTTCTAGCTAGTTCAAAATATCCGTCGTTCTAGTGTTAAAAGGCTTAGAAACATATTTCGATTTGTACCATTTTTGACAATTTACCTTCCGGGGGTGACTTGCCCCCCCCCCTCTCCTTTCCAGGGGACTAATGACGCTATGAACAACAAATATTTTATCGCAGCTATCTTTCACAACAATGATAATATTTATTAAATCTCGTGATCAATGAGCCATAATTAAACCCCTTTATGCATGATTATATCAAATTTTGTACTATATGCTGCCATATTAAAAATATAAAGTTTTGAATACATTTCGAAGTTTTCGCTTGAATTAAAATCATTCTATCTAGATCTCGATTTTTTTAATATCAAAGCCGGGTAGAAAGTTTCATGGAAATCTGTCGATATTTATGGCAACAAGAAATCGACCCCAGACATACAGACGGACATCACTGCATAAATAGTCAAAGCGTGATCAATAGATCTCGAAACGTGTATTGGCACCAAAATTTTGAATTCGAAAATTTTTGTTAAAACGATATTTTCTCTATTACTACGTATAATGAAGTAAAAATACCTTTGTAAAAAGTTAAAAGCAAAGTAAACTAAATAAATAAACTCCACGCAGAAAACATGCAAGAAATCCAAAATTAGGCATTTACGGCAGAACAAAACATCCTAACTTTCTCATAACCTAATCCTTATACCATAATACTTTTTCATAACGTAACATAATTCAATTTGAAATAGTTTGAGATTTTTTTGTGTTTTTTTTTTCAAATTTTGCAAATAAAATTTTGTTAAAACGTGAAAGAAATATCATATCTTTATTATATTGCATAATATGAGAAAGTAAAAATCCTGTCATATATATTTAATTTCTATCTGTAATATTACGCAACAAATCTCTTAATATTATCTGTTAATTCCGATCTAGTTATTTTCAGCAATGACGCATTCTTGCGCATGCGTAAGAAGTTGTCTCCATATTTTTGCCGGTGTCTTAACATTTACATTCTTACATGCAGATTAATAAAATTTCCACTTTCAAAATCATTATTAAGAGAGTTATTTTTCATTTTTTGCGGAGGATGGGTGCAAAAATGCATGGTACTATTTTTGCTATGATCTACAACTTAATTCTTCCTTACTTTCTTCCGCTATCTTTAACAGAGAAAAAGATATCCCCCCCCCTCCATATACCTCTCTGAGAAAGGAGTTATCCCCCCTGAATGATATCTTACCGTGTAGCGTCATAGGTGTGCTTCTACACACTAGTATAAATATACATATGATAATCCTAATACTTTTTGAGTTATTCCCAAATACTCTTGGCCTGCTACATGACTTTACATGATACCCTGTATAACTGAAACGGAACATAATTTCTAAAAAAATGGTACTGAAGAAAATCCAATCAAACCTAAAATATATAGTTTGACTATAGATAATCAAAGATGGGTTATATTATAACCATCATATATCGGACTGCAAATAATAAATACTGTAAAATATAATAAATACTGTAACTTATAAAATAATAAATACTGCAATATCCATGAAATTACAAATGCATTTCAAACTGAGAAGAACATTTAGAGAATAGAATGTATTACGAAAATGAAATTACGAATGTAATACGAAAAACAGTATTAGAATGTTTTACGAAAATGGGCAAACGACCAATGTACAATTGTTGAATATTAGGCCAGATTTATGGAATAAAATATTTTGTACCAGTTAATGAGGTCATGTTGGGTCCAATTCAAAGGTGTAAAACGTAATATTTTTAAGTAGCATAATGGTTATAGCATAGCTTATCCCCACGGAGATTTGAGGTTTATATCTAGTCAGAGTCATTGCATCCTTACAATGGTGAACGAAAAATTCCTCTCAGGAATTGGAATGTGCAGTTTTCAAAACGGATTTCGGTGCTTGCAAATCTCCCGCCATTTTGTGATAGCATTTAAATTTACTGATTATTTAGAACAGGATGCTAATGTATGCATAAAAATGGAAATAATGGAAAGGTAGCCAGCTGTACGGATGCTATCTTGTGCAAAAAGGCAAAATAATGAATAGTTGGTAGAATATATGCGATGATTCCATTATTTATTATCATTTTATTCTATTTCTACTTTTTCCTGATTTTTAAATTATGTCCTAAACTTTTCAACTTTTATTCCGAAGAATCGCATACTCATGACTGACCAGATCTATAAGAAGGATAGACTTTAGAATTACGTCTCTGCCATTCTTCCGAGTTCTCGCATGTGTATGTTCTGATCGTCCGTAGAAGTTACAGCAAGAGTAACAGTCTGCAATCTTGTGAGCGTATATATTGTGTCGTAGCTTGATCATAGATTCAGATTGAAAGTTAGTTGTAGAATTTGAAATGCGAGCGGTGAAAATAATTTGTATATATATATATATATATATATATTTATAATATGTATATATATATATATATATATATATATATATATATATATATATATATATATATATATATATATATATATATTTATATATATATATATATGTATGTATATATATATATATATATATAATATATATATATATATATATATATATATATATATATATATATATATATATATATATATATATATAATATGTATATATATATATATATATATAATATGTATATATATATATATATAATATGTATATATATATATATATATATATATATATATATATATATATATATATATATATATATATATATATATATATATATATATATATATATATATATATATATATATATATATAATATGTATATATATATATATAATATGTATATATATATATATATATATATATATATATATATATATATATATATATATATATATATATATATATATATATATATATATATATATATATATATATATATATATATATATATATATATATATATATATATATATATATATATATATATATATATATATATATATATATATATAATATGTATATATATATATATAATATGTATATATATATATATAATATGTATATATATATATATATATATATATATATATATATATATATATATATATATATATATATATATATATATATATATATATATATATATATATATATATATATATATATATATATATGGGGAGTTTGTGCTCAAACAACTAGCTACCAAGAAACTTTAATTTCACTTATACATTATTCGATATATTTTAGGTAAAATTGGTGAACGATTGGAAATAAAGTTACTTGATAAATGATTATTTGGGTAGATATAAAATTAAATAAAATAACTCAAAAAACCCGATATTAACTTTTTAACTACGGCGGTACAACCGTACAACCGGCGGTATAACCTTTTAACTACGGCGGTACAACCTGAAAATCTCTTCTTCTAGAACGGCGCTGGTCCAACTGTTGTAACAGTCTTTTTCAGCCCCATTTTTCTGGGAAAGGGGGCGAATGCCTATTGTACACAGTTCATTGCCTCGAAGAATGCCTGCAGCCCTTCCACCAAGTTTCTCCTGACTAAAGGGGAAACGAGTTACGAACAAAAGACAAGGTCATTGAGGGTGTTTATTTACAGGGATGGAATTTTCACTTATTTTGCCGTTCTGGAGTTGAAAAGTGCATTCTTGGAGCCGTAATGTAGAAATTATAATTTTAAAGAAATTATAATTTTAAAGAAATTAGATTAAGAAATTATCATTTTATTTATATATAATTCTATATATTTTATGCACTGTTTTAGAATGGTGAGCGATTGAAAATAAAGTTACTTGGTAGAAGGTCGTTTGGATAGACATAAAATTGTATAAATTAGTGAATACTTGTACAGATCTTTTCCTTTTGGGTGTCATTTAATTTCTACCTTTGTTAAATCATCCACACAAGATCAATTCGGACTGAATCGTAAACTACCTTTAAATAAACCTTGATCTAAAACTTAAAATTTTAAACGGACTTCAATCCTCCGAAACATACATCAAATTGCAAAACGACTTGGAATCTACGAAATAATACCTGCAATAAAAATTTCAAATACTTTATTCACAGTTCATCACTCGGGAAAAGCTCAAAACGTAGATACAGTACACAATATACAAATTTATATACAATATATTTACATGGCTCACCATATTACCCGGAATCGAAACATACCACTTCAAGCATAAATGACACAACTCGTAGTTCTTAACTCAATTTATTACTCAACGTACTGAAAACATATATCATATAGTACTGAATCGAGATCTAACATGGAAATATATAAGTAATGCGCCAACTAACGATGCTACGACGGACACTTCTTTTGGTCTTACATAAAGTCGTAATGCAGCAGAATTGCAAATTGATTACTTGACCGATTTCTTGGCTCATTGACAGATTAAGCGGAATAATTGACGAATCAACGAAACTCAGAAAATTTGCCATTAAATAGATCTGAACAACTACGAGGGTTCGCTTATTCGGAAATGAATTTGAAAAATATATGCATAAACTAATAATAAATTAACTAGAGTGATGGCTCAAATCAACTTTATCATACCAGAATCAATTTTTTGTAGCTAATTTTTTGGGGTTATTTTTACAAGATTTTACATGAAAAATTTCAAAAAATCGCTATCGTGGTTCCAAATGATTACAATTATAGCGTGTTGCCCTTTACTTTAACACTAACACGACCATAGCGGTCATTTCGACCGCTTCGGTCGATTTTTCATTTTGACAATTTCCGATCATTTTATTCGCGATCATTTTGATAACTTCCTTCGCTTCCCCATTTTTACTGACGGAAGCGGATTTCGCAGCCATAAATGCCTGGATTTTATTTCGCGCCTGCAATTTTTCGTAAATTGCTCGACGGTGTTATATTTTGAATCTTGTGAACGAACTGCGATCCTAGTACTCTGCTACCAAGCAGCGTTCAGCAGTCTTCCCTTGCGGAAAATTTACGAAAAGACCAAGACGCTTGCTTACGGGGCCCCTGTGTCAGAGACACACATCCCTACATCGAATATGTAAATTGTTGGACCATTTGAGGTGTAGTTTGAAATTGTAGGTGGTCAGCAATGTCGCTCCACTCCAGTGGACGTGATAACAAGCGTCGTCAGTACTTGTTCTGCCGTAATAAAACCCAAGATATGTGTTCATCATGCAATTAGCCCACCTATAGAAAATGCTAAGAACGGTGCATCAAGGATGCTTATTGCAGAACACGTGTCGAAGAAATATCCTAAATGCTGTAACTATGATGTTTTGGTTTTGAGTTAAAAGTATGTTGTATTTTTTCAATGGCGGTCATATTGACCGCAGCCCGTTGTTCTAGCTAGTTCAAAATATCCGTCGTTCTAGTGTTAAAAGGCTTAGAAACATATTTCGATTTGTACCATATTTGACAATTTACCTTCCGGGGGTGACTTGCCCCCCCCCCCCTCTCCTTTCCAGGGGACTAATGACGCTATGAACAACAAATATTTTATCGCAGCTATCTTTCACAACAATGATAATATTTATTAAATCTCGTGATCAATGAGCCATAATTAAACCCCTTTATGCATGATTATATCAAATTTTGTACTATATGCTGCCATATTAAAAATATAAAGTTTTGAATACATTTCGAAGTTTTCGCTCGAATTAAAATCATTCTATCTAGATCTCGATTTTTTTTAATATCAAAGCCGGGTAGAAAGTTTCATGGAAATCTGTCGATATTTATGGCAACAAGAAATCGACCCCAGACATACAGACGGACATCACTGCATAAATAGTCAAAGCGTGATCAATAGATCTCGAAACGTGTATTGGCACCAAAATTTTGAATTCGAAAATTTTTGTTAAAACGATATTTTCTCTATTACTACGTATAATGAAGTAAAAATACCTTTGTAAAAAGTTAAAAGCAAAGTAAACTAAATAAATAAACTCCACGCAGAAAACATGCAAGAAATCCAAAATTAGGCATTTACGGCAGAACAAAACATCCTAACTTTCTCATAACCTAATCCTTATACCATAATACTTTTTCATAACGTAACATAATTCAATTTGAAATAGTTTGAGATTTTTTTGTGTTTTTTTTTTCAAATTTTGCAAATAAAATTTTGTTAAAACGTGAAAGAAATATCATATCTTTATTATATTGCATAATATGAGAAAGTAAAAATCCTGTCATATATATTTAATTTCTATCTGTAATATTACGCAACAAATCTCTTAATATTATCTGTTAATTCCGATCTTGTTATTTTCATTCACGAGGTAAGATAATTTTCTAATAGTTTTTCAATTTGACCCCAAAGATTTCGCCAATAACAATTTATTTCACAGGATATTAATTAAATGTCAACTGAATTTTGATGTGCATGTTGCATTTGAGAATAAATAAGTCATTTTGATTTTACTAATAAATCGTTCAAAATGCCTAATTTAAATTTACGTAGTGTCAATTCAGTGGCAAAATCATTCTGAGCTGATTCTTGTACACTTGTTGTTTTTGTCTTGTTGTTTTGCTGTGAAATAAAGTCATTGCATTACGTAGAGAATGGCGTTTGCTGGCCGCAGCACATTTATTTTAAAATACAATAGATTATGTGTGTAAGTCACATACTGTTTATATTTTCTTTTAAAAAATGTCCACGTAATTTTTAACCTGATAGAAACCAAAGTAATTATACCTGGTATTTTTTAACTATAAAGGCATCCCGGCTTCTTAAATATTAAATAATTGCATCAGATATAAATACTTCTAATCTGAGAACATTGGAAAACCATTTAAGACGCAAAAGGGTTTGTATCGATTACGTTAATCGAGTATTTCCGTAAATTAAGTAATCGATATCAGTTTTTACTTAGGCTTCAGTAGTATGCTACAAGCAATTTAAGATCCTGTTTCTTTTTAGGAAAGGCTTTTTTATAGCATAAAACGGTTTATCTTTTACTTAGGCAAAACTTTTGAAGGCTCAAAAGAAAGATTTTAAGGCGTGATTGTACAACTATAATTCCAAAGGCCAAGATCTGCTTCCTTAAAATTTTAAGATCAAATTCAATTTCCCCTAGTTCATATCAAGAAGGGGTGGTACAGCCCAGTAGTTAGCACACAGGGTTTGCACTCGGACGACTCGAGTTCTCAATTTCTGGCTCTGCCCAAACTGTCCCAGAGTTCAAGCGAAAGTACGGGCACTTTAAATATGTGGGATCTTAAGTTCTTCTTAGAAGTTGATGGTAGGGGACGGAGGGCATACTCCTTGTGGAATGTCGCCCCCACTGGGTTCAGGTCTAAATTGGGTGGCACTTTCCGGTCATCCAAACAGACACCTTACTCCTTCAGGTAATCGGATGTTCTGGGTCGAAGAAGAGGAAATATATATCAACAAAAATGTTAACTATTTATAATTACTTTAATTACTTATTCCACATCAATTGAACAACAAATATTTGACGTTTTGACTAGTCCGTCTTGACTAGTCCTTTGACTAGTGAATACAAAAAAAAATAGTATTTCTCTCAATGCATTGACACGTCTGTATTTTGTAAACCTCAGTCAAAAAATTAATACTTTTTATTTTTTAGGCTTCTAAAGTGTTATTAACTTAAAATTTTAATCAACTTGAAGTTATATTAATTAGGGTTAATACATGTCTGGAAATGTTTGCAGATGTTTTCTTTATTACAAATATGCGAAACTCGCGAATATCATCATTCCTCGTAACCGTTTAGCCATTGTGTATAGGCTCTTTTTGAATGGGATGTATATATGTTGGCATAGACTCTAGGTTTGTATAGACGTACTCCAATAACGAGCTTTGTAAATCAAATTATTTATATGGAATCTTAGTTATTATTTAATTGCAAGATGATCTGGGCAAAGTGTCGCAGGGAATGCTGATGATTGTGAAGAATGAAGTTGTATAATATAATTATAAATTTTGGTTGACAAGTTTACATTACAAGCTTCAAAATGTCTTTATCATTATTCAAGCTCTACTCTTTCCTAGTCATCTTGATTCGGTAAAACAATATACACTATTTGGAACTTGGTTAATTTCGTCAGGAAATTTGTCTCTAAAAGACAATTTAAGGAATGAAATTTGAAGTTTATATTTAAATTTATGGCAGCCAAGTTCTGTAAATAGCAATGTAAATTTTGGAACTATTCATCTTCTTATAATCTTCATTGGCTCAACATCCCACATTAGGCATTCCTCAGAAGCTTCTTCCAAGTAGACGCTTGGAGCAATTCTTCTACAATATTTTATGTATTGCACTTCAAAATCCTAGTCACACAATCGATTAATCTCGAATCTGTATTCTTCTAGCTAATCCCTCGATCGGTGTCGACATAACATTACTCTTTGTAATTTTATTGTTATCTCTCCTTAGAAAATGCCCTACACATTTCTCTATGTTAATTTTAATTTCTCTATGTTAATTTTTGACATTTGCCTTCTTAGGTTATATAATTAGAATTACTGTAAGTTTTACAAATTGTGTAGTCATGATATCCAAAATTTTAATCATTGAAATTAAGATAATTTTATTTATTTTTAAATTTTCCACATATAATATTCAAGTAAGTAATTAAATATTAACACAGAATTGTAGTCCTTATTTATATCCTAATGAAAGAACAACGAAAATCATTTAGCAAATAAAACAGTTCGTATCGGCTTCTTAAATGAAGTAATCGATACCAGATTTTACTTAAGTATCAATAAAATGTTACAAGACTTTTACTCTTCTACTGTACATTTTCACGTAACAGAATATTTACTTAAATTTACTAAAATACTAGAGATGTATTCCGTGAGGGAATAATTAAAATTAAGTACGTTTTTTGTTTCAAGCGGTATACAACAGAGACTTTTTCATTCCCAGGAGCTTAGACATTGAAAAAATGGCTAAAAATTACTAAGTGTTGCAGAATTAGTTGTTTTATAAGTCAGGTTTCATTTAGAATCAAATAACACAATTTATAGAAAAATAACGTTCAAGCTATGGTTTTGGGGGTATTATAATATGTTATCAATGCAAAATGGAAGACACACTTATAACATTAAAATATTTAAATATTATAAACATTTATATGTACAGCCGCGGAAAAAAAAACGCACCACCCTCTGTTAATCGAACATCGTTTATCATAGAGAAAATTGAATTATACCATTCGATTGGGATAATATCCTCTACAAATTAATGCGCGTAAAATTTGCATAAGGGGCCATCTTTATACCTAATTACCATCTTACCCTAAATTTTGAAATTTAAAATGGCAACACCCAAGTTTGACAATATAGTTCGAAACTAGAGCAGAATTCAACCTGTGATACCAAATTTCAAGTCATTTGGGTGAAGCATTTCTGAGTTGTGAGTATGTAAAGTTTTGAGCTCCTAATGCTAAATTAGTTTCCAAGACTTCCATTCATATCTTCTGTAATAATTATCTGCTCACGCTAATTATTTGTATGACGTTACTACTAAACAACCCACATATATTTACGTGATTTTTATTTTTGTAGATTAAATTTTTTGTATGAAATATTAATTATGAAATCAATAATCGAAAAATATGAATACAAACGTGGACATGTTTTGATAAAAATCGATTCACAAAGAGTTTTTATATGTTTATATAAAATTCCAGGTGTTTCCTCCCACTAGTCCTTTGGAAATGTTTAAATATTCAGCATCACGATGACTTTAGGGGTCGTATATTAGTTTAAAAAATGACTAATTTGAAAAAGTTTTATCAATTGTAAGTTAATCTTTATTTTAGAAAACGGGCATTTATTTTTACCCAATTTTAATAAAAACTCTGTATAAACAGTGTTTTATAGTTAGAACCTAATGAACGTAATTCTGCTACTGTATTAAAGGGTGCAAACTTGTATTGTTATATATAGAATCTACTTATGTTACAGGCGATTAATAGTTCACGAGCTACTGCGAGTTGAAATCGCCCACAAAATATAATAATTTAGAATAAAAAATATTTATATAACATAATAACAAATTATAAAATTATGTGATACAAAACACCAAACAAGACTTCAAACGATGATTGATAATGACGGATTGATACTTTTAAATTCGTCACCAAGTTCCAACGGAGTTGTTTTGTCGCGTCATCTGCAGATATTTGTTAGTCTCATAAATTGATTTTGAAACAACATTATATAATGACATTTGAAAATAAACATTTCATTCTCCTTTATTTCTTCTTCCTTTTATTGACCCTGGCACGAATGCCCATTAGTTTTTAGCAACGTACCCAGTACGACATTTTACCCCTAATAATCGTGCCCTATTTGAATCTCACATAATCCTACCCATTATAAGCCCACTGCCTTAGTTACACACACACACACACACAAGACAACACCACACACAGCCATGAAAATGCTCACACTCTCATGCAGGAAACAAACCTGCGACCCTTTGGCTGTGAGTTAAGTTATAATGTTGAATGTCAAGAGAATAGTCCAATAATTTACAACAGTGCTGTGGTCAATCAACGAAACATTGCCCTTCAAATTGCCGTTTCCAATATGAAGCTGATCTCCGAAAATTGCATATTCCAGAATATTTAATATATTCGGATATAAAGATAGAAACGTCGGGAAATGTTGAACTTTTACTAATTTGGGGGTCTAGAACTTGTGGGTGACGTCAAAACTGGGTGTTGCCATTGAAAATTTCAAAGTTTGTGCGCGTTTAGATATGAAGACGGTTCCTTATGCAAATGTTACGCACATTAATTTATAGAGGATGTTATTCCTAATCGAATGGCATCATTCAATTTTCTCTACAATGAACGATGCTCGATTAACAGAGGGTGGGGCGTTTTTTTTCCCTCGGCTGTACATTGGTATCAAATAAGTGAGTCCTGGCAAAGTACTGGCAAATTAAAATATATTTAAAATACACTCAAACTACTGTTCGGAAATCTTCATATAAATCATTATTTAACATAATAAGGGTGTCGGCAGGTTTCTGAGGCAAGAGCAGTTGATCTTGCTGCTCTGTTGGAGGTTGATCCCGCACTCATTTGTCCTGATAGAGCGGTATGTTTTTCTAATCTCTGAAACCGGTTAACACTAGTATTATATTGTATGCTGTTTTACACAAATATTTCAAAAACCTTTTAGTTTTTTTTTAAATATATTAACATTGCTGTTCAGAAGTTATCAATACGCGAAATTCAATAGTCCCTATTGAGATGTTAGAAATGTTAGTTCAATGCAAACATGAAACCCAATATTTCTCGAAACAATTAAATACTAATAATGCGTCATTTTATCATAAACGACAAAACCCATTGCCAGTGATATCTGGTAATAAGAAATATGTGATGTGTGTCGTTTTCCCACAATATCGAAACTAATTTATATGTAGGATACATAGTGTTTATGACATGCCAGGGCACAATCTTATGGACATGTAATATAACATCCTTCAACTCGAAGTAGACATGCGCTAACATTGCACTTAAATATGATGCAGAAGGTGGTTTTCCTTACAGAACATATATTTATATTGTGGGTAAACAATAACACAAATTAGAGTATTTTTACGAAGCTCAATCACACTGTACAGTTCAGACTCATTGAAGCTCAATCTTATTGAAAAGCTCAGTCTTATTGAAAAGCTCACTCTCATTGAAAAGCTCAGTCTTATCGAAAAGCTCACTCTTATTGAAAAGCTCACTCTTATTGAAAAGATCAGTGTTATTGAAAAGCTCACTCTTATTGAAAAGCTCAGTCTCATTGGAAAGCTCAATCTTATTGAAAAGCTCGCTTTTATTGAAAAGCTCACTTTTATGAAAAACTCACTCTTATTGAAAAGCTCAGTCTCATTAAAAAGCTCACTCTTATTGAAAAGCTCTCTCTTATTGAAAAGCTCACTCTTATTGAAAATCTCACTCTTATTGAAAAGCTCACTCTTATTGAAAAGCTCAGTCACATTAAAAAGTTCACTCTTATTGTAAAGCTCAGTCTTATTGAAAAGCTCACTCTTATTGAAAAGCTCAGTCTCATTGAAAAGCTCAATCTCATTGAAAAGCTCACTTTTATTGAAAAGTTCACACTTATTGAAAAGCTTACTCTTATTGAAAAGCTCAGTCTCGCTGATTATGTTTTTATAGTTGCCAGTTATAATAAGTGTATCTAATTTCCTGAAAATTGCGATTATATTATTGCAACCAATTTGAACAAGTAAAATTTGCGGTAGCTAATGTCGACATGTTATAAATCCTAAATACAATACGTCGCTTATCACATACGGTGGTTTGGCCAGTCATTATTAATTGATCTTGCTTTAAAATTACCCAAAATGTATTTTTTTAGGTAATTTTTCACTACATTTTTACACCAGAATTACCTTCAAACCCATGCATTTTCTTCGAATTACGACTAGTGGGTCTTAAATGTATTTTGTAAAATTATTTATTTTTACTTTTCCGACTTCTGTCCAATATTCATGGAACTTGCTAAAAGTTGCTAAATATTCCTAAAATATTTTCTAGGGTTACGTTCATGCCTATTCTTACATGAGACTTGTTTACATATAGAAGTTTATTCACAAGACAAAAGTTAAAACTGGATTTGCAAAGGTTTTATATACTAGGCAGGGATCGGTCCATAGATGTTTGAACTGGCTAGTTGATGCTTTAGCTATTGAGCTACTAAGACCAGATTCCCAAAACTCATCGTCGAAGTGGAACCATGCCATCTTTTCTCTCTGAAGTTAGATTGGAATGAAACTGCTGATTAAACGACCATCTTGATTTATCTACTCTTCTCTCATTCAGGCTGATAGTCTGTGTAGTCGTGATATCCTGGGGCCACAATTTGCAGAGTGCACGTAAAATTCGAAAACATATCATTTTTAGACACTCAAATAACAGGCTATAATCAGCAGGTTATAGATTTTTGGGCGACATTGTAAAAGTGTCACTGCCTTAGTCAAAGCTCCAACCATGGATCTTTGAACTGCTGCTTTAACCTTTGAGGTACTGGGATAGCATTCTCAAAGCGTATCATCTAAGTAGACTCTAAAGGCTTTTTTAAAAATATTGCACTATGCAAATTTGAATTTGGAATCAATATGAAATGAACTTGTCCACCTCTTCCATAATTTAAAAGTTATTTATTTTTCTTTATTATAGACTCAGATATTTTGAACAAACGTTATTAAGATGAATGTAAAAATATATACTGAATAAATACAGTAAAACATTATGTGAAAAATATCTTATGAAAGTTCTATCCCAGAAAAGAAAATTATGATGCAACAAACTATTATCATTTTTTTTTCTCACCACAGAAGAAAGACTATATCTGAAAGAAGGAACAAAAAAAGTAAAGAAATGATCTAGTTCTCCAACTAAAAATTTATGACTGGTTATATTTGTAAGAAATCAAATACATTCTAACACATTCCACATGTCACGGCCGTATATTTACCGTCCTGCTGATGATTTGTGAAAACTGCGTAGTAGATAAAAAGCAGTAGATAAATTTTCCGTTTTTATTTGGTTAAAAATAACTTGTAAAAATGATTCAGCGGAAGAATATTATTCCCACTGTATCTGCACTGTTAAATAATATTTGAATAATGCATGAAATTTCTCCAGATTAAAATTTGGTATACTTTGGAAAAATCAATTAAAGCTTTCTTATTATAAAATACGTTTGGAAACCAGCAGGGTTATTTCCTTTACCCAATGAAATATGCATTTCAATGTTCATTAAAATCGAAAAATTATTTTGGTAAAAGCCCAGATCCAAGAATGAAATCAAAAAATGCTTAAAAGTGCTGTAAAAAACCTGAAATGTAAAAATTTCTTATACGTGCAGCATATACTAAAATTAAAGTATCAATCGATTTCGAAAGCCAAAAACTACCTTCTACTTCAAAGCAAATGAGCAACGCAACCTCATTTATTCAAGCAAATTGGGCATCTGGGGTAAAATAGCACACGGCGCTGAAGGTAGGAAAAAATCCACGTCGTTGAACAGGGAAATGAAAGTCTTCAATAGCTGAACACTCTCGGGATTCTAATCATATTTTTAATTTCACAGAAGCCAAGATCATTTTTACAACTAATTCAACTTTTGACTAGGCCTTTTTTGAAAATGTCTCTATTGTTTCAAAACCAAGTTCTCGTGTGAAATTTCATTAAACCATCTTCACACTTGCTACAAAATCTTTGGTATAATTATCCATTCCAATTTTCTGCCTTCGATTATTTTGTCTTCCGTTATAGGGATTTTAATTATTTTATTTGACGATATTAGCTTATATAACTCCGAAACCAGTTGATCCCTTCATCTTTATTTTTAATTTTATTCATGTTTTCTTTTAATTGTTTTGACATAATTTTGCAGTTTTTGATAGTTATTTTGCCCGTTTGTACTTTAAATATCTGGTCTCTTTTTAAATTCACATCATATGTTGTTCTTCCGTTACATTTTAGTAGGTTTACTCACTATTCAGTTTCTTTCTTTTTCAGCTCATTTTTATTTTCTGCTATTTTATTTTTCTTCAGTGGTTTTTATTGATCAGTAGTGACATCTTGCCCACTTGGTTTTATATCCTTATTTCCGTTACATGCTGATGACAACTTCTCTTCGCCTGTTACTATTCCTCTGCAACACGCTGTAAAATATCCGCGGTTGCTACTACGAGATTACACCGCAAATGTTGAAATTGCTTTGATAGGTGCAGATGAATCCTGAAAGAAAAGGATGATATTTTCAGCTGAGAAATTGGTTTATCCCTAAATTTAAATGTATGCTGTATTTACACGAAGTTTTATATTGATCCCAAGAAATGAGATCTCAAGAATGGTTTATTTAAGTCATAAATAATAGTGTTTGTTCATATCAAGTAAACTGCACTTGCAAAGCACATTCTCTGCAGCGTCCACTTCAAGAATAAGAGCTTGTCATTTCGTCTCAATAGCTCAATGGTAGCAGCGTCGGCTGGCCAGTTCGGAGATCCATGGTTCGATTCCCGGTTGCGGCAGTTTGTTGTTGACAATGACGTCCGAACAAATCAACCCAGTATGTTACTGCAAATATGTCGGAGGTCTGAAAGTGACCCTAGTACAACTAGTTCGGATTCAGTGGACTCTGCAAGATTGAGAGCCGATCATGCAGGATACCGACATGGGTAAAAATAGTAGTAGCAAGAGGATAACCTGAGGTAAAAATAGCAGGAGGTAGTTAGACAGATTGTCAGTGGCACGCCAATCTGACTTTAGAGAATGGGGAATGCAGAGTCCACGTCGACTATAAAATCTTGCAATTTCGACCCAGTAACTCAACGGCAGAGCGTCGGTTCTACAGTCTGAAAATTCGGGATTTGATTGCCGTTTACGGTAGCAAGGTTTTTTACAACTCATTTCGTAATGATTATGGCATTCAATGGCAATGATTATGGCATTTCTCATTTCATTTTAAAATGTTCAATGCTTCAAATTCACATGCTTTTTGTGTCTTAAAATGACGGCGTTTGCTGTAAAATATCAAATCAAATATAAAATAGATATGTTCAAGTAGATATGTCAGTAAGTAGATATGGAAGAAGTCACGTAGATATGTAACTTCAAGTAGATATGTAATAAAATAGATATGTAAGTTATTCTTATCAAAATGTCCATGACCTGTGATAAGCTGACTCGCACATACCTTCTGGTTGCCTTTAGACGTTGCCACGCAGCCGACTGCATTTCACGTAGGCACTCGTACAACTTGCTATTGCACATGGCCTCTTCGGCACACAGTCTTACACTGAATCTGTTCTGGATCTCATCTCTGCTACTACGTTCTACGTATCTCAAACTGTGACCATTCTATCACTGTTGTCTCTCTGCATATCTGGTTGAAGTGTATATGGAATCTTTAGAACATTTCGGTTGCCGCATTTCTTGACTGAGGTCTGATACGCCTCTTCGGATATCATTGATTAACTTCAGGGCAATGCGACAAGACATCTTCCATATTGGTTTAATTTTGAACCAATCCTACTGTATTTCCTTTATCCTCCAGTACTGCTCTGGCTCGACCAAACCTGTACTTGAAGTCCTCCTAATGTATAACGTTTGATGACCTCTCCGGTCAGGGCTGCAATACATTGACGTCTTGCCGTCTCAAATCATTGTGTGGGCTGCTAGATATCATAAATATTGAAATAAAACTGTCTCCGTTAAATCTGGTCTCACGAGTCCAGATTTAATGAAGACAGTTTTATTTAATAACTCTTAATAAGTCAGTAATTTAATAAGTTTAAAACCTATCTTAATGTTTTCGTTATTGAGCACTACACTTAGTTAATATTTTGTTCATTTATTTGGAATTTGCAGTAACTGAAGCCAATTTATTAATATACCTTTATTACCCAACGAAATGTTAATCACAGATAACTATGTCAAATTTGATCGTATTTCTGCCTAATTTTTATCAGTTTTACTAAATACGGTATTGTTATCATTTTTTAACACTTTACAACATAGTTGAAAAATGTTTATGACTTTGTTCATTATGTCTGTCTGTCCGTAAGCACGATAACTGCCGTAAAAATGACTTTATCAAAATGGAATTTCAGTATGTTGTTCAGACGGTTTGTGGGACGAATGCTAATATAAATGAATAATATCACCCAATTAGTTTTGGATTAAACCCGCGTTGAAAAAATGAAATACATTGAACCCTATGGGATCTAATTCTTCAAACATTTTTTAGGCGAATTTAAAATTCACAAATTGCTTCGAAAGTTTTAGGAAATATTCAAATTATTCCATAAAATGTATAAAAAAAAATGTCAGCAAAATATATTCCGTAGTTTTTAAATACAAATTAAAATATTAATTACACCCTTTATATGAAGAGATCACGTGACATATATATATAGAGAGAGATCACGAGACCCACTTCAAAATAAAATAAGGGATCCATATTGTCTCAAAATAGTGATATTTAAAGTTCTTTTTAATTCATATTTATTGTTGTATCCGTCATAAAACCGCTTTATTTTTGCTTACATTTTGTGCATCTACATACTCAAATAATGAAATTGCAATATATTTATGTTTAAATGATCATCAAACTTTGATTATTTCTACAACGAAGCCAAATTTTCAATAATGGACAATATCACCAAAATATGTAGAATGAGTTGTATAAGAATTGCTGCCTTTCTTTAACGCAAAATTATTATATTACTCCATGGTTTTAAGTTTTTAAATAAAATTAATTATTATAGTATTGTGATGAATGAAAGGAATGTAAAAAAGTTTATGAATGAAATTCTGCTCTTATAGAGAGAGCCGGGCGATTTATATTTCGATGACGTCATATAAATAAAGTTCATTTGTTTTCGATGAAGTTTTCAAATATAATAAATTATTGTAGTATTATGATAATTTTGAAAATATTACCGAAGAATGTATCGCATTTTAGAGATGTTTAAACCAGGCAATTTGTATTTCAATGCCGTCATTTGTATGAAGTTAATTTTTTTCGATATAGTTTTAAGCTTTCAAATATAATAAATTGATGTAGTATTGTGATAATTTTAAAAATATCACCGAGGAATGTATCACATTTTGGAGATGTTTAAATAAAATTGCATTGAAGTTGGAAACTGCTTCATAATCAATGCTGTATGCGTGATTTATCTTTCTTGTTGTACATTGATTTTATAGCTAAAGGGGCTGTGTAAACATTTAATGTTTTAAATTTTTTTACAAAAATATTGCACAATATCTAAATTAGTATTCCTTATTTTTCTAATTATTTTTGAAGCATATTTGCAATGTGAGCTATGTGTCTAAAACCAGCGGTTCAGATGAACTGCTGCTGTTCACTGTTTTCGAAGCATTCTGTGTATCTTGATTTATCTACGTATCACCGAACTACAACTATTTTAACTAAAAATATACCCAAACATAAAGAATTGTTCAAAGAAAAATATTTCAACAAAAACTTACTTTTTAGACAGTTTTCACGTTGCGGCTGGAGATACCCAAACATAAAACTACCGCCCTGATTGCATTTTGAGGTTCAAAATTTATGATTAGTTACGTTTGGTAGAAATCATGCGCGTTGAAATCCATTCTGTGTGTCAAGTTTGCTCGCCCCGACATGATTTGTTCGATTCGTTATCAGAAATATGCCCGCAACCGCAGATAATAGTCTGTTGGAATGACGTAAATATTTTGTTTTTCTATTTCGATGTAGTATAAAATATTTTTAGTACGGGTACATCAAAATTATGGTAAAAATGTAGGTGTTTTTAACAGAACAAAATGTGTCAATATATGCATCGTTAAAATTAGTTTAATTCATTTAATGTTTTCACAAAACGTCTAACGAAGTAAAAATACTGTATGCCAATTTGATGGTTGGTGTATTCATCCGTTGTCAGCCATGCAGAGAATTTGAGTGTTCATCTGCTGCCAGCCAAGCTGGAAATTTGAATATCCATCTGCTGCCGGACAAGCTGAAAATTTGAGTGACAGATAGCTTGAATATTCGATACAGTGATAGTTTAGTAAAAGTGCTGAGATACAGGGGAATATTATTTTTATAAGAATTCGATTTGGATTTTTTAAATTTATGTTGAAGAGGAATTGTGAGACCAAAACTAGTAATAAGATAAAAATGGGTACAATAAATTATATTCTATATTAAGGGAGTCAGTGTTGTAAATGTTGCTGACGTTAAAATAATATACTAATGAAATGTAGATATGTGAGTTTCCAATGAACTTCCAAATAACTACATTAATTTCAGAGCTAAAGTGAGTATTCTAATGAAGGAAATAATTGATGGATTATTTAAGGTACAGCGTAATATAATTTTAAAGCGTAATTATTACTACTGCGCTCCTCTAAATAATTTATATTATAATTTTCTACCTTTCATTTACATTGTTATTAGCTCATTTTAACAACAATCTTTTACACAAAGCCGTTTCTTAGCGATCGAAAACATTATTTCAGAGTTTTCATCTTAAAGCCATCGAAAACAAAAAAGAATCCAAATGACAGGTTTTTCAACAACCTTTGAACAGAATCCGTTGGACAATGTCTTCATATTAAAGCAATTATATGGTTGTACATCAATATACATGTGTTTTATGACATTTCATTGTTATTTTCATGTATTGCAAATTGAAGATTACTACGATTCTATATTTTGGCGTAAAATGAATTGATATCATCTTTATAATAAGAAACACATTTTCTTTATTCCTGAATTATCATTTTTTCTAATTTTTAATTGTGCTTAGAAAAACTGCTATTTCGAATTCGTCCGCTAGCGAGATAGAAGTTTTGACTTTTTAATGTGGTGTTAAATTGCCAAAAGTGTCGGTAAATTGACAAAAATGACTCCGGATTGATGAATTAATAATTAACATATGTTAAAGTAATGAATTATACTGCTTAGCAGATGTTAGCAATATTTCCAATTGCCAAGTTACATTTGCGATAAGCATAAATCAATTTGGATGTCACTCAACGTGCTCTTTCAACGTTAAAATCATCGTGCCATGGACCTTGTCCATCATCATGTTGCATTGAAAGAAGTAAATTACTTGCATTATGTAGAAAAAGTCATATCAGATGTTTTTATACGATCATGGCATAATATAAAAACTTATACACATATCAACTGTGGTGGAACGCCTGTTTAATCCAAAACTATATTAAGAATAACTGTAAGATGTTTTCAAAAGATCACACAGTCTGTTTCTAGTATATATGTGATTATAGAAAGTATTCCCTCTTGTTTGCAATAAATGCCACGGGTTGATCACATTAGGTGACACTGTAATTGTGTTTACGTTCTTCACTCGGAACGAATAAATTCTACTATTTCCTATAGCTATAGTACTCTTGTCATAGAACTATAAACGACATTTCTTAACCCTTACATTAGGGTTTTTATATCTCGCTACAAAATAATTCAATAGATGCAATGAACTAAAATATTTATTTACAAATGGTCTCTCAGGCAAATACAATTGTTATGTGAGCAGCACATGACTTTCCTACAGACTCAAGTTGATTGTCCCTTTCCCTTATAATTCATTAAATTCTACTTAACATTACAGAATAACACGGATGCTTTTGAAATTACACCGAATTTACAGTTAAATTTTAATTTTTATTATTATTCGTATTTCAAAGGCTACGTAGCAAAAATAAGAAAAAACTAAAATATTTTAAGAACTGCTAGTCCTAGAGTTTAGGGGTTGGTCGTAATCTCTAAACAAATTCACAGTTAACTTATCTACCTAATTTTGTGAAAGTTGGTAGTTAGTTTTCAGCTAGAGTGGAAACATACTTTTTAAGGTACATTTAGCTACAAAAGTTCTTGTTTACGAAATTGTATCAAACTTTAATCAGCACCAGGGTGATCTACAAGCGACTCATTTACACAAGCCACTTATTTACCACAAACGACTTATTTATCAATCCACAAACGACTTATTTACCAATATTACCACACACACACAGGCGCCACCCTAAAAATTGTTTCCTCGGTCTCTGGAGTACTCGAATTGAGTACATCCGTTGAAAACTCGAGCGCGGTTTTCGACACTATTCCAATAATTCCCTAGAGAATACTGTGCATTGTAGAGAAAGTAAAAATGGTTGAATGTTCATATATGCTTCAAACGATTTAACTTGCCAATATCTGAGAGACATGTATAGGATTTTATCACAATACTTGCTCTTTAGGTACACTATATATTATAGGGAAAGTAAAACTGGTTGAATGTTATTATATGTGTGATAGAGTGTGAATAAAATACATTATAGGTTCAACAAATGCAAAAGCAACAAGATGGCGCTAAGTCTCAGATATGAGGATGCTAGTTTTTATAATGGGGCTGACAGCCATGGATGATCAAGAAATTTTATTATGGTCTCATATGACGTGAATTCCATAGACGCAAACAAGGCTGTTAGGTATATAGGATTATCCATTGAAGCTCAGCATAATCTCCACTGGCATTATTGGAGCCAATGGGAAAACGAATCACTGAAAGCCAACGGGAAGAAGGGGGGAACTCACAGAGTAACTCCGTACATCACTTCTGAAAAGATGCAGTGCGTGTAAATGATTCCTACAGAGATGCTTCTATTACTTCAAGTACTTTTTACATTTTTGAGAAATATGTTGCTATTATTTTGAGAACGTTTTCACGATTTCGATAAAAATGCTTCTTTTTAATTTCAGTACGTTTATATAGAGATGCTTCTATGGCTTCGAGTAGGCTTGATGACTTCAGGTAGCTTCTATGACTTCGAATATGTTTTTATGACTCCAATAAGTCGAGAGCAAGTGCTCTTAGAAATGTATTGTGCGCAGCTTTTCAGTAGAAAGTTCAAATATAACTAGACAAAGAGTCCATGCCCAACGAGGCGCACAAGATGAAACATGCATCAAATTATGCAACATGCATTTTACATCAAATATTTGAGAAAATTAATTGAAGGCCGACTTTTAGTCTGTAGATAATTCACTAAGTCAATAAATTACGCCCAATGTATCACAAATAACCGGCTGTAGGTAAAGTAATTACCAGTAACTATAATATTAATAACTAATAAATTTTATAAATAATATATAATGATAAAGTTAACCTTGTGCAAATTTAGTTAATAATAATAAAAATATTTTAATAAATTTTAATAAATTTGCCAATTTTGTCTCGTCACTTGTGTAAGTAAATTTAAATTTAATTTAACTATTAATCAATTTGATTTTCAGGAATACCGGGCAACATAGTAAATTAACGTGGTAGGTTAACACTTATGCAATGTACTGTTTTAAATCCACGACCATGTTTAGCAATTGCAATTGTAAAGAAATCTAATAACTTAAATATAACTACTGTGAGACCAGAATAAGTGCAATAATTGAGTTCACACCAGATTTAGGTGAGACAGTCTTATGTTCTTCATTTATGGTTTGCTGCAATAGCAAACAATGCATCAGACGAATAGACGCAGTTTTATTGCTCCTTTACCCGAGAGGTCATCTAGACTATAAAACCTAAGCCACGTGGCTAAAGATGTTACCAATTGCAATATGTCTGGACGCACTGCCCTAAGGTGGACTAATCAGAGCCAAAGAGGCGTAAAAAGCCAGGACCACACGACAGACCCGAAGACTTACTGTAGCTAGGTGTTTGGCCGGGAGCAGAAGTTAGCCGGAGCCGACTCCCGCGGCCACCATCGACGGTCCGAGAGCGCTTATTAACAAAATAGAAGGTTACAATCGGAAATACAAGTTCACATGACAGACAGGATATCATGGGTTAAATATCCAGTAATACAAACATTGAGTTGAAGTGAAGAAAATCTTAACATTTTGTAGAAAAAAGAGACGTAATATGGTTAATACTGACTGTCAGGCTACAGAAATGTTGTATTAAGTTGCAATATGGAAACAAGAGGACCACAGCACGCAAACAACAAAAAATATAGTATATAATAACAACATAAAAAACAACATACAGAAATAACAATAATAAAAGACAAAAATAACATAAAAGTTACAACATAAAAGAACGACAATAAAACTACACGCTGGGTGTCGAGGAGATGAGAGAAAATCCTGGTGCTCTAGACCAGAACAAAAAATATTCCTGAGCTTTTTCAGACAAAATATAAAAGACGACGAATTATTATTAAGAGAGTTATAGATTTCATTATATACAACTAAATGGTTACTATTTTTGGTTTTTCAATGATTAAGTTCAGACGCAATGCACAGCTTTTTTAGATTAGACTCATCAGTTTAAGAAACTTATCAGTTACTCATCAGTTTAAGAAAAACAGAAAAGTAAGACAGGCTTTTTTGTTTAAAAATATACAGAGGGGTTACTAAACGTGAAGTCTCGACACCCAGGAAACAATGTACCATAAAAAACCTGGGGACAGGAAAAGGCAGAACCACGGAACAAAGAGAAGGGAACCTCATTAACTGATTAACTGAAACTGTTTGAGATTTCGCTAGCAGCCAAAGAGGCTGTCAGACCTCAACAAACAGCGGTTGCAACATATGGAAAGTTCTAGAGATATGTGAGAGAATACAATGAGAGTAAGATGGATTCAATTAAGAACTGCAGAGCGAAAGTGCCGCAGAGTCTCATGTCCAGCCAAAGATCAGAATGCCCGGATATTCTCTTAAGAGTGTAATCCACAGGGTAGTCCAGAAATAGTCCACAAAGTCCTAATATACAAATGCTACGACAGCAGAGTTCGAGTGCAATACTTCAAGCGTATTATTACAATATACAATGATGCAAGCGTTGTGGTCAATGACCAAAGATCAAAATGAAAGGTATGTTCTTATTAATTTTTGTAACAGGTTTTAGATCATGTCGATAATAATAATTACCTGGTCACACACGGCAAATCACTCACTTTTTGCTGGCTGCTCCTCAAATAAGCTATACTAATTGTTGTAAAGGATGTAATAATTAAGAGAATATTCTTAATAAATGATTTTATTTTAAAGTTAACAATGGTGCAATTAATTGAGTAGCATTATGTTAATTAATATTCTATTACAGGAACTCGCACTGAAGATAAATAATGGTGGGTTTTAATAGCGGCAAACAGCGCAATGTATTTAATGTTTAATGTTATATCAATGAGTTACGATATTACGACCATATTAATTATGTATAATTTAATAAGTCTGTAATCTCAACTGTAAATTCATCCTGGTCACGGCACCAAAATAGATTCAATTATGAGCTGCAGAACGAAAGTGCCGCAGAGTCTCAGTTCCAGCCAGAGATCAGAATGCCAGAATGATCTCTTAAGGACATTACATTTCTGGCATTACAAGTATGTTCCCCAGGGTAGTCCATGAATAGTCCAGAAAGCAGTCCTAATATGCAAATACTACGACAGCCGAGTCCGAGTAGAATACTTCAAGTGCACCACAATATACAATGATGCAAGAATTGTGGTCAATGACCAAAGATCAAACTGAAAGGTATGCTCTTATTAATTTTTGTAACAGGTCATAGATCATGTCGATAATAATAATTACCTGATTTCACACGGCGAATTTCACACTTTTTGCTGAGTCCTCCGCAAATAAAATATACTAATTGTTGTAAAGAATGTAATAATTAAGAGAATGTTCTTAATAAATGATTTTATTTTAAAGTCAACAATGGTGTAATTAATTGAGTAGCATTAGTAACAATTAATATTCTATTACAGGAACTCGAACGGAAGATAAATAATGGTGGGTTTTAATAACGGCAAACAACGCAATGTGTTTAATGTATAATGTTATAACGATCAATGTGTTACGATATTACGCTCATATTAATTATGTATAATTTAATAAATCTATAATCTCAACTTCTTTTTGTTTAACTCAAGTTCATTTTGTTTTACGGCGCCACAACTATTAATATATATTTTCTTCACAACAGTATGCTTAAAACATGTCAACTCATTAACATCTAAGAATAAGAATGTGGATCTAATTGCAAATCTTATCTTTTATATATTTTATATATTGTAAGAAAAGTAAAATAATAAAGGATGTATGCTCAAAATGATATCAACTCATCAATAGAGTCAAATATTTTTATCTCATCGCAATACTCCCTGCTACATATACTATATACTTATTATAAGGAAATTGAATAATTGAAAATGACATTTATACATATATATGAAATTTCAACCAACTCATCAACATTTAAGAGTCAGATATTTTATTTCATCGCAATAAAACCCTTTACATATACTATATATTGTAATATTGCAGGAATAGAAAAATGTGCAGTTCGAAACATAAAATTACGTTTAAAACGTTTAAAATATATTCATAAACGTCAATCTTCCAAACTATTATATTTCATTAAAAAATTTTTATATATTCCATGTTCTTTAATTTTATTACGTTTCTGAGTATTAGAAATTCCGAATCTGAGTGACATTTAAAATCAATTTACTGCAAAACAGCAGTTATTTAAGAGTGACTTTTGGTAACATCTGCATCATAAAAGAAAATGGGTCGATATCAGCTAAAATTGAAGAATTGAGTTCGGAATGGAAAGTTCGATGTAATTACAATTCAGAACCGAAATGACAATTTAAAATTCCATTTGTTTCGAAAATGGATATTTCTAAATGTACATAAATGTAACGACTTTTTGCTCTTATTCGTAAAAAAGTTATTCATTATTATGTTTCCAATAAAGTGCAGGAGTCAGATGTTGTTTCTTTCGGAGTTGCGTTTTTCTTTGGTGAATGAAATATTTTAATTAAATATATAATTGTGTTCTAAGACTTGGTTTGACTTTTTGGTTTCATTGCAATTCATATTTATATTGTAAATGTATTAGAGCTCAAATATTCGTGCTAATGTACATATTTTGAACACCTGCAGAACACGACTTAATTATTTCCTATCTGGCGTCTAAAAGAGTTTTCCCCCAAATTTCCTGACTTCGGTTAAAGTAATAATTAAATCAATCATATTGTAACAGTCCCTTTTAAAGTACAATCCGTAAAATGCAATGTTATCGTCTCAGAATTTTTCCTCCTTCCACGGAAACATTTGCTAAAATCTGATTCAGAATACTGTTATGCGGCCTCGTAGCTTTTGCTTTAACCTACGGAATACTTGCAAATAAATCCCTTCACCTGCACTCCCATCATTATTTTGAGAAACAAGAAATTGAATGGCACCAGATTTATTGGGTTCTATCAAATGGATATAAATATGTCTGGATATAAATAAACAAATTGATATAAACCTGACTGGATGATTATACTATGAGCACGTGTGCATTGTCATGGGGCACGAGTGTGTCCTGGAAGATTTCTGAAATTAACTCACAACTTCATAAAGATCCTTGCGGCCGAGATAGCCCTGTGGTTAAGGAGTGGGTATCACACCCGATAGATTCGAGTTCCATACTCAACGCCGCCCAAAACGATATCCATGTATACCATGTGTATTGTCGCGTTCAATCTGTACGTCTGGAAGTACAGTCGAGAAGCAATGGGTTAGGAGGAGGATGGCACGATTCCAGCGTTTCCAGGGCTCCCATTGGATCCCAATCTAAATTCGATGGCACTGTTCCGTCTGTCGAAACAGTTACTTTACATCCTCGGGTAGGTTGCACAGTCTGGGTAGAAAAAACAAAGCACTGATACTCGAGAACTGTGTTTTGCAATCCCGAATAAAAATGTCTTGAGGTCGGGAACCGTATTTGTTAGGAGCAAATTGTTAGTACCGAAATTGTTTGACTCTCTACTTAAAATTTACTAGACATTTTGTTGAAATCAATTCAGTTTTGATGTCTTTTATTACATCGAGGGTTAAGCCTTAACTCAAAACTCTTTAAATGCATACAGTACATTTAAATATATTTTGTGGTTGTCAAGTAAATGTAGATTCCATAATTAAAACAACTTTCAATATATTCTCGATAATTTATTCGTCTTTTATATAATTTTAATTTATTCGTCTTATATTAAAGCAGCTTCAGGGCTCAACAGTTCAATATTTTATTGAAGAAAAACATAAGCATAATTCCTAATTACTGTTAAATGAAAATAGATCTTATATTGACGGTAATTATGAAACAAAAAAGTATATAACATATTATTAACTAATCATCATCAATTATTATTTGCTAATGTTGATGAAATATTACAATTGAATATTAAACAAAAATAATACTTATATTGAAAATATCGCCAATCAAGCGTCAGAATATACAATATTAATCGATGGGGCTCTATGTCGTCGTTACTGGCGTATCCATGGTGAGATTTGTGGATAATTACACTCACTATTGGCAACACAATCATTTATACTCGCCGTTACTTCTCTACTGACTATATAGCAAATACCACTGTAATTCCTTATTAGATCATCTAACCTATTTTATGAGTTCCTGGAAATGCGTATGCTATATTCTATCATGCTCTATAAATTTTACTTTTTTCATGTATATATTTATTTATTTTAAAATCAATTATTGAGGCTATGATCAATTGGCCACCATGACATTTATATCTGCTTCGGTTTGAAAAAAAATCTGAGTTTAAACTGTAAGAGCCTCCAATATCAAACTATATATAAGCACAAAACTCGCCTGCTTTAAAAAAAATGTTCAGTGTCAGGCATTCATAAATCGTGTTCATCTTCTATAGTGCTGTTCAATTAATACATGCAGGTCGAGCTTTTGTTCTTATAATCTGAATCCCAATGACTTAAACCAGAATCACATGGCAAGTTTCCCTGCTTGCAATGTAGTAATGGGTTATTCCTTGCTAAAGATCTACAAAAAGCTTGAAACTTAAATACGGATGATATCTGTTACATGATACGTCTAATCAAAGATCATCATTATCCAACAGCATCACATTATTCACGCGAAATCAATGCAAGATGATAGCTATGCGGTTCTACAGTCGTACACTACAGAAAGTATATTCTTTAACAAATTCAATTGGCTTAAAATATAATATGCTAAAATGTCACCATATATTCTAATAATGTATTCATTTATTAGGGAGGAAAAAACAAGCAAAAAATTGTTCATGTAACATTTCCTTGCATGTCTTACTAACAATACAGAAGTCTTACAAGAAAAGAAATAGGGAATATATTAGATTACTATTCTCTTATCTCATTATAAATGACATTAATTGGAGATGCAGGAACAAGATTGCATCGAATTAGGTTTGTATTTGAGAATCTTGTCAAACATTAAGCACGAATGAAAAAATTTGGATCAGTATTCCTATATTATTTCCATATTATTTTTTAAAGTATACTACAGAGAAATGTTTGTGTACTGTAGTTCACATGTAGCAAGACACAGTATATATATATATATATATATATATATATATATATATATATATATATATATATATATATATGTGTGTGTGTATGTATACAGAGTGTCACAAAAAGATTGAAACGCGCTTTAATTATTTTTCTGTTGGAGATAAGTGGGCATGTAAATTGCAAAAATGTTGAAAGCAAGGTAGGACATAAGACTGGTTAATGAAATAGTCATCCCATTAATTCTCAAAAAGTTAAACTTTTTAAATTTTTATACGACCACCTTAGACAAATTTGGTCAATCAGTAAATTTTTATTTTTAATGCAACAAGATCATTAAACAAGAAAGATCAATCATACATAGCATTGATTATGAAACACTTTCCAACTGAAATGCAATTTCATTTAAAAATTTTTAAAATGTGATACATTCAGTGGTGATATCTTTTATATTATCACAGTACTACAGTAATTTATTATACTTAAATATTTAAAACTGTATCGAAATATAAATCATCTGATTCTTTATGCAAAATCAATGAATATTTCATTCATATAACTTGTATTCTAGACTCCAGAGCTAAATAATGTTGTGTGAAAAAAATTCAGCAATTCTTATGTAACTCACCTTACAATCGCTTCAGATATTTGCATTTTGCATAAGTTAAAATAATACACAGATACGCAGATGATATATGTGTGTGTGTGTGTATGTATTCAAAGTATTGGAACCGTGCTGAAGTTCAGAACTCAAATTTTCGAAGGATCTACACGTTTTGGGACTTCTAGAACATGAAAAAACTATTTTTAGGAAGACGTCTGTGTGTATAAGAGTGTATCTGTGTATGTTTCTGTGTGTCTGTGAGGATATTACATCCACACTAATTGCAAAACTAATGGACCGAATTTCATAAAATTTGTTAGATATGTTTTTTGTGGGTAATCCTTATGTTCATTAGATTATAGTACGATTCGTAAAAAAAGAATCTGCTTTTTTGCGAAATGACTGGCAGAAATTGCCTTTATCCACTCTAGCTAAAAACTAATGGAACAAATTTAACAAAATTTGTTGTATAATATTTCACTGACCTACAAGTGATTTATATACCAAATTTAACAAAATTTGGTACATAAATCATTTGTAGGTTATTCTAGTACGATTCAGGAAAAAAGGAACGGGCTATTTTTGCGAAATGGCCCGCAAAAATCGTTAAATATAAACATAAAGGACTACGTGTGCTCAATTATGTAAATTAAATTCCTATTTAATACGTGATTTTTGACAACAAAAAAATAAGACTAACCCCATTATTCTAAGACTAGCCGTTCTTGAGATATTCTAGTTTTTTCGCGTTTTCGCTACGACACCTTTCTCAATAATTCCAGCTATCAAATGAGAACCAAATTCAAGTTTGACGTGCAAATTCAATGCCATTAAAAATATTTATGGCTGTTATTTTGTGCAGATAAACTTAGATTATTATTGAAGAAATAAAGAGAACGTGAATATGAGTCTGCAGGAAAAGACATGTGCTGCCCACATCAGAATTTTTAACAATATTACAACAATGATTTATAGAAGTGAACGGGGATTATTTGCAGGCCATTACGAAAAAAATGTATGATCTATATTTTAAGATCCACCAAATTTTTATAGAATAAAATGTTCAACAAATTTAAGCTGTGTACCAAATTTTAACTCTCTAGGACGTAGGAAAGTGCATTAAAAATGCCATCAAATAAGTATATCATGAAGATTTATATAAAATTAAAAAAAAATTGAAAAATTGTTATCTACCAATTTTATTTTAATATGTGAAACCTCTCTCATATACAAAATGATTAAACTTTTGGAAAGATATTTATTATATAATATATCTCTTTTTTCTTTCTGGAGGATCGCCCAAAAGTCAGAATTTAATTGAATTTGTTTTTTTCCGTATATTAAATAATTTTTAATTAAAAAATTACTTAACGTATTTTACTGAAAATTTTTATATGTATTTTATGGGATAATGTGAATATTTCCTAAAAATTTCGAAGCAATTTGTGAAATTTAAATTTGCTAAATGTTTGAAAAATTAGGGCCCATAGGGTTCAATGTATTTCATATTTTCAACCCGGATTCAATAAAAAACTAAATGGGTGATATTATTTATTTATATTCCCATAGGTCCCACAGACCGACTGAAAAAGATACTAAAATTTAATTTTGATAAAGTCATTTTTACGGCAGTTATCGTGCTAACGGACAGACAGACAGACAGACAGAATGAACAAAGTCATAAACACTTTTCAACTATGTTGTAAAGTGTTAAAAAACCGATATCTGTATCTTTAAAATTGAGCGAGTTATATTTAATTGAAAATTGAACATTGTGAATGGGGACCATATATCTAATTAGAAATGTAAATGTATAGAAAAAGTGAACATGTTTCTCAACAGTTAATATTTTTTTTTTAATTTCTGGGATTACTTTATAAATGTATTTGAAAAATGTGCAATAACTCGAGAACGGTTCATGCTAGCGTTCTAAAATTTATGTCAATAGTTTTCTAAGGATAAATTACATAAGATATATCTATTTGCGTAACCTTATTAAAGGTTTTGATTTTTTGATGAATTTTTCAAAATTTCACTCGAAAATTTCGGGGGGTACTGAACATTCGATTGTGTTTAAAAACAATAGGCTTCTAGTATTTACGGATTATAATTTTTGTACCAAATTTCATTCGAATCGCTCCATTTGTGCGTGAAATATCGTCTCCACAGTCTCACTGACACACATACACACACACAATTTCACACACACACACACACACACACACATAAATTCACACACACACACATAATTTCACACACACACACACACGCACACACACACACACACACACACACGCGCACACACACACACACACACATAATTTCACACACACACACACACACACACACACACACACACACACACACGCAGACATCACCTCAAAAATTTTCGGTTCGTGATCAGGCATGCTTGAAACGTGCTCTCCCGTCGAAAACTGGAATTCGAATTTTCGACCGCGTCACAATACTTTCCTTATACATTATATGTATATAAGGAAAGTAAAAAAAAACCTTTCATTTAAATAAACATCCAACACAATATTAATTGTGTCTATCCGTTTAAATGACAAGAAAGATCCTTCTTCGTCATGGTGAACAAGAAGTCAACTCGGCAATTAGTTGCCAAACTTGCTTTGATGAATGAAGACGGTGTTTTTCTTTTTGTTGTTGTTCTGATGAAGAAGAATGATTCTTGACTTCTTAATTTTTCAGCACTATTCATTTTTAGTTAAATGCTGCTTTAAATAAAGCATTTTTGTTTTATTATATTCTAATATCTGGTAACTTTAAACTGCTCACGCCATGCAGTGGTACATGTTGAAGAGACATTCGAATATGATAGTTATTATCCCGCTACAAACCCTCCATATGGAAGATTTGTAATATTCATATAAAATCACCAAAAAATCAGATTTGCAATGTTACCTGAAAATTTATCCAGCAATTTTCAGCTACTCGAAATGTATTAGACTTTTTGATTTCACCCTAAACACTCGAGAGCCCGTATAGAATAGCCCTTTATTAGAAGAGTTTAGTAAAACTTTTATACACTCTATAACAAAAAAATTCGACGCAGCAAGAAGGAGTTGTCCGATTGTGATACAAATTGGTGGATGTGAAGAACATACATAGAAAAAGAAACGATTAACATTTCAGAACAATTCAATGATTTAGAGTTTGACCGTATACAAAGGGAGGAAGTCACTAAGGCGTTGGTCCACCTATGGCCTGGATACAAGATGCCACCCGGCGTGGCATAGACTGATAATGTTCACGGAGGGTAACCTGCGGAAAGTCTTGACAATTTGTCTCCAACTGTCGAGCTAAATCGTCAACATTCTGGGATGGTTGCAATCGCCTTCCCATAACGTCTCAAATGTGCTCTATGGGAGAGAGATCCAGAGAACTAGCTGGCCAAGGAAGTGTTGGCCAAGCTTGAAGACAATTCATAGCGACACGTGTCGTGTGCCGCTGGGCATTATCTTATTGAAAAGTAAGTCCGTGGTTGTAGCAAAAAGAACGGTAACACAACCGGTCGTAGAATGTTGTCTACGTACCGCTGTGCTGTCAGTGTGCCACAACTGACTACCAAAGAGGACGGGTTATCAAAGGAGACGCCACCAAGACCATACCCATCTGCAGATATACACCTGCCCAGATATAAACTTCAAATGTGCTGGAGCTCCCACTATTTATTCATTGGACACCAAATTTTATTCATTTGCATGTTAGCTCAAAATTTGTTATAGCGTATATATCAGTATATACCAGTATATTTAATATAGAAATCAATTCATATAATTTGTTAATTAATACACATAAAGTATTTACGATAGTTAAACATATTTCTAGAGAACAGAAGTGTTTGTTAATTAGAACCTAACCACCGAGAAAACAAATGAGAATAGCTAATAGTTATTTGTATGTCTCAATAGAAGTACAGATGTTCGGTTAGAAAAAGTATAGGCAATGAAAAGGAATTTCTGTTTTCTTACGTCATTAACGAATGGCAGTAATGGATGATGCGAGAAATTATTCGATCACAACGTTTGTATTTAGGTTACATGTCAATCTGATGGTTAAAATGTATTTCTGAACTATTCCTTTCTAATTCTGTGAAACTAACTGAAGAGTATGATATGACTTTCTTATAATCTCAATTTAGCTTTTCTTTGTTTCGTTATGTATATTCTTTGTTATAACGTATTATCCTTTAATAAAAAATATTTTTCAATATTACATTACATAAAAAATATATCCCCATTAAATAATATTCTGTGAATTTTCGACACTGCATTACGAACACACGCATAAAGTACAGTTATGAAACTTTGCATATGGACTAATATGACCCGCAGACGCGCAAGACAGCCCAGTCTTAATTTTTAACACTTTACAATAAAGTTGAAAAGTGTTTACGACTTTGTTCATTCTGCCTGTCTGTCTGTCCGTTAGCACGATAACTTCCGTAAAAATGACTTAATCAAAAAGAAATTTTAGTATGTTGTTCAGACGGTCTGTAGGACCTATGGGAATATAAATGAATAATATCATTCAATTAGTTTTGGATTGAACCCGATTTGAAAAAATGTAATACATTGAACCCTATGGGACCTAATTTTTCAAACATTTTTTAAGCGGATTTAAAATGCAAAAATTGCTTCGAAAATTTTATGTAATATTCAAATTGTTCCATAAAATATATAAAAAAAATTCAGCAAAATATATTCAATAGTTTTTAAAATAAAAATTAAAATAGTAATTGCACCTCTTATATGAAGCGATCCCGTGACCATGATATGAAAAGATCACGTGACCCACTTCAAAATGAAATATGGCATGTCTCAAAATCGTGATTTTTAAAGTTCTTTTTAATTCATATTGAGTGTTGTATCCATCCGTCCTAAAACCGCTTTATTTTTGCTTAAATTCTGTGCATCTATATACTGAAACAACGCAATGACAATATATTTCAGTTTAAATGATCATCCAAATGTGATTATTCCTACAACGAAGCCTATTTCTTACTTATGTAAAATGTAACCAGCAAAATATGTAGAATGAGTTGTATAAAAATTGCTGTACTTCTTTAACGTAACATTATTTAGTTCATGGAGTCTGCATAGCTGATATGAATGAAATATTCATTGATTTTACTGAGAGAAGGACGGTTTTTTTCGATGAAGTTTTAAGCATAGAGTTTAATTACTTGTAGCTCCATGGCCTTAATTTAAAAAAAAATAAATTATTATAGTATTGTGATGAAAGAAATGAATGGGAAAATGTTATGAATGAAATGCTGCTTTTATAGAGAGAGCCAGGCGTGTTATTACTTTCCTTATATACATAATGTATAAGGAAAGTATTGTGACGGGGTCGAAAATTTGAGTTCGAGTTCTCGACGGGAGAGCACGTTTCAAGCATCCCTGATCACGAATCAAACACTTTTGAAGTGATGTCTGTGTGTGTGTGTGTGTGTGTGTGTATGCGTGAAAGTATGTGTGTGTGTGTGTGTGTGTGTGTGTGTGTGTGTGTGTGTGTGTGTGTGTGTGTGTGTGTGTGTGTCAGTGAGTCTGTGGAGACGATAACTGACGAACGAATGGACCGATTCGAACGAAATTTGGTACAAAAATCACAATCCATAAACACTGGAAGTCTATTGTTTTTATACGCAATCGAATGTTCAGAACCCCCCCTAAATTTTCGAGTGAAATTTTGAAAAAATCGTCAAAAAATCAAAACCGCTAATGAAGTTACGCAAATAGACATTTTTTATGTAATTTTTTATTAGAAAACGATTGACATAAATTTCAGAACGCTAACATGAACCGTTCTCAAGATATTGCACATTTTCAAAAAAAAAATATCAATTAGTTATATAAAATAAAAAAGAAATATTTCCTATTGAGAAACATGTTCACTTTTCATATGTAATACCATGCGATAAAGTTGGTGACATCATTCTCGTGGATCTGGCTCGTTACATTCATGAAAAAAGATACTTTGAGGAATACTTTTTATTTGAACGCCAATAGCCATTTATCTACTGTAAGAATAACTTATTTCTCCGTCCATAACGCTTGGCGAGATTTTTGGTGACGAATTTGGCGGAATGTCGCCAACTTGGCGACATATTTAATTGTTGCCAAAATCACAAAAATCTCGCCAAATTGATAAAAATGACGCTAAATCAATGAAATGACGACTAATTGAAGAAAATTCAATATCTTGGAAATAATATAAGTATCTACTATAAGAATAACATTTTTTTAACTGTAAAAGTAGTAAATTCATTGCATTATATAAGGAAAGTGATGTGTTGCCCACATCAGATTTTTTTTCTATGGCGTCATTTGAATGAATTTCAGTTGTCTTCGATGAAGTTTTCAATTATAATAAATTATCGTAGTATTATGATAATTTAAAAAATATTACCAAGGAATGTATCGCATTTTAGAGATGTTTAAACCAGGCAATTTATATTTCAATACCGTCATTTGAACGAAGTTCATTTTTTTCGATGAAGGTTTAAGTTTTCAAAAATAATAATCTAATGTAGTAGTGTGATAAGTTTTAAAATATTACCGAGGAATGTATTGCATTTTAGAGGTGTTTGAATAAAATTGCATTGAAGTTTGAAAGTGTTTCATAATCAATGCTTTAAGCATGATTGATCTTTCTTGTTGCTTTTTCTTATAAACATAGCGTTCCTCAACTATAAATGCCATGAGCAATTAAAATTAAAATGTAATTATTAGTCCTTTTAACAATGATATATACAATTGTTGATTAACATAATAATTAAACAAAGTAATTAAAAAACACATTTTTACTTTCATTATATACAATAATATATAAAGAATGTATTGTGACGGGGTCGAAAATTCGAATTCCAGTTTTCGACGGGAGAGTACGTTTCAAGCGTCCCTGATCACGAATCGAACATTTTTGAGGTGATGTCTGCGTGTGTGTGTGTATGTGTGTGTGCGTGGAAATATGTGTGTGTGTGAAAGTATATGTGGGTGTGGGTGTGGGTGTGTCAGTGAGTCTATGGAGACGATAACTGACGAACGAATCGACAGAATTTTGTACACAAATTACAATCCGTGAATACTGGAAGCCTATTGTTTTTGTACGTAATTGAATGTTCAGAACCCCCTTAAATTTTCGAGTGAACTTTTGAAAAAATCTTCAAAAAATCAAAACCTCTAATAAAGTTACTTAAAGTTACTTACTTTTATAAATTTTAGAAAGCTAGCATGAACCATTCTCGAGATATTGCACATTTTCTAAACAAATTATCAAAAAATTATATAAAATAAATAAAAATATTTCCTATTGAGAAACATGTTCACGCTTCATGTATAAAATTATGCGATAAATGTAGTGACAACCACTAAACAATTGAATAGAATTGAATTTTGAGCTAAACAATTGAATAGAATTACAAAATCGATATGATTGCAGCTAAATGACAGTGGAGTTATAAGAATCCTTTTTATCATATATATTGGTAATAACATGATTATTGAGGGTAGATAAATTTAAGTCTAAATAATTTACAGTTCGACTAACACTGGGCTCATAGGGATTAATTCTAGGTTATAGGGGTAAGAAGCACGGTATCAGTCGTTATGACAGCGTGCACGAAATACGCTAATGTGGTACAACAGTGAGCGAAAGACAAAGCTTTGATAAGGATAGACGGGTGTTGAAGCTGGCTGGAAAGCACACGCAATCATTATCAGAGATATCATCTGAAATGAACAGTGCTCAGCAGAACACCATTTCAACCAAAACTGTCAAAAGGGAACTCCATGCTGCGAACATTTATGGCAGTGACAATTCTTGAACCGTTGGTGGCATCATGCTATGATTTCAAACGACGCCAATGGTGCAGAATTCACAGAAGTATGATTCGAACAGCATGACGAGGAATTAGGACATCTCGGCTGGCCCCCTCAGTCTCCTGACTCGAACATTATTGAACATTCGTGGGTATATTTGGAGTCCAAACTTCGTGCTCGAGTTCCGCCTCCAAACACACTTTCGGATTTAGGAACTGTTCTGCAGGTGGAATGACTTCACAGTCCCTTAAATATTGTGCATGACCTCTATGCATCTATTCCACGTCGCATAAAATGTGCACTTCGGTCAAAGGATGGTTCATTCCAACCCCCTATTATTAAAGATTTTCTCTTATTTCACAGGTGTTCGTATTATTTTGTCCCCCATCTGTATATATCGTGATTTATTCATTGCTGTATAAGGACTCTCCTGTGTTTGAAGGGTTCTACAGGAATTTGACATTGATAGATGATTTTATAAATAAACTTGCTTAAGTATTAAGTCTTTACAAATTAATTCATGCCTAAATTTAGTAGTTAAACGGTACGTATTGCCCAGTAAAGGTGTTTACAAATGATCAGCGGATGTTTGTCAAAGAGGTTTGATCACTGATTTTTGATCATCTGAACACGTATTTGACGTGTTTGTCAAAGTGTGAGGTCAAACATTTTTCTTGCAGAGCAGCGTCTTACTTTTTCGTCAAACATTGAGGAGTCAGGATGATTGGCAGTTATATTGACCAATAGCGGACCGATTACCGTTTTGGGAATTGAATATAGTTATTTTCTATTTTGCCCATTTGTTTTTAATATGTAATATTTTTCTTTTGGTTTTTTTATTTAAACTTTTAGATTTATTCTTTTTATTAAAAATGAGTTGAACTCAAGATAAGACTGACCAAATTATAAAAGCTTACAGAGAAAGGATTGTTAGAGTATCACAATAAAAATTCTAGAAACCTGTGCTTATCAGAAAAAGCGGAAATTGTTGATTTGTCCTCTGAGGAAGTCAAAAATATAAAAAAATACTATGATGACACAATTTAAGTGTAAAAATAAAAAGTCACGGATTCGAGGAAGAGTAGAAGCGGTAAGCTGGGCAAAAAATGTATCAATTTATTTAATAAATATAATTTAATATATCATTTTATATTTAGTAATTAAATCTTTTCTACTAGTACATATAAATGTTCTGTAGGAAATTCAAGCAAGTATGAATTCAGATATTTTGGTACCATATTTTTTTGTACATGTTTTAATATTTTAATTAATAAACTTTTTGCTTTTCTACTGCATTCCACACATACATTAAATAGAATGTTGTAAGAAATAACATTAAAATAATTAATGCTTGTGCCCAATGCTTCAACTAGAAATTTAGTACATAGAGATAAAATAAGTTTTGTGCCCTTTTTCAAATGTATTTATTTCATGTATTATGGAAGAATAGTTTCAACTTTCAATTAAATTAAAATTATTATATATTAAAATCCACTGTCACATTTAATTATATGAAAATAATTAAAATAATTAAATCTTGTTATCAAATTAGTAATTTTGATGTATGCGTTTGAGTCTGGTTATTATTATTTATTGTAACGATTTGGGACACTTCTGATTTTTTTTTTTAATTTCTTGATCTGAAAACATAAATATGACAAACGATATTTACAGAGAAATTAGGAAGCAAGTGCAATGCCGCCATCTTCTAGAATCAAGGGAAACTATCTCATTATCATAAAGTGTCAACTATGTTTGACAGTGACAAAATACACTTCAAACACAATTCTGAGAATCGATATCTTTGACAAACATTCAATGATCGTTTATAGACACCTTAAGTGATCTCAGTGAGTCACAATTAATAATATTTATATTTCCCGTTATAACATGCCCATTGTGTAAATCTGCGAAATGTTTGTATTTATCTAGTTGACAGTGGCAGTAAGATTTGTTATCCAATTCATAAATTTTATTAATATCTATTGATTTGCCTATTTGATTGTAATTAAAAATATAACGCCCTATCGGTTTATCATATTTAAAAGCAGTTTTGGGATTTACATGTTTGACTGAAAAGAAAGTTACTGATTTCAGATAATTATTAACCTTCAGATTATTAATGACCGAATTAATGAATTTCAGGCCACAATATTCGTTTATTTTAGTATATTATTTTGATTCATCAAATAAATTTAGGTTAGTGACTTATAAACATTAAGAATTTTACTTCTGGTAATAAGCAAACCACATAATGAGTGTTTAAAATTGATGTTTTCATATGTAGTAGTAATAAAAAGGTTATATACTAAATTTAATTGCTGTTTTATAATTGCGAAAATCCAGTTCTTACATTGTTTCCAATCAAAAATAATTCTGAAATTTATATGCTGCTGTAAGAGGGTATTTTCTAGATCAGAAATTGAAGCCAATGTTTTATTATATTTACTTACTCTTTTAGTCCTTTTTATTTATTATTAGATAGGTTGACGAAATTATATACATTAAGGCCATCCTGGAGATAGTTAAAGGATAATTTAACTATTTTATGATGACTAATTAATTGATTAAGACCATATGGAGAAATAGTTGTGTGTACACAGATGAATTCATTTTCATGGAACAATCTGTCATAATAATTTTTTTGAATAGATAGAATACTAATTTCATAGTTGTCGAACCCATGTATAGAAACATGTTCATACTCGAATTTTGATTCATTAAGGGTAGTTGCAATATTTGAATAATTTTTATATGATTTCTGTCTACGTTTCTTCGGAGGCGCAAAGGGTTGCTGGTTCGGTCTATATATGGCATATTGCAACTTTTACATACAGTTTTATAAATGCAATTATAAATTTAACAGAAGGCTAGATTAATGCTAATATTGATTTGGTTACGATTAGCATGCCGACACGTTTTACATCTATTAGAATTACATGTTTTAAATTCAAGAGTATTATGAAGAGATGCATGGCAGTAAGATTGATAGTTATAGGAAGGGGACAAATATTACTGGGTGGATGTACTAAATGAAGATGGATTAGTCATTGAAGAAAATGGATACAGTTGGTTGCGTGATATCGATCTAAGAGAACCCCAGCACGTTCTGGAATACCGAGCTTGAATGTCAATAAACATCCAATTGCCAGTCGCTAAATATTGAAAATTATACATCTAATCAGCACCATGATGTCACACAAGTGACTTACCTACCAAATTTTATGAATGTCGGTCCATTACTTTTTCAGTTAGAATGGATACATACATTGCACAAACAGACAGACACACAGACAGACACACACACACACGGACTTCAAGCTAAAAATAGTGTTTTCGTGTTCTAGAGGTCCCGTGTAGATCCGTTGAAAACTCGAGTTGCGATTTTCGACATGATTCCAATACTATCCCTATACATTACCATGTATTGAAGATAAAGTAAAAAGTGAGACACTAGATATTCAAATGGAGACGGTGCCCAATCTCCGGGAAGACATAGAAATTCAAGTGCTTAAATAAAGCGCTTATGTAAAGCACTTGTCCATTATCATGTCGTGCTTATGTAAAGTGCTAAACATTGCAGACACATAAGATTACTGTGAATATACGGTGAACAAAACATTTTTTATTTATTAAATGCCAAATTACGAATTTTGTACTTTATGCTTTTAGTTTGTACGTTGGTAAAAATTACTTTAATAAGCTCCTATAAACTAACATAAAAATATTAATTAGTGTGCGAAAAATATTCCTCTTTTTAAAAACTTGAAACGCATTTTAACTAATTTAAGTATGAATACACTTGATAAAATTAATGGAAATGTCATTTTCAAATCCTATGCAGTGACACAAAGAATTATAAATGAAACTTCTGATTACTTAGCGAATACGAATATATTAATAACAATTTCTTTAATAAGAATTATAAGTTACTATATTGTAATTTTTTTTAATATAGATATTAATTATTGTTTTCCATTCACAGTGTACTTTGATAACAGTACATATTATAGCATTGCTTTAATATAATATACCATTTCGCTTGAACAAATATTTCATCATTTAAATGCATGAAAATTGATTTCCCATGAGTATTGAAAATATTTTCTTTTATCTAATGCTAGAAATATTAAAATAAGGCAAAATTATAAGAAATAGCATCGTATTAAGCAAATTGATATTAGAATATTACATTTTTTCGTATACTCACTAGGGGAAAATATTGCTTGAAAAACCAATGTGATAGATATATTAAAGTTCCGTATTGCAACAGCATTTATAATATTTTCAGTTTCTTAATAAAAAGGAACATATTTTGTTTCATACATTTTTAGTACATTTTGATCTGATAAATATTTATTAAGCATTATGCAAGAATATACTAACAGAAGCATCCTTGATTGCACATAAAAAAATCTGATGTGGGAAGCACATGACTTTCTTTATATAATGAAATGTATTTATTTCTTTGACGTATAGGATCCATTGATTTCATTGATGTATAAGAAACATGGCACAGTGTTTCTAACGTTGAATTGTGAATTGTACATTTGGCGCTTTTCCGGATGACAACATGTAAAAATATTTCGTAGCCCAATTATCTTATATTTTACGCAACTATAAATTAACAATTATCAATATTAATAGCATCCTCAATAAACAATATAGGCCATATATCAAAATATTGTAATAATAAATTCATCAATTAAGCATTAATTTCATTTATTTTTCGCAATATTTGCAATTTTGACTATATTTTCGATAATCCGGGGTTAAAGTATTGCTAAGTTGGCGATATTTTGCAAGATTAATCCCGAAGTTCGAAAAATGTGTTACAAACAAACGAAAGAAGAATATTTTATATAAACTATAGAAGATATGCCCGTCATATGACGGAATAAAAATTTTGAAAATATTAATTCCCGTTTCGCTTCATTTTGATCAATTTGGCGGCATTTTTATCAGTTTCGTGATATTTTTATCAGTTTGGCGAATCTTTTGTTTATTTGGCAGCACTTAAACCGTTGCCAAATTTGCGGCATACCGCCAAATTTTTCGCCAAACATTGTAGATGGACAGACGGAAAAATGGGTTATTCTCATCTTATGTTCTTTCCAAGACATTAAATCTTATGTCAATAATTCGTCATTTTCATTGATTTAGCATTATTCTTATGAATTAGGTGATGTTTTTATGAATTTGGCAGTACTTTTATAAATTTGGTGGCATTTTCTTCAATTTGGCAACATTAAAAATGTTGTCAATTTGGCGATATTAAGACAAAATTTTGCCAAGCGTTACGGACGGGGAAATAGTTAAGTCCTACAGTACATTTTTATATTCTTCCCGTTGAATTATCATCAGTTACTCCTCATTTAATAATTTATTTTTATCTATTTGGCCACATTTTTATCAACTTGGCGATATATTTATCAATTTGGCGACATTGTTATCAATGTTTGTGGCATTTTAATCAATTTGGCAATTTAAATAAAAGTCGTCATGTTGGTGATATTCCGCCAAAATTGCGTCAATCGTTATGGCCGGAGAGATAAGTTATCCGTATAGTAGATAAAATACTAATGGCGTCCAAATGCATAACTATTATCCAAAGTATCTTCTCTAGTGAATGGAACTAGCTATATCCAGGAGAATGATGTTAACAAATTATCGCATAATATTACAATTACAAAGCGAATATATTTTGCCGTAGTAAAAACTTTTTATTAAATGTATGTGATTATTTGATAAGTTTATTTTATAAAATGTGCGGTATCTCGACAATGGTTCATGCTAGCTTTTTAAAATTTCTGTCAATAGTTTTTTAATGAAAAACTACATCATAAATAATTATTTTTGTAAATTTATTGAAAGTTTTGATGATTTTTTCAAAATTTTATTCTAAATTTGGGAATGTTGTGAACATTCGATTGCGTTGAAAAACAATAGCCTTGTAATTTCTGTACACAATTTCGTTCGAATCGCTACATTTATTCGCGAGATATCGTCTCCACAATCTCACTAACACACACACACATACTTACACACACAAACGCTCACACACATACTTACACACACAAACGCACACACACAGACATAACCTTAAAAACGTTCGATTTGTATTCAGGGAGGCTTGAAACGTGCTCTTACGTCGAAAACTCGAATTCGAATTTTAGACCCCTTCACAATACTATCCTTATACGGAAAGTAATAGATCAGAAAACTTAGACGGTATTCGAATAAAGAAGTAAATTTTATCAACTCTAATTTAAAATACAAGCGTAACTTTTATTAACACATTTAAAATACAATCGTTTTTTTAATTAACAAATTTAAAATACAATCGTTACTTTTACAAATTGAAATGGCATGTTAGTTTGTTAAATACTAGGGGGCTCTGCCCCCTGCTTGCTCCGCTAGCTCAACTCCCTTCGGGAACCTTCGCCTCCTACACGCTGCGCTAGCAGAGCTCGCTTCATTTCTATCTTTCCTGAAAACTCCTAAAAATTATTCTTTAAAAAACATAAATTCTATCCTTGAATATTTTCCGCAGGAGAGAAAAGCAGGGATTTTTCTTAGCCCAGAGAATCTAAAAACTGAATTCCTTGATCATAAGCTCGCTTCGCGAGCTATTTCATGCCAAACTAAAGTTTAAATTGATAAACGGTTTATTTCATCGTGTTACTCTGTTATTTCTCGATACATACACCAAATTTCATATTTTTGTATGCTATAGTTTTTAAGGTACGAGACAGAAAATTTAAAAAAATGGACTCCGTCATGCAAAAATTCACCCATGCCTGCAAAAATTCGTCACCCATGCCTGCAAAAATTTGTGGTCTTACTATTGTTAGTCTTTGCAGCACGCGAATTTGCAGATCAAATATTGTGTCTTTGAATTTGACATTAGATTGTTCTTAAACTGCAATATATATATATATATATATATATATATATATATATATATATATATATATATATATATATATATATATATATATATATATATATATATATATATATATATATATATATATATATATATATATATATATATATATATATATATATATATATATATATATATATATATATATATATATATATATATATATATATGTATATATATATATATATGTATATATATATATATATATATATATAAACTATTTATTTCAGCGTATTCCCCAAAGCTTTTTCTACAAGTGTGCCAAATTTCATATTTTTATATGCAATAGTTTTTGCAGTACGAACCAAAGAATCTCGAGAAACGAGAAATATGTCAAGCGGCGGCAGCAGCGATAGCCGCGTCAGCTACTGTTTCTTAATATAGAAAGATAAAGTATTTTGCAAAGTTTATAAAATAATGTAATTAATTCCCGAATTATTTTCCGCATAAAAGAGAAACTGTATATTGTTTTCATTGTTCAGCAAATTGAGCTCTTGTAAATAATTACTAAGCATTATGTAAGCATTTACATAATGCTTAGTAATTGAAATGTAATTGAAAGTAATAATTGAAATTAAATTTAAATTTAAATCAAATTTAAATTTAAATTAAATTTAAATTTAAATTTAATTTAAATAAATGTTACATAAAATTAAATTAAAATTTAGCTTTAAATTAAATATAAATTTAAATTTAGTACATGTAGGAAATAATTTATGTAAATCCCTTTCCCTGTTGATGTTGTCTTTTGTTATCAACTTGGTCAGGGTCAGTGGGCTTTAAATTGACATATAAATTGACAATAAAGAAAGAAATATATCAAGAACTTAACAAAAACGCATATGAAAAGAAAAAGAAAAATCAATAAGTACAATACACTTTGTCCGAATGATAAAAAAAAAAACTTGAGTAACGTATAATAACACAAATAACACAGTCATGCGATATACAACTGTTTCGAGGATACACAGGATCCCCTTCGTCAGTGCAAGAGAATTAACATACAAAAAAAAGGATGGGCGCAAGCGAAAGACTCTGGAGGAACTATATACCCAATACCTAGATTAATAGAGAGTCAATCAGAATGCAGAATGCAGAACAATCTGAAACGACAAGTAACACATAAGATTGGAGTGCACCAAAACACGCAGAGCACGCATAGTACAAGCATATGCATACTATTATATGTCGGAATTAACAAACAACATTCATTAATGGAAACAACGGAAACAAAGAAATTAACACACGTCATTTATAAGAATAGCAGTCTACAAGAATATTGCGTATCAGAGTCTGCGGTAGAAAATCAAGTAAGTTAAATGCCGAATCTTGAAATAGATAATTTGTATTTGTTTGTACAATGTAAAAGGCAAACAAAAACAATACAGATTACACAGATCGGAATATAGCATTGGAGTCATCGAATAATAATTACACAGATTGATTACATTTAATAATAATTACATTGGATAATTACAATAATAATCATTGGAGTCATCGAATATTAATTACATTGACCTCTCGACATTTATATATATTTTTGATAGAATTTTAATGTGTATTATGCTAATACAAAATATTTAATTTTGGAATAAAGGAAGTGTTCTATTTTTCAGATTTTAATGGACTGAATATGAAACATATACGCATTTTTTTCTGTTCATAGAAAATAAAACTACACTTAAAACTTGCAATTATTTTTTTACTTTTCACCACAATTTTCTAATCAGTGAATTTTAATTAAGAAAAATTGCAATATATTATATCCAGAAAATAATGCTGAAATAAGCCAAATTTTTTATCTCCATTTTGTATCTTTAATTAAATTCCCCATTAAATCCTCGTTAAGCTATGCAATTTAATTTATACGATAATTATATGAGGATCTGTAAAAAGTATAATTCAAGTTTGTCAGAAAAATTGAAATTTTTATTTCATGATTTCAAAATGAAAGTACTTATGAGAAAGATCCGGATATTAACTCAAATTTCATTACTTACATTAAAGAGAAAAGTTACTATAAAATAAAAAATAATAAACATTCAAAAATGTCGGCGAAATATACACTCAAATTAAGAAATTTGTCTTGAGCAACTGAGTTAAAATCCTGATATACATATATATATATATATATATATATATATATATATATATATATATATATATATATATATATATATATATATATATATATATATATATATTATTTATATATATGTATATATATATATATATATATACATATGTATGTATATCAGCCTATCTATTGATATATATATATATATATATATATATATATATATAATAAAACTTATATTTTAAAATATTTAAAGATATTTTATATGTGACATGAAATCATGGACAATGAAATTATATAGGACTAAAAAGTACGTATAATATAAATATTTCCTTCTGAGGATGCCTGGAAAAAAGTAAATACAGAAATATTGCTGTATTTCGAGAGCGTTATGAACCTTATTCTTCAGGCAAATAGGAAGTGTATAATCGTTCTTAGTGGTTGTTAAGCCATGGCGTTTTTGAGTAAAAGAAGAGGGTTCAAAACGCTATTTACAGAACATTTTGCTCGTAAAAGCTAATATTAATTGTTATTGATTTTAAGTACATTGTTTCAGATCGAGGAAGAGGAATCAGAATGCTCTTGAAACATTTATAGTAACCTATTTTCCCTATGTATGCTTCTTTCAAGGAAGAAAGTTGTATACTCACTCGCTGCACATCTAAATAAGGTGTTTTATGCAGTTTTATATATTGTGTTTTATGCAATTTTGTGTAGTATTGTATAGCTGCTTTATGTATATAATTTGTTTTTAAACAAAATGTCTATTAAATAATAAATGAAAATTATGTAAAATAATTACGTTTTGATGTGGAAGTATACGTTATTGGAGAAACTAGTGAAAACCATGGACATGTCAATAAATATATTTTTAAATGAAATTTGTCATACACTTACGGACAATGGCAGTCGCGCACCAAGAAGGAAGCATAGGATGGACCTGAAATTTGATTGATGTGAGGATATAGATGAATAATATACATGATCACATAAACAGCGCAACCTAACACGTACAGTGGGAGCTGCGGAACATTGTCCGGCCATCCTTAATAGCGAGTCGCACCGCCTCGTGCTGCGATACAAGTAGCAATACGGTCCGTCATTGTGTCGAACAGTCGCCTGAAGTTGTCCTGCGGCAGACAAGTCCATATTTGTTGGACGTTACGTTCTGAATCCCGAAGATTGCGGCAACGAGGCAGCTGACGTTTCAACTTATCCCACACATGCTCGATAGGGCACAGGTCTGGAGAGCTTGTAGGCAGTCCATGGAAATGTCTAGACATGACTCTGGCAGGCCTGAGTGACACCAGCTGTTTGCGGCCGGGTATTATCCTGCTGTAATTGCGCACCTGGAATACCAGCAGCGAATGGGAGCACTTGGAGCCGTAGAATCTCATCCACGTACCGCTGACCCATCAATGTCCCAGGTATCACTACTAGAGCGGATCGGTTGTAATGGGCTGTGGCTCCCCAGCACGTGATGCCTGTAGTGGCGCTGGTGTGTCGCTCGATAACGAGGATGGGATTGTGGAGTTGTGCAGGAGACCTCAACACCCGGACACGCTGATCAACGGTCCCCAAAATGAAGCTGCACTCATCGCTAAGCACCACATATCACCAATCAGTGGCTTTATACGTTGCTCTGGCCCGGCAGCCCTGCAACCGGAGCCACCGATGTTCCGTGTTAACGGCAGTAGAAGAAGGAACATGTAAGGAACGCAGATTCGTTTCCTTCATGCGTCTAGATCTGGTTCTTGGGCACACAGGAGCCGCTACGTGTGACTTTATCGTGGATCGCGTCACTGTGGGTTCTATACTTGTCTGCCGTACGATAATTCGACCCCCTCTACTCGTGGTATGCCTTGTGCGTCTAGAGCCAGTCTTCCATATCTGAATGACGTCCCGTGACCAGTGCTCCTAAAACCGTCAGACGGTATAGTCTGAACGATACATGTGACGGACTATCCGGCGTGCTGACCAAACTGCGGTTTTCAGCCCGATGATCAAGAATCTCTCGAAGTTCGTCAGTTGCGTATATCGATGTTTCTGGCATCTACCCACTATTCTTTTCACTCCGTACTCGTGCTTGCGTCGGCCAAAGCTTCTCGCATTGACAGGTCGTCGACTACACGCCGGTTTATAAGACCGCTGGCTCATTTTTGCAGCACCACTCACGAGGGCATGGTTATGCGCAATCACACCTGACTGGGATCATTTGCATATCAGCCCACTCTCTAGGTATTTGCATCATTTCGCGGTTATACCATGTTTTCTTTTGCGCAACTTTCATTGTCCGTGAGTGTATTTATGTAATGTACAATGCTGGATTTAGGGAAGTTTTCATTATTTAATCAACTCACATTATATTTCAGGTTTAAAAATATAATTTTTTCAAAGTAATTTATATTACTTTAATGTTTATTACTCATATCAATTCCATTAGTTTGATAACATATAAGAACAAATGCGTCATGCTTTAGCTTACCATTTGTCGTCCATTAAGAAGCACAAAATTAAGATAACTCCGTTAATTTCATCTCTAAATCCCCAATTATATTTTCTTCCTTAAAAGTTATAAAAGGCTATAAAAAACGCAAATGTATGTAATAAAGCATTCTGTCTTGGAAATGACAGTAGATTCACCTCAAAGTTAATTCTTACGCACTTGATTGCAAAAGTAAACAAATGAAGGCTGCACATCGCTACATAAATACACTGCGTCATCTACATGTTTCATTCCTTCGTCTTCGACAAGGTGTGAATATGAATGAAGTGTTTTATACTAAACAATTAGATGACACGCCTCCACACACAATGCCCCACTGGATATTGCGTCCATTCCTGCTAATCCAATTTTATGGTTGAAACGAACACGCCAGGCTGGATTTCGTTTGCGAAGTGATTTCAACTCTTTTCAGAACGAACAATATGCGACGCAATTGTTCGTTCGAAAAGAGATGAATATTTGAGATAAAAGAAGTATTATAAAGGTAGAACTGTATTTTGGTTGAATACGACAATCAATTCATAAAAGTTTCGACGCTCTGTGATATGTTTGTTCTTTGATAAAGTTATTTTACCTGGTGTGCATAAACAAGTATGTTACATTAACGCGTATATATAATTATGGATGATTTTAACCAGAAATTATTTATGCATATGTAAATATTATTGAGATATGTTATACTACTTAGGTTAATGGTATTGTTGCGACGTATCAACTGAAATCGTGGGTATACGCTCTGAATAAAAGAATGAGGTTACATTTCTGAATAACTAACACGTACATTTACAAATACAGTGTAAACGGGAACAATATACATCAAACTATTAGGTAATTTTCACACAAAACAACTGTCAGGTACAGTAAAACAGCAATTAAATGCTTCACTAATTTCACAAAACATCCGATACTATTTTCAAAATATTGATTAATGTAGCTCGCATCACGACAACTGCCCCTAAGCCGAACTGCGAATTCTTTTATATATTCTTTGTAGAAGAAAAATCCAGAAGAGGCTATTATCTCAAAAAATATTCATTATATAGTGAATGTTCTCGCACCTTCGAAAACTTTACAAAAAGCTCAAAATTTACGATAAATCGCCAAATCTAACAACCTTACCACTAGTGTTCAAATATGGCAACACTGTATTGACGTTATAAGAATGGCTGCATATAAAGGTGTTTTTCCCTTTTAGTTCACAAAAGAGCATCCAGTGAAGGAATATCACATGTTCGTAACAGTATTGCATGAGGGAAGGCATATGGCCGTCTTTCCACTCGTTCGTCTTCCCCTCTTTTGTCTTCTAAGATGAGAGTCTGCACGGCAAAATAGTTTTACAAAATACAATCAGCTTAAATAGTCAACAGTATGACTTTTTTTCTGTCTCCAGTATTCAAAAGTGCTATTTAGTTTTCGATTAGGAATTTTTTAGAGCGTTTCATATCAACAAGAATTCCAGTAATGCAGGTTAATAATTTGTCAATTATGTCCGATTTCTCGGAGGTATGGTGTGACCACGTCAAAATTTTGTTTATCTGTTTCACTATTTTCTGCTCCACATGTTGAGATCGTATACTATGTTTTTAGTTGCTTTACCTGTTTGCTTATCAAACACATTTCTTCATCGTTTTCTATTTTTTTCGTTCTATTTCCCTTTTGTCACACTAGGTGGTGTTACGCTCATTTTGCCGATTTTTGTTTTGGCCAGCATTGCCTTGTGCTCATTTGGGTGATCTTGTCCAGGCTTGTTCGCACTGAAGACGTAAATCCATTGATTTTCGTAACGTTCATTTCCATATTTGTCTCTATTTGTTGCACTTTACTCTATATTCTGTTCATTTGCATATTTATCTTAATTTGTGCTGCATTTTACGTTGTATTCTATTCATTTATAACCTGCTGTGCATTTTGTAATGGTTGCTTTACATATATTTACCATGTTATAATATTTTCCCGAGAGATACACACGACATGTTAACAGTTTGCATACAAGAGCCTTATGTTTCTAAAAACAATATCCTCAGTCCCCCTTTTATCTTCGGCAATTCTATTCTAACTCTAATAAATCTGTTACATAATTTTTAATCCTAATCTTACCGTTAATTTAAAAATACAATCCCTCTCCTTCGTCATGATCGAAATTCTCCTCCCAAACAGTGACTCCCTTAACTTGGCTTCCCTTTATTTCCACCCCACGACAACATTAATAACCTCTTGTCAGAGTTTTCTAACGTTGATATTCTCTCTCTGAATTCTTAATCCTTGGAGACTTCAACTCCCGGGCTCAGATGTGGGGTTATGACTTCATTGATCGACGGGGCTACATCGTGATCGACTTCTGTTTAGAAAACAACCTAATTGTTGTCAACCACCATAAACGTGGTCCTACTTTTGTTTCACACTCCGACAAAGGTTGAGCCGACCTTACACTTGTTTCTTTTGGATTCTTGGACTTTGTACAAAGTTGGGAGGTCCGTTCGAATGATACGTTAAGCGACCCTAAATATCAGTTTTTCTATTAATATCGATTTTTCTGCCGATAGCTCCTTTTTCCTTAAAATTTGTTACAGCCTGGGTAAATTTCTTTTTAACTTCAAATATCTTTTCAAAATTCTTAACTCTATGGTCAATTCTATCAGCGATTCCTCCTCTTTAGACACCTTCATTAAATTCTTCATTGAAAAAAAAACAAAAATGCGCCTTCAAATAGATTAGAAAAAATAAGTCATCTAAAAACTTTTGTTGGTGGAATCAAGAATTAGCAAAATTTAGAAATTTTGTTAACGCCCTTTACAAAAGGGTTACATCATTCGAAAGGGCCTCCACCTCCCTCGAAATCATTTCTGACATAAAAATCAAATATAAGCTCAACCGAGCCAAGTACAAACTTTTAATTAACAATGCTAAGGCCGATGCGTGGGAAAACTACTGTTTAAAATGCTCTTCTGAATTTGACTCATTCTTCGAATACACGTTTAAAAAATAAAAACAATTTAATAATATCGATCTCCCATTTTCCGAAGATGTAAATCTAAATTACAACGACAAGGTGAGGCGACTTTTGGACCACTGTTTCCAACACGATCCAAATGTTACTTCTTTTTCCGTTTTTGACTCTGCTCCTGGCGGGTTGGCCCTGTTTCGGATGAGAAACTTCTTGTCTTTAACCAACTGAAAAATGGCAAGTCCCCCGGTTTGGATAATTTAGATTACAATATTTGGAAAAATATTTTTAAAATCTTCTCCTCCCTTATATCTAAAACCGTAAATAAAATCTTTAAATTATGCCATTCCCTAACTCTTTAAACAACTCAAAAGTACTTTTCTTAAATAAACAGGGTAAAGATCCTTCCCTTTGTTCTTCATAGCTCCAATTTGTTTACTGCGCACCTTCGGAAACATTCCTGAAAAACTCTTTATTAACAACCTAAATTTTTGGTTGGAGACAGAAAGTGTCCTTTATCCCTCTACAGTTTGGATTTCTGGAGCTTCACAGTTGTGAAGACCCCGCACGCAAACTTGTTACTTTTATTGAATCTCTTACATCAACGTATCATGTTTCGTTAACCACAGTCGACATCTGCGGGGCCTTCGATAACTTGAGTTGGAGCGTTCTCCCTTTCACTTTTGACAAAATTAATCTTACCCTCCTTTTTCGGTCTTTTCTTTTTCTTACTTATCCTTCCCCTCCATTTTGTTTATTGGCAACAACCTGGTCATCTCTAAAACAATTTCTGTGGGTACTCCCCAGGGTTCGGTTATTTCTCCGACCTTGTGGAGCATTTATTTTAACAATATCCTAACGTTAAACGATGACCTATTTTATCTTCAGCCACTTTGCCGATGATCTGGCTGTGGTTACTTCTGGCAGAGACATTAACTTCGTCGCCCCAAACACAAACAAAATCCTTGCCCATATTTCAGACTCTATAAATTTATTAAAATTTTCTGCCTCCCCCAGTAAATCCAGTTGCATAATCTTTAATAAATCCCGCTTCAAACTTAAAAGGAACCCTTCCATGAAATTACAAAATAAATCCATCAAAATCACTCGGTCATTAAAATATCTCGGAATTATTATTGACGACAATCGAAAATGAAGCCCCCCACATTTTTTATATAAAAAAGAAGTGTTTGAAGCTGTCTACAACCTTTGGAAAAGTCTCTGGGAATAACTGGGGCGTTGATAAATCTCTCTTGATAATTTGGTATCATTCTGTCATAGAAATGATTATTTTCTATGGTTCGGGGACCTGGGGTAGAAATTTAACGAGGGACCAAATTTCTAAGCTAATTTCGTTACAGAGGATTTTTCTCTTAAAAATTTCAACAGGTTTTAGAAGGACTTCCAATATTTCTCTCTTCTCAATTACCGATATTCCCCCGATTCACTTTGTAATTAAAACCCCTTATAATAAATATTTTTTGGTAACACAAAATAAATCTTTTCTCTGGTCCCAGGCTTCCCCCTTCTGACCATTTTGATAACCTTTGTCCCCTTTCCGGTATTCCACCCCATCTTCGAATTGTTAACCCCCCTACTTCTGATCCTAAATCGGTTTCAAATTTTAATATTTATACCAATGGGTCAAAATTAGATGACAATGTGGCTTTTTCAACATGCATCTTTAAACATGATGAGTTGATTGAGATTTTTACCTTTAAATTGAGATCGGGGAATACAGTTTTTCAAGCTGAACTCGAAGCCATTAACCAAGCTATCAGCTATCATCTGGACCAATAAAAACAATCAAAAAGTTAACATTTTTCGGACAACTTATCTTCAATTTAGGCTTTAAATTCCATCAAAGACAAAGCAAAATTTTTAAATGATATCAAAATCTCTGCCTACTCTTCAGAATCTTTAATAACTCTTTCTTAGGTCAAGGCTCATTCTAACATCCTGGGCAACGAAGTCGCTGACCAGAATGCCAAACTGGCAACTACCTCCAGCACTCCTATACGAATTCCATTCCCTTACTCGTTTTTAAATAATCAGTGTAAATCTTTCTTTTTACATAATTGGCAATCCTACCTGAACGATTATATTTCTCCCCGGATCCATGACCCAGTTAGAATTCTAAATCACCATTCTAAAGTTAATCCCAACTTCCAAATTTACGACAAATATCTCATTTACTTTTTAACGGGTCATGTGCTCTTTTTGGATTACCTATATTATTTTAAACTTAAAAAATCTGCTAATTGCCCATGCAACTCTTACGGGGATGTCGACCATTACGTCTTTTCTTGTCCTTTTAGCTCTAAATTCCATCTATCCAAGCCCCCAGATAATCTTCGTGCCACTTGGTTCTTAGATGTTAGAACAATAGAACAAACAAAATCTTAATCAATAAGCCCAAAAACTGTATTCTTACTGCGAGAGAAATCTCCAACCAATTCCGAAACTTCTTTGTGTGACCTCTGCTTTTAATTTTCTGCAATCAATGACGTCAACACTGTTCCAAACGTTTTATTAAACCCAAGACTCACTTTGTTCACCAATGTTCTCTTTACGGTCTTGCGTAAATAATGTGATATTCTTCGTTTGTTTTCCTCTGTACAAGTTTCGTTTTTACTCTTACCCGTACATCACATAGTTTCCTCACCTGTGCTTCACCTGATTTTCACTCGTGTTTCGTCAACCTTTCCACGCAATTAACTGTGAATCGTTACATTTTGTTTCGTACGCTCTTCAAGTTCGTTGTTCGGACTCTTGTGACTATTCTGTGGATTCATCATAATAGTGTGTTTCATTCTCTTTATTTGCCCCATTGCCATCTTTGTAAACTTCATCTTCTCTGTATGCTTCATCATCTTGTGTGGGTCATCATCACTGTGCGTTTCTTCATCTTCGTTGTGTGTCATCTCCTCCTCATCATCATATAATGTATTTTCCCTGTATGAGCTTTCTTTCTCCTTTCGGCCTTTGTTGTTAAATTTTGCGATTGCTCTGTTTCTTTCGGCCTTAATGCTTTTTTTCAACATTTTCGTTTACATTGCAATATTTTTAATTTTTTAAACCCTTATTAACTACCCAAATTGCATTTTTAAGGCCTCTTCTCCTTTCCTCCTCCTTCACTGCCAAAATTTTACTAGTTAAACTGTATGTATCATCCCAATATGTATATTCAATTGTAATTTCTCAAGATTTTTAATCAATACAGATGTTGGAGTGTCGCTCGCTTTGGAGGTCGGTTTCGACTTACCTCCTTCCCGGCCACTCATATTCCTGCTGTACGACTTGGGCCAGCCGAGTGGTCTGGGCCTTTAGGACTTCAACTGAACATGTCAATGATTTTACACAACTATTTACTAAGATAGATTTTTAAAATTTAATATATCTTATTTTAAATTTTGAAATAAACACAGATTTCCAATAATACAATACAACTATAGACCCAATAAGAAAATGGCGAACGAGAGATCCCTCTTATGGGATTGGCCGTGCAAAACTTCCTCAACATTCCCCACTCCTCAACAGTAAATATATAAATACCAACATCTCCGACTCCGTCCCATTTACTTCATTTCGGATCTGACTGTCCGGCCCTAATGTTACCAGCTCCGATTTCATCGTTCCTTCAAGACTTTCTACAAAAACTTCTTAAATTTTTTACCAACCAAGAAAACCAAAATCATTTCTAAATTCAGGACAAAATTAAACCCAAATTTCAAAATGGTTCAAGGATTGGACCATTAGCTAGTCCCATAGAAGTGATTTCGAAACATAAATCAACAAAATACACATAAAATCACATGGTCTTTACAAATACCATCGCTATGAAAATTTTATTTTTTTTGCATGTCATCCATTGCTAGGAAACAATGCGTATCTACTTTTGTTAATTATTTGAACACTTTCTATTTTAAACTATTCTATTAACCTTCACTTTCCTTTTTTTCTGGACTTCGTCATCACCTATTTAAATTATTTCAGTACATATATATCATAAATATTACACTTCAAACATCCACAATAAGAATATGCTTAAAATCCACCTTAAAACATCCGCTTAAATTCCTCCTTTAAACATCCGCTTAAATTCCTCCTATAAACATCCGCTTAAAATTCACATTAAAACCTACTCATAAATGGCTATAGGTGGATCTTTGAAAGTGAACAAAACACCGTATAGTTAAAAAATCTGATGTGGGCAACACATGACTTTCCTTATATAATGCAATGAATTTACTAATTTTACAGTTAAAAAATGTTATTCTTATAGTAGATACTTATATTCTTTCCAAGATATTGAATTTTCGTCAATTAGTTGTCATTTTGATTGATTTACCGTCATATTTATCCATTTGGCGAGATTTCAGTTAATTTGGCAACAATTAAAAAGTCGCCAAGTTGGCGACATTTCGCCAAATTAGTCGCCAACATTTCGCCAAGCGTTATGGACGAAGAAATAAGTTATTCTTACACCAGATAAATAAATATTGGCGTTCAAATACAAAAGTATTACTCAAAGTATCTTTTTTCATGAATGGAACGAGCTAGATCCACGAGAATGATGTCACCTAATTTATCGCATGGTGTTACACATGAAAAGTGAACATGCTTCTCAATAGAAAATATTTTTTTTTTATTTTAGGACTTTTTGATAATTTTTTTGAAAAATGTGCAATATCTCCAGAACGGTTCGTGTTAGCGTTCTAAAATTTATATCAATCGTTTTTTAATGAAAAATTACATATTAAATGTCTATTTGCATAACTTTATTAACGGTTTTGATTTTTTGACGAATTTTTCAAAATTTCACTCAAAAATTTAGTGGGGTTCTGAACATTCGGTTACGTATAAAAACAATAGACTTCCAGTGTTTACGGATTGTGATTTTTGTACAAATTTTCGTTCGAATCGGTCCATTCGTTCGTCAGTTATCGTCTCCAAACGCTCACTGACACACACACACACACACACACACACACATACACACACACACTCACACACACACACACACACACATACTTTCACACACACACACACACACACACACAGACATCACTTTAAAAATGTTTGATTCGAGGTCAGGGATGCTTGAAACGTGCTCTCCCGTCGAAAACTCGAATTCGAATTTTCGACCCCGTCACAATACTTTCCTTATACATTATGTATATAAGGAAAGTCATGTAAAAATAGCAAAGTCATTTCACTGATCAGATTTCTGAAATCCCCTTACTAAATATAAAACGCACACATTCATATTGTTCTAACATTTTTAAACACAGTATAAAAATGGATAATAGCGAAACATTGTTAGTTATCAAAATAAGTATCTTTTTGTCCGAGGGAGAATTTGTAAATTATTTCTTTACTCATAAATATTCTGTATTTTATCTGAAATTCGATCCCAAAATACGGATAGGAAGAAAGACATTCGCGTAAAAAGTTGCGGATCACATTGTAGGATACGGAGTTGAATTGCTAACGGTATCGTATTCTATAAAACTACGTGATATGGTTTTGAAAACCATAGGTTTTTTTACACGCCTGATTGAAATATTTCCAACAAAGTGCTGTTAGCAGTTTAGTTCATTTTTTTGCTCTAACAGTTTCAAAATAGCATATTCCATTCATTGTAGTAATCGTTTTATAAATCTGCATAGATAATATTCAATTATTACTCTAAGTAGATACTATTTTAAATCAATGTCTGAATTTCGGAAATAAACAATATCATACTCGTAAAAAATAGATATATTTGGCAATATACTTAGAATCCCTTTTTGAAGGCAAGTAATTAGTTTTCAAAAGCCAGATAAAAGTAATGTCACATTTCATTTAGCATGCTTTTCCTTTTACAAAATAAATCATCATTGCTGCTATAAATGTGAATACTTACTCTTTACACTTACAGAAAATAATTCAAATCCTGAAACATCCTTCTTGTTGGTAAATATTAACCTTCACTAAATATAATTTTTCTTGTTAGTAAATAGTAGCCTTCACTAAATATGATTTTTCCAAATTTAATTTGAAGTACTGTTGCATTCACAGGATTAAACTGAAGTAACATTAAACAACATTAAAAAGGGTAAATAAAAGTGAAGTAACATTTGGTAAATAAAAGTGAATAACAGTGAGGAAATTTTGAATTGTCGAAAAGCACTTTCTTCTTTAACCAAATTGCCCTGTTATCGGATAGAAGCCGCCTAACAGCGTTCTCAATTATTTGCTCCATGTCTGATCGCCCTCAAGGTCAACCGCTGGAATGTATTGCATATAAAATTATATACACACATTTTTACACAAAGGGTAATTATTCTATTTTTGTTGTTGTTGCATTATGATACTGCAATATTAATGGTAGACATCGTTATTACTTTCCGTATATACATAATGTATAAGGAAAGTATTGTGAAGAGGTCGAAAATTCGAATTCGAGTTTTTGACGGGAGAGCGCGTTTCAAGCATCCCTGATCACGAATCAAACATTTTTGAAGTGATGTCCGTGTGTGTGTGTGTGTGTGTGTGTGTGTGTGTGTGTGTGAAAGTATGTGTGTTTGTGTCAGTGATAATAAAAATGTTTCCTTGTGAGACACATGTTCACTTTTCATATGTAATACCATGTGATAAATTTGGTGACATCATTCTCGTGGATCTAGCTCGTTCCATTCATGGTAAAAGATACTTTGAGTAATACTTTTGTATTTGAACGCCAATAGTTATTTATTTGCTATAAGAATAACTTATTTCTTAGTCCATAACGATTGGCGAGATCTTGGCGACAAATTTGGCGGAATTTCGCCAACTTGGCGACATTTTTAACTGTTGCCAATTTAACAAAATCTCGCCAAATTGATAGAAATGACGCTAAATCAATAAAAATATCGACTAATTAATAAAAAAATTCAATATCATGGAAAGAATATAAGTATCTACTATAAGAATAACGTTTTTTTTTCAGCTGTAAAAGTAGTAAATTCATTGCATTATATAAGGAAAGTCATGTGTTGCCCACATCAGATTTTTACAGTTAAAAATTGTTTGTTAATTCTGAATTGGTAATAACCAGACGTAATCAACTTGCGAAGGAATTATAAGTCGTGCTGTGTACACCAACTCAGTGATGTCCAAATAAACTTAGTGACGTCGACAGTAGCAGTTAACAAGTTTTGTCCATCTTCAGAACCTGAGAACAAGAGGGCGAACGTTCTTAATGGCCATGACCACGTACTATGCTCAGATCCAGGTAAAAAGATCTGATGTGGGCAACACATGCCTTTCCTTATATAATGCAATGATTTTACTATTTTTACAGTAAAAAAATAGGTTATTCTTATAGTAGATACTTATATTCTTTCTAAGATATTGAATTGTTTTCAATTAGTCGTCATTTTCATTGTTTAGCATCATATTTATCCATTTGGCGAGATTTTTGTCAATATGGCAACAATTAAAAATGTCGCCAAGTTGGCTACATTTCGTCAAATTCGTCGCCAAAATCTCGCCAAGCGTTATGAACGGAGAAATAAATTGTTCTTACAGCAGATAAATAACTATTGGAGTTCAAACGCAAAAGTTTTACTTAAAGTATCTTTTTTCAAGAATGGAACGAACTACTAGATCCTCGAGAATGGTGTCACCCAATTTATCACATGGTATTACATAAGAAAAGTGAATATGTTTCTCAATAGGTAATATTTTTTTTTATTTTATATGACTTTTTGATAATTTTTTTGAAAAATGTGCAATATCTCGAGAACGGTTCCTGTTAGCGTTCTAAAATTTATGCCAATCGTTTTCTAATGAAAAATGACATACGAAATGTCTATTTGAGTAACTTTATTAGCGGTTTTGATTTTTTGACGATTTTTCAAAATTTTACTCAAAAATGTAGGGTGGTTCTGAGCATTCGATTGCGTATAAAAACAATAGGCTTCCAGTGTTTACGGATTGTGATTTTTGTACCAAATTTCGATCGAATTGGTCCATTCGTTCGTGATTTATCGTCTCCACAGACTCACTGACACACACACACAGACACACACACACACATACTTTTACACACACACACACATACTTTCACACACACACACACACACACATACTTTCACACACACACACACACACACACACACATACTTTCACACACGCACACACACACATACACACGTACATCACTTCAAAAATGTTTGATTCGTGATCAGGGATGCTTGAAACGTGCGTTCCGTCGAAAACTCGAATCTTTCCTTATACGTTATGTATATAAGGAAAGTAATAATACGAAAACGTATTGTGTTTCGGCAACACTTCTCAAAGATTACTCAGGCTGTGATAACACGAATGACGGAATATAACCCTCAATACGTCAAGCTGACAACTCTTTGATTCGTTGCCGGGTTGTGTTTCCAACCTTATATTAAAGAACCTTGATAAACTTTACATTTACATGTATTGAAATTTCCACCAATTTGATGTTTAAAATTGATTTCCTCTCAGTTCCAAATATTTATGTCTGTCAGCATGATTAGAAAAACGATATCATATATTTTTAGAAATGTGTATAAATAATTAACTAATAGGTGTGCATGCATTCACTGCATCACTGGAAGGAAAGTATTGTGACGGGGTCGAAAATTCGAATTCGAATTTTCGACGGGAGAGCACGTTTCAAGCATCCCTGATTCTGAATCAAACATTTTTGAAGTGATGTCTGTGTGTGTGTGTGCGTGTGTGTGTGCGTGAGAAAGTATGTGTGTGTGTGTGTGTGTGTGAGTGTGTGTGTGTGAGTGTGTGTGTCAGTGAGACTGTGGAGACGATAACTGACGAACAATTGGACCGATTCGAACCAAATATGGTACAAAAATCACAATCCGTAAACACTGGAAGCCTGTTGTTTTTATACGTAATCGAATGTTCAGAACCCCCCTAAATTTTCGAATAAAATTTTGAAAAAATCGTTAAAAAATCAAAACCACTAATAAAGTTACGCAAATAGACATTTCTTATGTAATTTTTCATTAGAAAACGATTGACATAAATTTTAGAACGCTAACATGAACCGTTCTCGAGATATTGCATATTTTTCAAAAAAATTATTAAAAAGTCATATAAAATGAATATTTCCTATTGAGAAACATGTTCACTTTTCATATGTAATACCATGCGATAAATTGGGTGACATCATTCTCGTGGATCTAGCTCGTTCCATTCATGAAAAAATATACTTTGAGTAATACTTTTGTATTTGAACCCCAATAGTCTTTTATCTGCTGTAAGAATAACTTATTTCTTCGTCCATAACGTTTGGCGAGATTTTGGCGACTAATTTGGCGGAATGTCGCCAACTTGGCGACTTTTTGAAATGTTGCCAAATTAATGAAAATCTCGCCAAATGGATAAAAATGACACCAAATCAATGAAAATGACGACTAATTTTCGAAAATTCAATATCTTGGAAAGGATATTAGTATCTACTATAAGAAAAACCTATTTTTTTTACTGTAAAAGTCGTAAATTCATTACATTATATAACGAAAGTCATGTGTTGTCCACATCAGATTTTTTGAAATATGTATAAATATTTAACTAATAGGTATGCATGCCTTCACTGCATCACTGTACTAGCATTTCTTTCTGTACGTGTGGCAATTTCAAATTAAGAAAATCCAGCTTCTGCCATTCGAGTAGATTATTTTACACTATGTAGGCATTTTCAAACACAAAGGCTGATCTGACCTGCAGATGCAGATGAAAGGAGTTTCGATGCAATAAAAAAAATGCTCACAACTGAAATCGCAACAGCATGAAGAAACCGATGCATCCTTATGAAATTTACAGAATAAAATTGCGACACGGGGATATGCAAATGATCAAAGACTCATACCTGGAAAATGAAAGCATGAACTTTATTGTATTAGATCATAACGGAATATGCCCACCTCGAGCGCCTATGTGGGATTGAATACGACGAGCTATCTCGTCAATGAGAGGGATAATGGTATGCTGGAGTATTGTATTCCACACATCATGCAATTGGGCTTGTAACTGAACATGCTTTGCCGGAATTGGGTGTGCTCTTAATCGGTGACCCATAATGTCCCAGATATGCTCAATTGGCGACAAATCCGGAGAATATGATGGCCAGGGCGGTATGTCAAAACCTTCTAGACTATCCATAGTTATCCGTGCAGTATGTGGTCTGGCATTATCCTGCTGAAAAACAGTCTAGGCATGGTTGACAGATATGGATGTACCACAGGTCTCACAGTGTCAGAGACGTATCGTTGTGCCGTGATACTGCCAGGAGCGTTTATCAAAGGTGTTCGTCAACCAAATGTTATACAACCTCAAACCATGGTACCGTTTAGGGGGGCTAAGTGGCGACTGATAGAAAAATTCTTCTTGGTGGCGTTGTTGTAAAGGACACCATACGCGAGTACGGCCATCTGGCATGTCAAAACAGAATCTTGATTCATCCGTGAACAGAATGTTTCGCCATTCTGATCACCAATTGCGTCTCATCTGACACCACTTGAGTCGACGTAACCGGTGAAGACGTTGAAACGATAGGTGTCGGAAAGGTCGTCTATCTCAGAATCCCGAGTCCTGCAAACGGTTTCGAATTATTTGCGTCGAAACAATGCTACCTGTAGTGTGGGAGAAATGTCGTTGTAACACGGTTGCTGTGGTAAACGGCTCCCGCGTAATGCTTCTCAGAAGCATACGATCTTCACTTTGTGTTACACCTGGAAGTTCCATTACCTGATCTTCGTGTCATTTCGTTGTCTCGCATGAAACGTGACACACACAGTTGAACTGTGCTCAGATCACGACCCAATTGTTCAGCGATCCTTCGAAGGACCAATGAAGCCCTCACGTAAAACAATGATTTGTTGTCGTTACGTTGACGACAACTGAACGTATGCAATACGTCGACGTACTCTTGGCATACTGTGACAATTTTTACAACCTGAAACCAAAGATGCTACAATTTAGCTGTGATGTCGCTTCTTCTTAACCTGACGCTTTTGTACTGCTCGGCAAAGTGTTATGTCACTATGCGTAACGAATATGTGATAATTTGCATATCTCGCCTTACTGTTTCTATTGCCTGAATTACATAAAGCTACACCTACAACTTTATGGTGTTGCGATTTCAGTTGTGAGCAGTGTACATTTCTACACATTGCCGCTAACAGAATTTTTCAGCTCCTGTGAAACAAATGTGAGATTACCTTACTACTCCATATGCTACAAGTTATTGGCATTTCTAAATGAAATATTGTGCTTCCCAGACCACTAGCCTCCCGGGGCCTCTATGCTATCCCCCCCTCCCCAACAAGGCTCCCCACTCGTAGCAGGGATTCAAACCCGGCTCCAACAGATCTGAAAGAAATTTAAAAAAACGAGTAAAAATAGCTTCATATTCTTAAAATTTATGTGCGGCAAATAAACTCAAAATGTCATTTTCCAGTATGAACAAAGTTTAAGAATTTCATAATCATTTTTCATTAAATAAAATGTCACTTATATTTTAAAATAAGGCAAGAAGTTTTCTCCAGCACCATGTATTACTACACCAAAATCAAGGATGAAAGTCGAGGAAAGTCGTGGATATATAGCATTATCCTGAAACAGTACAATTTTATTACAGTGAAAGATACAGATCTAAATCCTGAACACGTTCTTCGCTATACCTCAAAATCCAACATTATAACCAAAAGGATTGGAAACACCAGCAGTTTTATCCCCCTCCAATTCTTTCCAGCAAGTAATCTTTCACTGAATTTCCAAAGGATTTCAGTTTCAGTATCTCCATTAAAGCAATTTTCCGAAATACACGCTTGGGTAAAAATTGGCTTATTTTGAGGAACAACCGTTTTTCGCAACTATTAACTTTTAGAATCCGGTGGAAAAAGTTAAGAAAGCGATTGAGTTTGTATACCGGATATTCTATTTTACATTTTTTTAATAATTATTGTTGAACATGGTGTTAAACTTTTAACGCTATCACTAGTAATGTACATAATCATGAGCAAATATTTTATTTATCTATACTGGGCTAATCTAACCGACTCCAACTTAATCGAAACGGCTAAAAGTACACTAACTAATTATAAATTATTTCTTTACTGATTGCATTTCTACTTGATACCAGTTACATTAATTACTCTAGAAACCTAATTTCAAATATATATTAATGTGTTTAAATATATTTTAATGTGGTTAAAATAGGGATTATAATATAAATTAAACTTCCGAGATATTAATTTTTTTGCAATTAGGTGATACGTTTCAATTTGGCGTCATTACCGAAATGTCGCCAAATGTATCTTTAATGTTGGAAATGGGTTGTCATATAATTGCGAAAGTTTTAAAAATAATTCCCCCCTTAAACTGAACATCGACTTAAAATATATCATTCTAAAGACCAAATGTCAAAACTCGGGCTTTGTCTCCGATTGAATTTCAACTATGCGCCGTGTTATTGTTTTAGTTGCTAATCCCACTTGTACAAATAAAACCAAAACCGATAACTAAAGTAAAGGGAGATAACATAATGCTGTTGTTCGTTCAAGCGCCCAGTAAAAAAACATGGTAGAAGTATTTCATCTGATGCCACCCAATTTAGACCGGGACCCAGTAAAATTAACAGTTACTGGAAATATACGCATCCTATACGCGACCCATTACTTCCTGGAAGGACATTCAGTCTTTCCTGAACCACTGGGATATCCATCCCTGTCCACAATGAGCTGTCAAGTTATATAACCTAGTGCAAACATATTGGTAAAATATTCCCTCAATTAACATCCAACAGCCGAAATTGCTCTCGAAAAATTACCAATACGCATGTGCAACGTACATCTACCACTCAATATTTTGATTAATATGCAGCACTCTATCAAAATATAAATAATTTATGACCGCATAGTTAAACTTGCCTGCCTTATGATAAGTAAAACTAAATATATTTTTATGGAAGAACAAAAATATTAATACCCATAAAGCGACATGGATTATAAAATATATCAATCAATAGCAATATTGAAGTATCGCTCTTTACACACTTCCAAAAATGATAGATAAGTTTGCAATATTGCGCCAAATATATCGCCAAATTTGTTAAATCTGTCGGCACTGTGACACAGATATATATATATATATACGCACACATATATATATATATATATATATATACACATATATATACATATATATATATATATATACACACACATATATATATATATATATATATACACATATATATACATATATATATATATATATATATATATATATATATATTCACACATATATATACATATATATATATATATATATATATATATATATATACACACATATATATACATATATATATATATATATATATATATATATATATATATATATATATATATATTGAATTTTCCTTTGTATATGCTATTATACAAAAGAATATATACTATTATATATAGTATTTGTGTATATATAATTCTTCCCAGCTATACAAATACGCTATTCAAACCGAAAATATTCAAAATATCGCAGAATATTAAATATTTGTAAAACCGTTTTTTTTTTTGCCTAATGGGTAGCCGGTTTATTTTAATTTTTATCATAAATGTTACCATGGAACTCGTATTCATAAATATATTTTTATAAACATTGCATTTTTATCTAAATATTGATTTCATTGCAGAAAAATTACTGTTCATTTATCAGTATTCTAACACAAATTGCTGACAGACATCATCTTATCATAATGACTGAATATGATTTTTGTACAAAATTATATTCGAAAATGTTAAAAGATCAAACAATTTGTAGTTTTTGTAATGCCTAATAGCTGCGATTGATGATGTATGCAGGAGGCATAAGAGAAATTAACGTGAATTAATCATGAAACATTAGCTAAATATTTCGTTAATACCGCGTGCCGATTTTAGTTGACCTTTATGGGGAAGGTTTTTTTAGCTCTGACGGACCTTTGCTATATGGCTGTCCCTAAAAAAATTAAAACCCCTTTATTCCTTTACCTAACGGAAATAAGTGGGCAATGTAAATTGCAAACATGTTGAAAGTAAGGTAGGAAATAAGAATACGTTAATGAAATAGTCCGCCTTTTAATTTTCAAAATGTTGCACTTTTTAAATTTTTATACGATCCTCTTAGACAAATTTGGTCAATCAGAATTTTTTTATTTTTCATGCAACAAGATCATTAAGAAAAACCTCATATCTGTATCTTTAAAATTGAGTGAGTTATATGTAATTGAGAATTGAACATTGTGAACGGGGACCATATATCAAATTAGAAATATAAATTTGTGACATATCACAATAAAGATAAAACTGGATGATAATACATAGGGTACCCAACCGCGTAGTGAGTGCCACTGCTTTATATGATATCTGTCTGTGTAATGTTTTATTTATATGCATTTGTGATAAAAAATGCTGACACATGTTAACGCATTTTTGATATAAACAATTTCCATCGTCAATTTGTTTATGATCCCTTATTTCACTGATGAAACAGCTTTTCACATGGTACGGAAAATTGGCATAAGTCAGATTTTTTTCCTTTATCATAATTCAGTTGATTTTAAAGGTATATATATGCGGGGTTTTTTTTAATGGTCTTGTTGCATTAAAAGAAAAAAAATTCTGATTGACCAAATTTGTTTAAGGGGATCGTGAAAAATTTAGAAAGTGTACTTTTGAAAATTAATGGGAGGACTATATCATTAACATAGTCTTATTTTCTACCTTACTATCAACATTTTTACAATTTACATTGCCCACTTATCTCTAACAGGTAAAGAATTAAAGCGCATTTCAATCTTTTTGGGACACCCTGTATAGCTCTGGCGTACCTTCACTAAGGTGAACATGAATCCAGAATAATTTTGCATGATGAATTACCCAAATTATCCGGATGAGTGTTCCATGTATCACAAAGTCACTCTTCTAGATGTGGTGCAGATTTTGCATTCTGTTCCCGTATTTATCGGTGACATGAATATTTGCGTGCCTAGTATTTTTCAGACACTTTCAAGTAAGTGAATGGTTGTTTCCATCAACAGAATCTCTATCTCTATTGTTGAAACAGAGAATTTTAGAATTTTTGTGAGTTTGCGGACCGCCAATTATGGCTAGCATAAATTGCAGGGTTACCATATCGGATTCATTTTCTATCCTATCCTGTTGATTTCATTCAGTAGCTGTGCTATATTTTGATTTACTCGCTTGTGAGATACATCTGAATATTCGGATTTTTTATGGTAAATTCCATGAGTTAAATATTTCTGTACATTCCAAATTTAAATAATTTCCGATTTAATTTCTTAAATTGGCTTTCATGTTGTCTGTAAATTGTATCCAAAATTTGTCTACTTATTGTTTTAAATCATAATAATTGAATAATCAAATTTTAAGCACCAATTTTAATATACTAAATGCAAAAATAAATTGATCTTTTAATGGATTTTTGACTAGTATATGTTTTACATATAGCATAAAATTCGATTTTTTATTGATAATATGCATTCATTTGTTTCTTCGTTTTTATCATGTTTTATGCATTACTTTGTAATTATTGTGTAAAAAAATAAAAAAAACTAATGTTCTATTTATTGGTTTCTAAAAAATATATGTTTTACTTATAAGAAAAGCATTTTTATTTAGTAGGAGTGTCTGTTATTGGGCATCAAGGCTGCTGAATCCTTAACTGAAATGAAAAAAAAAACTTTCACATAATTCATCAGTTTTTCTTTCTCTTAAAAACTGTAATTATTTGTTTGAATTTAGGGGAGGGGGAGGGGTGCGACCCAAATGCTGATTAATCCGACCAATATGAGGTATGTAGAGAATTTTTATTTACTGCAGAGTTCAAGATAGCTCGCCAAATATATACCGTTACATTTTGTATTAAATGGATCTAAATTTTCAATCAATTTATCACTAAGCCTGATGTACTGACAGTCAAACATCAGATAGGCAAAGACGATGTATTTAAATATAATATTCTCGATTATAAAGATATCACCTCAAAAGGAGAGAGGAGTATACGAAAAATCATCATCAATTTATTTATGAAATAATTTAGATGTTTACAGCATATGACTTTCCCTGCATAATGCAATGTACTTCTTTTACACCAAAATAATGATGTACAAGTCCCATGTCACAAGGTTACATTAACAACATTACATTATAATACATTACCATTTGACGGTTTTCAGATGATAATGTATTACATATTTCGAAGTATTCCAAATTAGTTTATATTTCGTGCCAATCTAGCCTGATAATTAGAAATATTGACGACCGTTAACCAATATAGTCCATACATTAAACGATTTTTATTATTAGAATTATTTGAAAATATTGGAGTCATTTTCGTTAATTAAGCATCACTTTTGTGAATTTAAGTATATTTTTTTGTTAATTTGGCAATTTAAGGACATTTTTGACAATTGCAAAAAGCTGTTAACAATAAATCCGCCAAATAAAATAAAGTTGCAATATTTCGCCAAATTTATGGCTAATGTCTACTTTAAGGAAAAAGGGGACGTTTTTTAATTTTATGTAACTTTTACAATAAACTTATCTACCATTCTAAAGTTGATGCCATTCATTTCTAGCGATAAATTATAAGAAATGATTAGTTACTTATCATTATTATAGATACGGAATTCAACTGAAATTTTTAAAAATTAATTTGAAAATTGAAGGTTATTCCAAACATTTGATCGTGTTTAAAATCAATAGGGCTTTAATATTAGTGGTTGAAATAATCGTATCGATTTTTAAAAAATAAGTTCATTCTATCGTGAAACATCACTTTCTCAAATCTCACTGATATACATACTAACACAACACACTAACATACGTAGATACTATTACACACACGTCCACACACTGACGTACATACACTAACATACGCACATTAATATACACACACACACTACCGTACACACATACACACTCACAAATACTAATATACTAATATACACGCACTAACACACGAACATACGTACACTAACATACACACAATAAAATGCACACACATTGACATAAACACACACACAATAAAATGCACACACATTGACATAAACACACACACAATAAAATGCACACATATTGAAATAAACACACACACTAACATGCACACACACACACACTAACATACACATACACACTCACTGATGCACATACACACACACACCTTGATTTGTGTAGGCTGTTCCGTCGAAAACTCGAATTCGCATGTGGACCTATACATAACGAAATTTATTGTTTTTATCAATAAAAAATTGTTAAAAAACGTACATGTACATTCTTTTCTTTGAAACAATTTCCGCATGTGCGTTTTACTCTATCTTCAAGTGCAGGGACAAATTTTACATTCTTTAATTTTAAAGTTCAATACTTTTCCTGTCTATACTAGTTGCTTCAAAACTTTTCTGTGCTACTAGGATATATTTTTTTACATAATTTATCCAAACTCTCTGCCTAATCTATTATTCAAGCACACTACACTATATACAATCAATGGAAAATTAATTTTCGTAAATTTCCATTACGACATGGAAAGCTTAACTTTGAACTCACTTTCATAAGTTATCCATAAAGTAAGAGAAAGTTATTCAGCAAGTGTTTTATTAAAAATAGAATAAATATTCATGAGCATGTTAATAAATTTTAACGTTTGCTGCCACGTTTCAGTAGAAAAAGAACAGTTTCGAGAGATAACCCATAAACAGTATTCTAACGAAAAACCTATTAAACTACTTATTTACAGCAGCTTGAAACAGCAAGCAGCAAGTCAGATGCACTCTATATTTTCTGATGCAAACATAACTGCCGGTGGTATGTAAAAGTTAAAAAATTTAAATAATTCTTTGCTTTAGAAACAAACACACAAAATACGTACTTGTATTTTAACATGTAGAATTCAAGATAGAAAGCAAAGTATTTTTAGGTTTGACTTCTAGCTATACAGTTTTAAGCTATAACTAAGAAATTTACAATTTTTAGAATTAAAAAGGAAAATACTCCCTCAATAATTTAGGAAAATGAATGCCAAATTAAAATTTTAATGTTAGTAGCAGACAATTATTATTCAATTACTCTTTCTCTCTGCAATAGTACATGTAAAAGCCGCACATCACGAGAAATTATGCATCATTTCTTTTTAGTTATGCAAAAATTTTAAAACAATTTCAGAAACGAATTAAAACGTAATTAAAAGAAAATGTGAAATGAAACTCTTAATTTTAATAAAAATCTGTAGCTAATCAAAATATTTTAATTGTTGCTTTATTTTTAAATACAATGTTGCTTTAGAGGGAAAAATAAAGTAATAGTTGTTCTATGCAGTTGCAGTTAAAACTATATTTAGTGTAAATATATAAAATGAACTCCAGAAATATTTTAAAAATAAATATAAACTCAACTTTATATGTAAATTATTAATGCTCAATTAAAACACTAGCATTATCTTTGATATTGTAATGGTAACTGTAAAATGATCAATTTAATAATGTAAAATGTATATATCATGGTAATTTGTGCTATATGGTTTTACTTTAATTGTCACTTAAGACTGTTACAACTAAATCAAAAATGTATGACACCTCCCATACTTCGAATCTTATCGAATTTAAATTTAAAGAGCATTCCAAAAATAATTGACAATGTAAACCTGAAGGCCCAGGCCACTCGACTGGCCCTAAGGCTTGCAGCAGTTTTATGAGTGGCCGGGAGAAAGATCAGCCTAAGCCGACCTCTACGACAGGGTCACAGCTCCGACATCTTTTATTAAAAACTAATAATTATACATTGGAGAGATATTGTTGTAAAAGCAGTTTACAGGCAGTTTTACAAGCACATTGCGATGAAGATGAACAGGAAAAGCTGAATGGCAGATATAAGTGAAAATATATACATATATACATGGAATAAAATACTGCGTCAGGATGTATAAACAGAGAATATTGTACAAAATATACACCTGGAACAGCCGAAAAGTCATTGACCGAGGGAGGAAATAGGTAATGGGCACAAACTTGTCACTCAGCTTGATCAGAAATTTCACTCGCGATGAGAACACAATTTTTTAGCATATTTGTCAAGATCTTATTTTTCCTAACACCCGAGAACCAAGTCGCGCGGAGGTGGTCGGGGGGGCGAGTTAAATGAAATTTTGAGGTAAATGGGCAGGAGAAGACGTAATGATCAACATCCCCGTAAGAGTTACAGGGGCAGTTAGGAGATTTTTTGCGTTTGAAATAGTATAGGTAGTCTAAAAAGGGGCCGTGACCCGTTAAAAAGTATATAAGATATTTATTATAAATTTGGAAGTTGGGATTAACTTTAGGGAGGTAATTTAAAATCCTGGCGGGGTCATGGGTACGGGGAGAGATATAATTATTAAGGAAAGTTTGCCAGTTATTTAAGAGGAAGGATTTACAGTGGTTAATTAGGTAAGAGTAAGGGAAAGGAATTAGAAGAGGGGTGCCAGAAACGGTTGCCTGTTTGGCTGCATGGTCTGCGACTTCGTTACCTTGGATGTTAGCGTGGGCTTTGACCCAAGAGAGGTTGATTAGCGGTTTTGAAGCGAGGGCTGAGGATTTAGTTTTGGATAGGAGTTTAGTTTTATTATTGGGAGATTTTAAGGCCGAAATAGATGATAGGCTGTCCGAAAAAATATTGACTTTGGATTTGTTTTTAGCAGCCCAGAGAATGGCTTGATTGATGGCTTCAAGTTCTGCTTGAAAAACTGTGTTCCCCGTTCTCAGTTTGTAAGTGAATGACTCAATGAGCCGTTCACGCTCGAAGACGCAAACGGAGAGACCGACATTCTCGTCAAGTTTGGAGCCGTCAGTATAAATGTTTATGTGCGAGAACGAAGAGGGGTATGAGGAGGGAAGGTTAATAATCCGAAGGGGAGGAGGCATGGCGGAAGTAGCGCAAAGCGTGTCAAACTGGTCAGCAGAAGGGAGGGAGGGATCTGGGAAGAAATTTATTTTTTGTTTCCAAAATTGGTATTTGTTGAAAAGGGTTTTGATAACTAGATGAATTGGTGGGATGCCAGTAAGTGAGTAAAGAGAGACGTTTGAAGTTGTCCGGTAGCCCGCAGAGATTTTGAGTAGAAAGATTCTCTGGAGTGAAAGAAGTTTTGAGATTTGGACCTGAGTTAGATTTTTGCCCCAGACCCCCGAACCGTAGACAATGATCTTTTCTATGACCACAAGGTACCAAATTTTAAGTAGGGATTTATTGACTCCCCAGTTGTTACCTGCGATACCTCAAAGAGAAATGTTTTAAGTTGTCCTCAACCTTTGACAATGTAAACCTAACTTTTAATTTTAGTAACAAATTATTTCTTAGTTAAAATATAACATTATCCTTATAATTGCAGTTTTCCTCGCAAAAAAATCACACGAAGTTTTGCTTAGTAGGAACATTTTTTCAAATCACGAAAGCTTTTATGGACTGTTTGAAATGATTCAAATTTTTTATTTGAAACATACAACAATTAACACTCTGTTGAATATTTCAGTATATATTTTTTACAGATATATTTATCGAATGGTTAGACATTTTACACACAAACAATATTTCTTCTAATCTCTCATGAGTACATTTCGATAATTCAAAACGTGTGTATTGAATCTTAATGCCAAGGAACAATTAATGCATTATGTGCAAATTTAAATTTACAGTTTTCCTCTTGCTCTTTCAATTAATGTAGCATATACAAGTTTAAATCTACAGTTTTTCTCTTGCTCTATCAATAAATGTAGAAGTGCAAACTTAAATCTATAGTTTTCCTTTTGCTCTAGCAGTTAATGTTATAGCATATGTATAACTGATAACATATACCTAATTTTTCTTGAACAGCTTTTGTATTTATAACTCAGAGTTGATTTAGTTCATTCAATGATCGACAAAATGTTTTCTTGTTACCTTTTCACATTATTTTACAGATAATGTATTTCGTCGAATTTTCGACATCGAGACATTGTCGACACAAGTTATAAGGTCATTTTCAAATACTTTTAGAAAAATGTTCGCTTATGCGGATACCATATACCTGTACTCAAATGATATGTGCAGACGACAGATAACGCAAGAACACATGCTTGTACAGCCATGAAATTTTATATGTAGGTAGATTATGAAAACCTTAAAATTATATATCATTTATGGACTTTGTAACAAACGAATGCATTCAATTCAATGTTGCAACGGCAAAACTGTTTTCAAATCAAGAAAAAATTAGTGTGGTAAGTTAGAAAATATTTATTTAGTTTAGAACTAAAAAAAAAAGTTTTATGCAGCCTTTTAAAGTAACAAGTCGGAAACCAAATATTATAAAAATATACATTTTGTACTTCTATATTTATCGTGATACAAATATAGCTACAAACAGGAATATGGATGTATGAGAAAGCCGTGTAGAGCCCCTCATTACTTTTTACTTTCTTTATATACATAATGCTTAAGGAAAGTATTGTGACGGAGTCGAAAATTCGAATTCGAGTTTTCGACGGGAGAGCACGCTTCAAGCATCCCTGATAACGAATCAAACATTTTTGAAGTGATGTCTGTGTGTGTGTGTGAGTGTGTGTGTGTGTGTGAAAGTATGTGTGTGTGTGTGAAAGTATGTGTGTGTGTGTGTGTGTCAGTGAGTCTGTGGAGACGATAACTGACGAACGAATGGACCGATTCGAACGAAATTTGGTACAAAAATCACAATCCGTGAACACTGGAAGCCAATTGTTTTTATATGCAATCGAATGTTCGGAACACCACTAAATTTTTGAGTGAAATTTTGAAAAAATCGTCAAACAATCAAAACCGCTTATAAAGTTACGCAAATAGACATATCTTATGTAATGTTTTATTAGAAAACGATTGGCATAAATTTTAAAACGCTAACTTGAACCGTTCTAGAGATATTGCACATTTTTCAAAAAAATTATCAGAAAGTTATATAAAATAAAAAATAAAAATCTTTACTTGTGAGAAACATGTTAACCTTTCATATGTAATACCTTGCGATAAATTGGGTGACATCATTCTCGTGGATCTAGCTCGTTCCATTCACGAGAAAAAATGCTTTGGGTACTACTTTTGTATTTGAACACCTATAGTCATTTATCTGCTGTAAGATCAACTTATATCTCCTTTCATAACACTTGGCGAGATTTTGGCGATGAATTTGGCGGAATGTCGTCAATTTGGCGACTTTTTAAAATGTTGCCAAATTAACGAAAATCTCGCCAAATGGATGAAATTGGCGCAAAATCAATGAAAATTACGACTAATTGGCGAAAATTCATTATCTTAGGAAGAATATAAGTATCTACTATAAGAAAAACCTATATTTTTACTGTAAAAGTAGTAAATTCACTGCATTATATAAGGAAAGTCATGTGTTGCCCACATTATATTTTTTATAAAGTGCATGATAAAACGGGATAATTCCCATTAAAGTATAGTTCTCACATTTCTTAGATAATTCAGACTGTGACATCAAGTCCTCCTGTGTTTTAGTAATGGAGAAATAAATATGCATGAGTTACACATATTACAACCTTTCCAGTAAACAAAGAGAAATCAGTTTTGCGCCAGAAAAGACCCGAGTTCTAACGAAAAAACTCATTAAACAACTTCATATTTGTAACATTTTAAAATAGCATGCAGGAGACACATGCAGTTTAGGTTTTCTGATGCACATATAATGTCGCTGTAGCGTAAAAATGACAAGAAAAGTCAAGTTTTTGTCTTTATATATTAGATGTTAAGGGTGTCATATGACGGGTTACATAAAAGTAAGACTGATAGAATTTTTATTGATACCATTGCAGGTACCGACTATTCCACGCTTATAAGCTAATAAACCGAATTCCTTAAATGGTATTATCTGTAATGTTAGTTTGATCCTTACATTAGAAACCCCCTTTTAGGCTAGTTCTGTGGGCACGCGGCCAAACAGTGACTGTAAAGAATCCTCAACTTCCATGTTTACTCTCCTAAAAAATTCACAGACTTGTACTTACTAATTACTGCAAGATCCTCTAACAGAAAAAAATAGGATGTGAGCAGTACATGACTTTACTTATATAATATAATGAATTTACAATTTTACAGTCAAAAAATAATGTATAAGATCCTCGGTTCTGTGTTTTTATCGTTGAATTGTACATTTGGCGATTTTCCGGATGACAACATGTAAAATTATTTCAAAGTACCCAATTAACTTATATATCTGTATTGATATTATCCTCAAAAAGCGATATAGTCCATATAATAAAATATTTGAATAATTGAGTCATCAATAAAGCGTCATTTTCATTCATTTAGCGTAATTTTTGAAGTTTTGACGATATTTTTATCAATCTGAGGCGAAATATCGCCAAGTTGGCGATACTTAGCTAAACCATTCGTCACGTTGGCCATATGCGTCACCAAGTGTTACAGACAAACGGAGAGAAGGGCATTTCTTATATATCAGAATGTATGTACGTCGTATGATGGAAATCAGAAATTGCAAAACATTACTTCCCATATGGTGCCATTTTTATCAATTTGGCGACATTTTTGTCAATTGGTAATATTTAAAATAGTCGCCAAGTTGACAATGTACGGATAAAGCTTTTGCCAAGCGTTACGGACGGAGAAATAGATTATTCTTATAGTCTACTTTTATGTTCTTTCCAAGATATCGAACTTTTATTAATTTGTAGTCATTTTCATTGATTTAGCGTCATGTGTATCAATTTGAGATAATTTCGTTAATTTGGCAACATTTTAAAAAATCTCAAAGTGGGAGACATTCCGTCAAATCCCTAGCCCAAAACTCGCCAAGCGTTATGGGCGGAAAATTAATTTACTCTTAATAGCAGATAAATGACTATTGGCGTCCAAATACAAGAGTATTACCCAAAGTATATTTTATAATGAATGGAACGAGCTAGAACCACGATAATAATGTCATCCAAATTCATTGTATGATATTACATATAAAAAGTGAACATTTTTTACAAAAGTTAATATATTTTTTTATTTTATGCGATTTTTTGATACACGCATTTTAAATGTGCAATATCTCTAGAACGGTTCATGCTAGCGTTCTAAAGTTTATGTCAATCATTTTCTAATGAAAAATTACATAAGAAATGATTATTTATATAACTTTATTAAATGTTTTGATTTTTTAATTACTTTTTCAAAAGGCTTAGGGGGAGGGTTGAACATTCGATTGCGATTAAAAACAATAGATATACAGTATTCACGGATTGTAATTTTTGGACCAAATATCGTTCGTGAGATATCGTCTAAACAGATTCACTGACACACACACACACACACACACGCACGCATGCATTATCTCAAAAACGTTTGATTCGTGTTCAGGGATGCTTGAAACGTGCCCAGGGATGTTGGTAACGTGCTCTCCCTTCGAAAAATCGAATTCGAAATTTCGACTCTGTCACAATATTTTCCTTATACATTATACTATGTATATAAGAAAAGTAATAATTCGTATACGATCCAACCGAAACGATTTTGTTTCTGACCTCTATATACCCCCTTAAACATTTCAAAATGTATACAGTCATAGCAAAACAAATAGTGAAATTTGTCATATGTTTAAATAAATATAATGCATTAAAATTCCCCATAAATTGATAAAAAGTATCAGAAATAAATTTCATGACTAATCATAGTGAATTTTCGCTGCGTCACTCCATTTAAAATGTGACCTGCACATTGCAATATGTGTTAAGAATAGTTTAATATTATTGTTATTTATTTTTAGACTAATGGAAGCCAGACTATACTGACTTACAGATTTCTTACTTATCTTGCTTGGCCTAGTCTGAGTTAGAGCCATAGAGTCCACAAGACCCTCAGTTTTGAGACCATTTAGTAGTAGCATTTGATTTTTCCAGAAAACTTACGGAATGCAATTTGAATGATTAAAACTGATCTGTTCCGAACTTAAATATTTTGGCATGCTGTAAATATCCAGATCAGTATTCCTTAACTATTGACACATATACTAGTGTTACGAACGTGTAATATTCCCTTTCTTCTGGAGTCTTTCATCTCTTTCGAAAACCAGACGGAGGAAACACCCGTCAGTCATTCTTTACCATGCGTCATTCTTAGGCTGCCACTTGCGGAACTTCGAGCGAGGTTTTCCAGATTTGGCGATGTATCGCAAATTTGGCGACATTTTCTGGGAAGGTTCGAGAGACTCCGTGAAATGACGATTATTGACGTAATATGATAGATTTCCTGAAGTTTCTATGGAGAGTCTGTGAAAGGAATAATTACTCAATCGGAGTTCAATCGACGCGATTCGAGATGCACTAGACTTTGATTTTTGCCATTGTGTGGAAAAAAATAGACCTGTTTTGTGAAATTATTTTCGTCAATGTTTTAAGAATAAGTTATTTTGTGAAATTAGTGGAGAAGTTTTGTTTGACTGTATATTGTTCTTGTTTACGTTGTACTTCTGAGAAAACGTCTTAGTTTTCCAGAAATCTGGACTCGTATTCTGCGTGCACACCTACTATTCCAAAGAATACGCTGTAATATTAGGTTAACTCATATGTCTTTTTGCTCCGCTTCAACTACATCCCTTTAAGTACTCTAGAGTTTTAAATGCAGGATTTACTATTACGAAAGTTACTATGCGCTATTGATTGAAAAAGTCTGCAGTGCCTTTAGCGGCGATATGGGGAGGTTAGAATATCTGTCTCGAAAATGGGGCAAAATAAGCTGAAATTAATTTGCAAAATGTTTGAGCGTTCTCTGTTTAGTGTGAAAAGACGTCAGGTGTTCTAGAGTTTCAAATGCAGGATTCACTATTACGAAAGTTACTGTGCGCTATTGATTGAGAAAGTCTGCAGTGCCTCTGGCGGCGATATGGGGAAGTTAGAATTTCTGTCTCGGAAACGGGACAAAATAAGCGGAAATTATGTTGCAAAATGTTTGAGCGTTCTCTGTTTAGTGTGAAAAGACGCGTGGTTTGCACACATGCAATAAAAATGGGGTCAACGGAAAGCGTTAATTTAAATATAGAAAATGCGCCAACTATAAAGTTGTAGATCATCATCGAATTAGGATGAAATTGCATTTTGCAGAAACGACTGGCTCAAATAGAAAACACTACATAGTACCGCGAGTATAGCTGTGAATAGATATGAAGTGCAGAAACACTCCAGCAGATAAATATGGAGGAAATTTATAAACAACCGTTTATCACTAGCACCCTGTGACTTCAATGGACAACTTCAATTAGCAACGTGTCAATATAAATACATGACCTGCTATTCAAATGAAGATTGTGAGAGTGTACTGTTAATTCGTAATGCTGGTGAACCTGCAACTGAAGGTTATTAACTTACATACACATGTGTATTGTCGAAGATGGTGGGCATGTTGAACACGCATTACGTTAAACTGTACGTCGTGTAAATGGCGCTTTTGTTTAAATAAGATGAAATACCGTTTCCAACTAATTTGGTGAATCCTCCACAACTTTCTAAATAGCTTTTACCTATATCGTTTACGATTTCCAAGATAGATGTGTCAACTTCTAAAATTTGCCGAACGCGCAATATTCCCTATGACGCCTCCTCTTTCGTCTATCTTGAAGGCCAGGCGAAGAAACCACAGTCCATTACGTTAGCATGACGTAAGGAGGATGTGAGCTCAGGGTTGCCAGTATTCCCCAGCTAGAATAAGGGTTTCCAGATTTGGAGATGTATCTCCAAAATGCCGCCATTTGACGACTTCCGGGATGTTCCAGAAACTTCTCGATAGAACGATTATTCTTTGAGACATGTAGATATTTCCGGAAGTTTCTATAGAGAGACTATAAACAGACTAATCTCTCCGTTGGAATAGGGTTGACGAGTTGAGGTGGCACGAACTACATTGGACTGTGATTTTTGTCAATGTTTGAGAATAGTAGAGGCTGTTTTGAGAAATTACTTTTCAATATTCTGTTAATAATATCAGTTATTTTGCGAAAATAGGGGAGCATTTAAGTGCTGTTTGATTGTATGATGTTCCTGTTTACTTTGTGCTTGTGAATAAACTTGGGTTATCTAGAAACTTGGACTCGTTCTTTTATCCCAAGTATACACTAGGGTGCAGTGAAAAAGTATGGAAAATATGTGTTTTCATATTTTGATGTTCGCCTGGGTGTAGAAAGCCCAGACCACACGACCAACCCAAATAATAAAATTATGTAAAATATCAAAGAATTTTTCTCCTGAATGCTTAAAGATTTTTATTGTATCCCATTATCAACAAGAAAAATATTCTATGCCATAAATTTAAATCTTGAAGTGCCCCAGGAGGTTTGAAATCATAGGTATATATCGTATATTTCAACAAAAATCTAATTTTTGTTTATAAAGTGAAATATAAGAAAGTTACGTAATATGTATGTTATGTTATATCTGAGAACACTACCATAAACCACTAACACAAGACACTCAAACAGTTTGATAGTAGTTTGATACAGAGGGTCACCCAATCTTATTTATTCACAATTAATATTAATTATTAAATAATAACATTTATTAATGATATCTGTTGGTAAGCACAGCAAAATTTTACATCTGTATAGATAAAAATTGTAAACTACTTACTACTCGAACAGCAAAGTGAGAAATGGCGCTATTTAGTACGTGGAAGAGGCAATGCGAAACACCCCATTTACTTAATGGGATTCGCCTTATGAAAGACTGCTCTCTGTTTTTAGAGTTGCAATCAACCAAACCTATTCAGAGATGCTTTTTTATGCTAGTACAGTGGATTACAGTGGAGAAATTACTTTGATTATATTACGGTTTATCATGTTTACTATATATGTGACAATATTATACAAAAACGAAAATTCCAACTGCCTTGGGGCACTTCAAAATATATAGAATTTAAAAATATTTCATACGATTATTTGATTACATAGTACGCAACTCTTCCAAACCCAGGCTTTTTAAATTTCTGAAAATAATTTTTTTCCTGCACCATAGTATACACCCACGATTCCAGAGGATATGTTCATAACAATATCAATTCCTTACTTCCATATATCTAGCTACCATGTTTTAAAAATTATTTAGCATACTTACAACCTAACCAGTCAAGGGGCACGGTAATGACCACAGTGGTTAGCGCGCGGGAATTGCACTCGGTAGGCCCGGGTTTGATTCCCTCCCATGCTAAAACTGCCGCCGTGTTCACGCGGAGTACGATCACGTTAAACACTTGGGTCCGTAAGTCCTTCCGAGGGATTGGTGTTATTGGAAGGAGGGTACTGTCCCTGTGGATGCGTCCCCAACTGGGTTTGGGTGGCTCTTCTTGGCCCTCCAAACTGTTTCCTTACACCTTTCTGGTAGGTCGGACGGTCTGTGTCTCAACAACAGCAAACTAACCAAGCAGTGCGGGTCGCGGTACCCCAGTGGTTAGCGCAAGAGAATTGCACTCGGTAGACCCGGGTTCGATTCCTGCAACTGCCAAAACTGCCGCCGTGTTCAAGAGGAGTGCGATTACGTTAAACATGTGGGTCCGTAAGTTCTTGCAAAAGGTTGGTGGTAGGGAAGGAGGGTATGGTCCCTGTGAATGCCTCCCCCACTGGGTTCCGGTCTAATTTGGGTAGCACTTCTCGGCCGTCCAAACAGTTTCCTTAAACCTTTCTGGTAGATCGGACGGTCTGGGTCTCAACAGCAACAACCTAACTAAGCACTGCTCTTCTTGGCCCTCCAAACTGTTTCCTTACACCTTTCTGGTAGGTCGGACGGTCTGTGTCTCAACAACAGCAAACTAACCAAGCAGTGCGGGTCGCGGTACCCCAGTGGTTAGCGCAAGAGAATTGCACTCGGTAGACCCGGGTTCGATTCCTGCAACTGCCAAAACTGCCGCCGTGTTCAAGAGGAGTGCGATTACGTTAAACATGTGGGTCCGTAAGTTCTTGCAAAAGGTTGGTGGTAGGGAAGGAGGGTATGGTCCCTGTGAATGCCTCCCCCACTGGGTTCCGGTCTTATTTGGGTAGCACTTCCCGGCCGTCCAAACAGTTTCCTTAAACCTTTCTGGTAGATCGGACGGTCTGGGTCTCAACAGCAACAACCTAACTAAGCACTGCAAAAGTATGAGAAAATAAAAGCCTAATTAATGGGAAAAATTAAGTATGCCATAAAATTTTGAAAATTTATCTTGTAAAACATACAGAGCGTTTGAAATATTTTCTTAAGTTTTTAAATCATATTACAATACATCTACAACTATATATAATCCAAATTCTCATATCAAAACATTATTTTCTAATTTCCATCTGCCTGCTTATATCTCTGAGATATTGAATTCCAATCACGAGTTTACCCATTTATGTAATATATCTGTCCCGACCAAAGAAGATTTGATAAAATTCATTTCTTACAACTCCATATTTAGACGAGTTCCAGTCTGATTATTTTGATGTCCCTCAAAGTAGAATTGAATCCAGTTTGGAAATCATTATTTTAGATGATATTTTATTAAAGAAATTATTTAGAAATATTAGCTTTCAGTTTGAAGTGCAAAATGGGCTTAAAGTGCGATAAAAGAAAACTGTGATAAAAGAAACTGTGATAAAAGAAAATGATGTGGGCAGAATATGACTTTAGCAATATAATGCAGTCATTTAATTTCGCAATGATGTAATGGTGTACAAAATCCACATCACAATGTTTGTATCTTTGAATTCCACATTAGCATTGGGGAACTATTCCAGGATAGCAGGCTGTAAAAAAACAACTTTGAAATGCAAATCATCTTTTATTTTGTGCAAATCTAACTTGACAGTTCGATGTATTGCTAGCATCCGGTAAGTAATGCAGTCTATGCATTAAAATATTCCAATAATTATTTACCGATTTGGCGTTAATTTCGTTCATTTAGCTGCATTTTTTGCTAATTTGCCGGCATTTTCTCCAGTTTGGTAGTATTATCAAAAAGTGATAACGCTGGCGATATTTTGCCAAATTAGTCGCCAGTTATTGCGAGTGAACTCCAGTTATTGGACGACACATACTGTTTTTTAGTTTTATGTAATTTTTTAGATACTTTTTTTTTAAAAATTGGAATATCTCGAAAACGATTCCAGTAAGATTCTTAAAGTAAGTATCAGATCATTTTCGAATGAAAAATTATACTAACATGATTATTTAATTAACTGCATTGCGTGTCCTGAATTTTTATTCATTTATCAAAATTTCATTTGGTAATTCGGTGGGCATCCGTATATTCGATTGCGTTTAAAATCAACAGATTTCCAACATTCATCCATTGCAATAATTACCACATCTCTTTTGAAAAACTCCTTTCATTCAATCATGAAATATCGCGTGCATAAACTCAGGGACACACACAGACATTATTTCCGTATATTTGGACATGATTAATCTCCCCAAACTTGCCTTATGTGATTGGGTTAATTCTGTTATATTTTGGAATAAACAAATTTATGTTTTACTTCCATATTATGTATTGGTTGGACTGCTCTTTATTCGGCTTTTTGATTAGCTCTTTCAAGAAGATTCTAAATCTTCCCCTGGCTTGCTGTATTCATCTAGGGATGCGATTAGGATATTGTTGGCCTCCTTTTGTGACATGGTATTTTGAACTTGGTTGTAGTGGTTCCTTGACTAACATTGAGGGGATTAATAACAACAACAACTGATGCTTTGTAAATTTACATTCTTGGATTTATATATATCTCTACTTTTTTCCGTGTATGCCCTTTTTGACTTTATGACTTCGCCTTTGTTGAGATTTTAAACATCAAAGAAAATGAATCAATGTATTTTCAAACCAGTTGTATATTGTGTTGCTTAATTATTTCTGTGCAATTGCGTGTATGACTTTCTACATACGACTCTTTACATACGAAAGCCATCTGATATTTAGATCACACTTGGTGGTAGAGAGTCAGATAAGACCTTGCAACAACGTCCCAGTAACTCAAAGATAGAGCGTCGATCAGTCAGGGAGAAGATGAGATACAATATTCGATTTCCGGTTGGGGCAGCAAGTTTTTTACAATGGAACCTGAACAATTCAACACCCTAAGTTAGTGCAATGTTATTGGAAGTTTGAATGTGATTCTAGTACGACTAGCGGGGATTCAGTGGACTTTGGTATATTGAGCGCCGATTTCAACCCGGGAGGATAATGTCATTGCGGTAAGCTAATCTGGAAGATACAAAAGCAGTAGGAGGCTAACCTGGGGTAAAAATAGCAGAAGGTGGCCAGTCAGATTGTTAGTTGTACGCAAATCTCAGATATTAGAGTTTGGAGGATGCGCAGTCTACTTCGACTATAAGAGCTTACAATTTAGTTCCATCAGCTAATAGAGAGTCGCGTCTGGCCAGTACGAAGATCCTTGGTCTGATTCCTGGTTGGAGTACCAAGGTTTTTTACAAAGTTTTTGCAGGATATACGCATACAAATATAACATTGGTTTTGTGAGTACATTGTACTGAAGGGGAGTAGTAATTTTGATTCGTTGCTGGCCTCTGAAAAGTTATCTGCGGTTGGCGAACGAATAAAATTGATTGTGATTGAAATGTAGTCAGAGTTAAAGAACGCGTATTCGTCTGTCTTTTGCAAGCGGAAGGTGTCACTCAAAGCGATATTCAACATAAGTTAGTTAATATTTATGTACAGAATATTTTATGCTGAAAAAAGGTGCAGGTAATTTCAAAATGGTCTAGCAGAAGATGAACAATGATCCTGCAACGCAGAGACAGACTCAGGACGCCGCATATGAAAGGCAATTGTGTTCCTGTATGCTATAGGAAGATAGATGAATGAAGATATGTGGAATTGTACAATTGTACAATTGTACACTACTGTACAATTTGACAACAAAGCGGAACAGCAAACTGCAGTTCTGCAGTTCTTCTGTGATCTTGGACAAATAAACTATTGTTAAGGAATGCTTAAACTCGTTGAGATATGGGATAAATGTCTTAATCAAGCAGTGAAGAATAGACGCAACGCAACAGCGTCGAAATTGGCACTAAATAGACATTGATTTATGATAGATAATTGCAAATTATAATTCAGACGCAATCTAACGAGGCCTAAGTGAGAGCCCAACCAGGGACGCCCCCCTAAACCAGCATTTGCTGATGAGGGACAAAGTAACTGCCAATCTAGTAATGTTAGTCAAGAAGGAAGATGTGCTTTCCCCGAAGCTATGCAAAATAAATTCCAAAAGACACAGTCGCTCTTGGTCACTTGAGAACCCAGGATTAGAAGAGACTGGTGAAAAAATCAGGAAATGGGAAGAATGGGAAATGCTGTGAGAGTGTGATAAACAGCATTGAGAAAAGTCAACCGAAGTCCTATAAGTCAAGGGACCTAGTTTGGGACATAGCCGCGTACTAATGGACAGATGGTCCACCTGTGTCACATGCATACATGTTCGATTATGTATGTTCCCATTTCAATGCAGTCATGAGTCGAGTAAATAACTAATACGTTTGATACTTGGTATAACTAGGCCATCCGCCACTCTGGTGTCAAACAGTAACTCTGCTTTAGACACTGTATGACTGTGGTCACATATTGTTATAAACAATATAATGATATTGTAGGTAATAAGGTACTGTTTGTATATAATATCATACTTTTCAATATAATTAAAATTTAGAATGTATTTTAAATAGTAGTGAAGAGTCTTTAATAACCAGACTAATTTCATTTTATTATGCAGTAACGGTAAGCAGTTATCTCTCAATTAAGAACGAATTGGAATGTTTTACTGTTTTCAAGTACAAAACATATTATATCTCACTATTACGCCAAACATAGTGCCTACTTTATGCCTGCATAAACCCTAGAAACATAGTGCTCGCATTTGTCTATATATTAAAAGACAATATCTGTGTGTCTGTCTGTGTGTGTGTTATACACTATAGGCTCAGCGACCGCGCGTCGCACTGCTACAAAATTTGGCAATCGGAGCCCAGGAAGGGGGGGGGGAGGTGACACGTGAAAACCGATTTTTAAAATTTGAATTTTTTTTTGTTGTTATTTAATGTTTCATGCGATTTCGACCGTTTCTTCCCCTTTTTTCTTCACCATCCGGACATCATAGAAAAAAAACAAATTCCACGACCGGAAAGAGCAGACAATTGCAAGTAAAAATATGTCAGTTTTAAATCTCTGAGACAAATTCTAATATGCTTTAAAGATTTTAAAACAAAAGTCACTTTCGGCTAAAAAAAACAAGCTTTCAACTTTAAATCCTCGCGTTGGGAAAAGTACCAACAATTTCGACTAATAATTTACATTTTTAGAAAGACCAAGAATCAGGCATTCTTACAAGTCCAATCTGGTCAAGAAATAATGAAAAGTAGCCGCAGGATCCGGATTTTAAGGATGTAATGATTTCCAATTTCTCGGTTAAACGGAGAAGGAAGTTCGATTTTCACCCTCATGCGCGCGTAGACGCACGGTGGTTCTATGGAGAAAGCTATAAATAAAAAGAAAGTTATGGAGATTGTCGCGGTGCATTTATGCACCGGGTTAGAAAATTACGTTATATTTTAAATTCTGGAATTAAGAGATTAGCACATGGACATTATGCAATTTAAATGATTGAATTATGGTGGATTGAATTGTGGTGATGTATTGTATATATCGGATGGAGGTAACAGTATACAAAGTGAAATTATTGTATTTATATGAAATTATTATATTTAGTATATTTGCAAATGTCATCAGTGATTGCTTTTTATACGGTTTTTGGCCTATGGACAATTAAAAACCGAATAAGTGTTTGCTTTTTGTACGGTTTTTGGCCTAAGAACAATTAAAAACTGGATTAGTGTTTGCTTTTTATAAGGTTTTTGGCTGCTTATGCTGGATTGAATTGTGGGGATGTATTGTTATCGGGTGGTGGTTGGGACCATAATGAAAAAATTCAAACACTGAAGAAATAAAATAACACATGAAAAGAAAGGTATGGATATTGTCGCGGTGCATTTATGCATCGGGTGTTGGTGGGGACAGTCTTTAAAAAACTTTTTTCACTGGACAGCATCGTTAAAACATCATCGTTATTTCTCAAATACTAAATTCGCATTCCACATCATCAGTCTCAAAAATACTTTCATGTCATTTGCGATGCAATATTAAAAATCTGATGTGAGCAGCACATAACTTTCCCTGCAGACTTATATTAATTATTTTAATTAAATTATTTATTTTAATTAAATTTATTTCACTTTTAATTCAATTTTCGTTCTCATTCGGTAACCTGGCTTATTTTCAAAGATGGCGTAGGAAAAGTGCGAAAAACTAAAATATCTCGAGAACGGCTAGTCCTAGTGTAATGGGATTGGTCTTATTCTTTTCGTCTTTAATTAAATTACGTATTAAATCAGCATTTAATGGATATATTTGAGTATACCCAGTTCTTTAGTTTAGATTTGGACGATTTTTGCGGGCCATTTTGCAAAAAAAAGGCAGGTCATTTTTTTCCGAATCATACCAAAATCTAATCAGCACCAGGGTAATCCACAAGTGACTCATCTACCGAATTTTGTGAAATTCGGTCCATTAGTTTTTCAGTTAGAGTGGATACAAGCTTTTGCGGGACATTTCGCAAAAAAGGCGGGTTCTTTTATCCCGAATCGTATCCAAAACAAATCAGCACCAGACTCGCTCACAAGTAATTTACCTACCAAATTTTGTGAAATTCAGTCGATTAGTTTTTTAGTTAGAGTGGATACAAAATCTGCAGAGACAGACAGACACACAGACACACAGACAGACACACAGACAGACACACACACAGACGTCACGCAGAAAATAGTTTTTTCGTATTCTAGAGGTCTCGAAACGTATAGATCCGTCGAAAACTCGAGTTGCGATTTTCGGCATGATTCCAATACTTTCCCTATACATTACCATGTATTGCAGAGAAAGTAAATATGCAGACAGACGGATACAATTTCACTTATGTAAAACAAAATTTAGACGAGCATACCTCTATGAAAAAACATAAGAGCCGCTGATCCCGGCTGTGAGTACACATCAAAGGGATCCATTTCCTAGGGTTACAGGCACAGAAATCGTCAGAATCTCACCGTTCACAAACATTAGAATATAAATTCACTTTACAAATCAATTTTCAAGAACCCCCCTGGAACATTATTTTTCATATTAGAATTTCATTATTAGTTTTAACGTCATTAAAGTGAAACAGACTTTATTAACTCCACTGTGTTATGGCGCCAGCGAGTTTGCCACGGTCAGAATTCTCAAGCGTAGCAAACAGTCTGGTCGCTGAAGGCGGCTAGTTTAAAATAATCATCACCACATACGGTGACAACGTGAAAAAATAATTATTTATATGTAGCTCTTTGGTATCTGTTGATATGGTTTTAAAAAATGTTCCATGTTATTGAAACTGTTCCATATTTATCAAACAACATTAATGTATTAATTAATTAAATGGTTTTAAAAAATACATGATGTAACAACATTTGTTTATGCATATACTTTGGACTCTATATATAGCTTAAAATCTCATATCAAAACATATTCTCAATTCCGAATGATTGTCCTTATCTTTGATATTGTATTCCAAGCACGAGGCTTACCGTGTATGTTTTAAATCTTTCCAGACCAAACGAGATTCGAAATATTTCATTTCTTACATGAATTCCGGAAATAGTTTGAGATTAGGGATATAAACGTTCTATTAAATTTGGAATTGAATACATATTTTTAGTTATGGTTTTGTTGAAAGTGGTTTTTTCTTTGTTGGAATAACAGATTTTCAAAGTATTCAATTTTATGCGAAAATTGAAATGGACAGTTGCAAAAACAGTGATAAAATACTCCATTATTGAAATGCATTCTATATGCTCTATTCAACTGTTTCGTATAATGTGCAATTTTATTTAATTTTGAATAATTTTCTATTGGAGATATTAGAAAACATGGAGTTATCAATATCAACTTGCAGCCGGAGAACAACTGATTTAGTGGAATTGCTAAGCATATGAAATGGTTTTACTTTTCCTAGAATATATGGTAATGTATACAGAAAGTATGGAAATTGTAACCAAAATCGCAATTTTCGACGAATCTAAATATTTTGGGACCTCTAAACACAAAACTGCCATTTTTAGCGTGGCGTGTGTGTGTGTGCGTTTGTCTGTCAAATATATGTATCCACTCTACCTCAAAAAGTATTTGGCGATATTTCGGAAAATTTGGTTGGTAAGTGATTTCTGAGTTACCCTTATGCTAATTAGATATGAATCGGAACAAAAAAAAGAGTCTGGCTCTTTTCTTTTGTCTGCCTCTTGGCATATGTTCACTCAAGCTGGAAAACTAGTTGACCAAATTTCTCAAAATTTGGTAGATAGGGCCACTTGCAGAATACCTTGGTGCTGATCGGATTTTGGTATGCTTCGGGAAAAATGAACCTGCCTGTTTTGTATCATGGACCACAAAAATCGTATGTATCCAATCTAGTTGAAAACGTTATAGACAAAATTTGGTAGATAAACCGATTGTAGGTTACCTTGGTGCTGATTTGAGTTTGGTGCAATTCGTAAAAAATAAATCTGCCTTTCTTCGCGAATGACCAGCATAAATTGTCAAATACTAAAACAAAAAACAACGTAAGCTCAAATGTATAAATTAAATGGTTGTTTTATTCGTAAGACCAATTTTATAACCTTATGGATAACCGTTCTCGAGATATTTTTGTTTTTTCCTATTCTTGCCACGTTGTTTTTAAAAATACTACCAGTCATCAAACAGTTGAAAAAAAACAAAAAATGAAATAAAATATCAAATTCAGTGTAATTTCAAATAATTATCAGTGTTATTAAACTCAATTAAGTGAATTATAAAAGGAAGGAAGAGAAAGTCAATTTGATTCTGTGGGGACAGTCGTGTGTTGCCCATATCAATTTTTTTACTATTGCTACAATACATTTAGTATTTAAACGGAAAGGGTTTTGATGGAAGGAAAATTTAAATCAATGGTTAAATAATCTACGCTCTCCACCCTGCACGCATATTTAGCATCCATCAAAATACATAAACACATATAGCATAATTTTATGATGTATGTGTATGCACACAATAACCGTATAAGAAATTAAACACATATAATTGTATTTATTATGCTAATGTCTATAAATGCTATTATTGTTAATGTCTATAAATGCTAAACGTCTATTAAGTTTTGGAGTGAACAACAATCTGATATAAAAGTCTCGATTTTTGGAATGTTCTTCGAAATGCGGAAGCAAAAATAAAACATAATTACTTTCAAAATTCTCAGAAAACTATCGACTTTTAAACGCGTTTTTCTGTGTAAAAACTAATCACATCATTTATAGGAATCTTATTTAAACCTTTCTTATCATATTGTAAGTAATTGAAAGTAACAATGTTACTCGTCGTAGATTGATGTGACCCATGGCTCCACTCGCATGCTTTAGGTGAGAAAAGTTGCATGTGTGTTTTGTGTGACGTGGTATACGACCTAGGGAAAAGGTTCGATGTGCATTGGTTTTTAGAAGTATGGAAATGGATAGTAAGTTCTTAAGTAAATGGTTTCATTTTAAATAATTATTTTCGCAGATGCTAAAGTTACCAAAATAAAATACGGAAACTTGAAAAAATCTTCAGTATGGTTTTAATTTTGGTACTAATTCTGCTACTTCAATTCCAAATCTTTATTTATTTTTTTAATGACCGGATGGGTCATAGGTACCAATATTCCAACGGTAGCCCTTTCCACCTTTTTGCTAAGACCGAAACGGATGACAACAACGGATCCCAATAACGGATGACAACTCCACAGAATACGATTTTGCAGAAAATCAAAAGTGATTTTTTTTAATATCGCATATATCTACCGGTAATATTTATTAAATAAGTAATATATGATGCATGATTTCATTTAAAAATAGTTTTGAGTTTATTGAAATTTGCTGTTCTAGACAGCTGCACTGAAAAAAGTCGCAGCAGATTGAAACGGAAAGTGAATAATGTCAGGTTATCCGCTATGATTAACCGTGTTACGTTGTATGGAAAAAAATATACGTATGGTGTGTCATAAAATACCAAAGCATTAATTAAAAGCAATTGACCGCTACATCACTATTTGGTAGACTCTTTAATATTTTATACTAACAGCAGATATACGCCGTTACTCTGGATGAAAAAACAAAGATTATAATTACACCCGAACATGATGGGTCTTATCGAAAGCAAAACAACATTTTAACTATACGGATTTCAAAGAAAAATTGAAATATTATAAAAAATTTTAAATATTGTAAAAGTAGAGTTTTAGGACATATATTCTTTACATAATAATTTGAAGTCGTGTTAACATGATAATTGTCGTAACATTTTACACTACAACAATAGATTTAGTCGTTAATCTGCCCCCTAACCGAACTTTACAAACCAGTTAAGAGCAGATAAAACAGCTGAGTAGCTTTCAAGCCATAAGAAGTCATTGACTATAAGCAAAAATATATATTTTATTCCCTGTTGTTCAGAAGGTAGGTGTTGAAGAACAAAACATAAATTAAAATATTTAAAATACCATGCTTCATAATATGAAAACTTAATTCGAAGAGTATTCAAGGAGTTCTTTAGCTTTCAAATTCATATATTTCCATTTGCACTTTTATATATTAACGAAATACAAAGTCATGTAATTTTAGTTATAACACCGCTTCCTTTTCAGCATAATAAAATAGTGAGAAAAGTATATAAATCTAGTGAGTTGTGAACGGTAGGCAGACAAAAATGGGCATTTTAATTCTCTTTGTACCACGGCTAGTTTTAGAATAACAGTTATATTAAAGCATCTTGCATTTGGTATCACTGCGTGAACACAATCTTTGTCAACAAGGTTACGTATTTCATAAGATATTAAATTTGTAAACGTATTTCCGAATTGGGCAGACTTAGGCCCAATGCTTCGAGATCATTTTTATTAACATTTTACAACATAGTTGAAAAGTGTTTATTACTTTGTTCATTCTGTCTGTCTGTCTGTCCGTTAGCACGATAACTGCAGTAAAAATGACTTTATCAAAATGAAATTTTAGTATGTTTTTCAGACGGCCTGTGGAACCTATGGGAATGTAAATGAATAATATTACAAAATTAGTTTTGGATTGAACACAGGTTGAAAAAATAAAATACATTGAACCCTATGGGACCTGGATTGAACACAGGTTGAAAAAATAAAATACATTAACCCTATGGGACCTGATTTTTCAAACAATTTTTTAAGCGAATTTAAATTCACAAATTGCTTCTAAAGGTTTGGAAAATATTCAAATTATCCCATAAAATATGAAAAAGAAAATCAGTAAAATATATTCAGTAGTTTTTTTAATAAAAATTAAAATAATTACACCCTGTATATGAAGAGATCAGGAGATCCACATCAAAATAAAATATGGCATCCATCTTGTGTAATAATAGTGATTTTTAAAGTTCCTTTTAATTCATATTTAGTGTTATATCCGTCCTAAAACTTCTTTATTTTTGCTAAAATTCTATACATCTACATTCTGAAACAACGCAATTTCAGTACATTTGAGTATAAATGATCATCAAACAGTGATTATTTCTACAATGAAGCCTAATTTTCACTTATGGAGAATATAAATACCAAAAGATGTAGAATGAGTTGTATAAGAATTGCTGCATTTCTTTAACGCAAAATTATTTAGCTCATGGAGTCTGCAATATAGCTGATATTAATGAAACATGCATTGATTTTACATAGAGATGCAGACGAGTTTTTTGCAAAGAAGTCTTAAGTATAGAGTACAATTACTTGTAACTCCATGGTTTTAAGTTTTTAAATAAAATAAATTATTGTAGTATTGTAATGAATAAAAGGAATGGAAAAAAAAAGTTTATGAATGAAATGATGCTTTTATAGAGACAGCCAGACGATTTATATTTCGATGACCTCATTTGAATAAAGTTCATTTATTTTCCTTGAAGTTTTCAAATATAATAAATTAGTGCAGTATTATGATAATTTTAAAAATATTACCGAGGAATGTATCGCATTTTAGAGATGTTTAAATAAAATTGTATTGAAGTTAGAAAGCGTTTCATAATCAATGCTTTATTCACGATTGATTTTGTTGAAATTAACGCGGTATGGAATCGGAAATATTTTTATCCACACATCTGCTCCTATTTTAAGCTTAATAAGGCAGAGAAAAACGTATGTAAATCGTTTAAAGCAGTGTTTCTTAATCGCCAAGCCGTGGTCCGGTAATAGGCCCTGGCATTAATACAATCGGACTGCGAGTTAATCTCTTGGAATTTAACATTTTCGTTTCCTCAGCATTTTTTTCTAAATAAATAATTCATAGTAGAAATGTTCTAAGGAGAATAAAATTCATGAATGTGTCAAAATGCTTTGAACCAGAGCGCCAAAATAACATATGTGTAGCAAATGCCAGTGATCTAGCCGCATTTACGTTTTAAGATGAATAAGAGAATATATTTAAATGACTTCTATGTTGAATTACAATGGATAAATATTTTTCTCTCTCAATACCTATTTTTTTCACACCAACATCAGTAAAATCAATTTAAAAATACAAAAATCATTTTTATAAAATAGTATTATACATTTTTGGTAATAGGAATGGTATATGCCAATGAAAATCACCACAAATTAACTGATTGATGTTGGTACGAGGAAATTACGATATGCTACACCGTTTCATTAGTCAATGTGGACTTATTTAAATGTAATTTTATATTTGTCAACTTGCCACACTGTATAGTTATGAACATACATCCGAATGCTTGATTTTATAAATTAACTCGATATGAAATCGGAAATAGTTTATCGACACACCTACTCCTATTCTAAGTTTAATAAGGCAGATAAAAACGTATGTAAATCGGTTAAAGCGTATTTTAACTGTGAATGGTCATTGTGGAAAAATAAAAATTGGCATCTCAATCCCTGCTGTACACATAGATGTAAGAAGCAAAACTTACATCCAATGCACTCAGAACTAATATGTTTTATTGTCTGAAAGAATTTTATGGAACTATATTTTATGTTTAAGGAGATATTTGCTTGGAAGTGAATTTCGAATATACAATTTCAAATATTCCTTACAACTTTGTAATTTGTTTCTTTTAAATTTTCCTCGCGTTGTTGCCTAGTTTGTTGTCATATATTTTTTAAATTATCAGATAGAGGGGGGTTTATTCAATTAGATATAAAGGGACTTGGAATCATGTTTTTATTTTCATGATTAGTCCTGCAAGAATCGGTAAAATCTATAAAGTAGTTTCTAGTTGTATATGGATAATATTTTTAAAAAATGTATAACCTATATACTTTTATTAAAACGCTCAAAAATGTAATAAAACATATATCATGTCATAGACAATGTTACTTGCATGATGGTAACATAAAATTGTGTTACTTATCATTTTTATAATTTTCAGGGTGTAATTTTAGGGTAAGAAAAGTATTATGCTAATTTGTCAACTCGATTTTACACAGAATCAAATAACAAAATTTTGAGCTTGAGTAATTTGCACACGTTATATTAATTTGCCGAATGGCAGTAACCCCATTATTATTATCAAACAGCATAATTTCGAGTTACGAGTAATTTACGCGCGTTATTATTATTTGCCAGTAGGCAACAAGCATATTATTATTAGCAAACGCCATAATTTTGAGTGTGAGTAATTTACTTTTGCCGAATAACAACAAACTTATTATTATTATCAAACAACATAGTTTCGAGTGTGAGTAATTTACGCAAGTTATTATAGTTTTTGTTTGTTTATTTTATTTGCTTTTAAAAAACTAAGAATATACGTAATATTAAAATGCCTTTTTGCAATAATAACATTTCATTCACAATATTTGGTCTTGCATTATGCCTTTTAAATGATTAGTTAAATTTTAAACCAAAGTAAAAGTTACATGTGTTCTTCACCGGAGATTCTGTCATTATTCCCAGTTACTTAAAGAGAGTATAAAAACGTATTTATTGAGAAAAATTTTAGTCGTTTTATTAAGGTTTATTATACTATATAAAATTTATACCAAAAATGTTATTTTTAAAGATATCGTTGACGTAGAATACCAAACCCTAAGACATTTTTTATTTAGTATATAATATCTTTAATAAATTGCTACATAAAATTACATTAAATTACAATTATTAGTTTCTTGCTACATTAAAACATATGTGTTTTATAGGAATTAAATAACTTCAATAACTCGTTGTATTTAATCCAATCACTCGTTATTAATAAGTCATTGTATTAAAGTGTATATTACTATATAAAGTTTACACTAAAAATATTATATTTGAAGATATATTTGACATAATAAACCAAACCCTGAGATCTTTTACTTTTATTAACTTATAGTTTTACATTTAATAACTTTTTCACGTGTAATCACTAATCTCATACACATATTATCTATGATTAATTGCTGTACGAAACATATGCACTTTACAAGATTTATGTAAACAAAAAAGAGTGTATCAATCAGAATTATTTATATAAATGGAAAGATTTTCGAATCAATAAAGTGACAAATCATTACGACTTTTGACTTGAGTTTTTAAAATCTTTATCCAAGAGAGGTTTTAGATCTCAATACCAATTAGAACATAATTTAACCATTTTAGAACTTAATACCAATAACTCTATGAAAGTGTACATCACTACATAAAATTTATACCGAAAATATTCCCTTTGAATTTCTAAACGAAATATTTTCGTTTTATACGATTTATGTAAACAAAAATAGCGTGAATTAATCAAAACAATTTTTATTAATGAAAACATTTTCTAATTAGTAACATGTTAGATCACAATGGCTTTTAACTTGATATTTTAAAAGCCTCATCAAAGAGAGTTATTGGAATTCAATAATTCCGTTTGATGTGTCGTTTTATTTTAATACTATATAAAATTTATTACAAAAATACTCTATTTGAAAATATCTTTGACGTAAAAACCAAATCTTGGACATTTTACATTTATTAACTTTTTCGCGAATACTCACTAGTATAATGCGAATAATATCTGTAATGTATTGCTATACGAAAAATATGTGTTTTCAAACATTTATGTAAACAAAAATAGTGTGAATTAATCTAAACCATTTTTATTAAGGAAAAGATTTTCTGATCAATAAATTGCTAAATCACGACGGCTTTTGACTTGATTTTTTAAAAGCCTCATCAAAGAGAGTTATTGAAATTCAATAATTCCGTTTCATGAATCTATTAAAAGGGGTTTTGACGCGAAGGAAGGATTGGTTAAAAAATTGAAACGAAACTCTGCTGTCGATACTGTATGGTCAGTGCAATTTTAATATGATGGAGCTTGGGAATACATAATGAAAAGAGATATGCGTCAATATAGTATGCATAAGTGTATGTATGTGTATTTGAGTGTCTAAGCATGCATGTCACAATATGTAAATTTCTATTGTTAAACTATATGAAATAACTAATATGTCTTTCTTAATGAATTATCGCATCATATAGTTCAAAGAAAAAAAATCTGATGTGGGCAACACTTGACTTTACTTATATAATGCAATGAATTTACTACTTTTACAGTTAAAAAAATGTTATTCTTATAGTAGATACTTATATTCTTTCCAAGATATTGAATTTTTTTCAATTAGTCGTCATTTTCATTGATTTAGCGTCATTTTTATCAATTTAACGAGATTTTTGTTAATTTGGCAACAATTAAAAATGTCGCCAAGTTGGCGACATTCCGCCAATTTCGTCGCCAAAATCTCGCCAAGCGTTATGGACGGAGAAATTAGTTATTTTTACAGCAGATAAATGACTATTGGCGTTCAAATACAGAATAATTACTCAAAGTATCTTTTTTTATGAATAGAACGAGCTAGATCCACGAGAATGATGCCACCAAATGTATAGCATGGTATTACATATGAAAAGTCAACAGGTTTCTCAATAGGAAATCTTTTGTTTTTATTTAATATACTTTTTTGATAATTTTTTTTGAAAAATGTGCAATATCTCGAGAACGGTTGGTGTTAACGTTCTAAAATTTACGTCAATCGTTTTTCTAATGAAAAATTACATAAGAAATGTCTATTTGCGCAACTTTATTAGCGGTTTCAATTTTTTGACGATTTTATCAAATTTTCACTCGAAAATTCAGGGGTGGTTCTGAATATTCGATTACGTATAAAAGCAATAGGCTTCCAGTATTTACGGATTATCATTTTTGTACCAAATTTCGATCGAATCGGTCCATTCGTTCGTCAGCTATCGTCTCCACAGACTCACTGACACACACACACACACACACATATACTTTCACACACACACACACACACACACACACACACACACACACACACACACACACACACACACACACACAGACATCACTTCAAAAATGCTTGATTCGTGATCATGGATGCTTGAAACGTGCTCTCCCGTCGAAAACTCGAATTCGAATTTTCGACCCCGTCACAATACTTTCCTTATACATTATGTATATAAGGAAAGTAAAAATGCTGCTGTCTACGATTTTCAAATTTTACGATATATAATTTCTATATAATAAAAGTTAAACTAAATAAAAATATGCGCATTGCAGTAATTTTTAAGCTTTCACACCCTACATTTTTTGTCGATGGATTTTTCACGAATTCGCTAAAAACTCAGAGAAAAGTGGATGAAAACAACGTTTAACTAAAACGTATTAATTAATTGCTACTGTGTAAACAACTAGATTGAGACTTCTTTAATAAAACCGGCAAACATTAAATTTTTGGGGAGGAAAAACGAAGTTTTCTGAACCAAAAATTTTCTTCATACGTGATTATCTTGAGAAGCAGACATAGATATTTTAATGATAGAGATTTTATCGTAAGTAAAACATTCATTCCTAAGATTGAAAGATTCACGCTGGGTATTTCAGATGCACACTGTGGACGTTAGATCCACGGAAGCTAAGCCTTGCAAACAATTGCAAAAATGATGAAATTCAGTACTTACTATCAAATTAAGACTCCCAAATAAAGCTATCGTAACAGTGGTCAGACTCTAAGTCGAAGCGATGGTTGTACACGTGGCGAAAAGCGTGTTGTTACTTTCCCGATATCTCGAAAATATCAAAATATTCTAAACAACTTCCTTGAATAATTCGTATACTTTTTTACTTTCCCTGCAATACATGCTAATGTATAGGGAAAGTAATGGAATCATGCCGAAAATCGCAACTCGAGTTTTCAACGGATCTACATGTTTCGAGACCTCTAGAATAAGAAAATACTATTTTTAGCGTGACGTCTGTAAGTTTGGGCCTGTCTGCCTGTCTATCTGTTTGTCTATGCAATGTATGTATACACTCCAACTCAAAAACTAATGGACCGAATTTCATAAAATTTGGTAAGTATGCCACTTGGGTGGGACCTTGCTGCTGATTAATTTACGGTACGATTTGAGATAAAAAAATTCTGATGTGGGCAACACATGACTTTCCTTATATAATGTAATGAATTTACTATTTTTACAGTAAAGAAATAGGTTTTTCTTATAGTAGATACTTATATTCTTCCCAAAATATTGAATTTTCGACAAGGAGTCGTCATTTTCATTAATTTAGCATCATTTTGGCGAGATTTTTGTTAATTTGGCAACATTTCAAAAAGTCGCCAAGTTGTCGACATTCCGCCAAATTCGTCGCCAAAATCTCGCCAAGCGTTATGCACTAAGAAATAAGTTATTCTTACAGCACATAAATTGGCGTTCAAATGCAAAAGTATTACTCAAAGTATCTTTTTTCATGAATGGAACGAGCTAGATCCACGAGAATGATGTCACCCAATTTATCGAATGATATTATGTATGAAAAGTGAACATGTTTCTCAATAGGAAATATTTTTTTTTATTTTATATAACTGTTTGATAATTTTTTTGAAAAATGTACAATATCTCGAGAACGGTTCATGTTAGCGTTCCAAAATTTATGGCAATCGTTTTCTAATGAAAAATTACATAAGAAATGTCTATTCGCGTAACTTTATTAGTGGTTTTGATTTTTTGACGATTTTTTCAAAATTTCATTCGAAAATTTAATGGGGTTCTGAACATTCGATTGCGTATAAAAACAATAGGCTTCCAGTGTTTACGGATTGTGATTTTTGTACTAAATTTAGTTCGAATCGGTCCATTCATTCGTCAGTTATCGTCTCCACAGACTCACTGACACACACACATACATACTTTCACACACACACACACACACACACACACACACACACACACACATCACTTCAAAAATGTTCGATTCGTGATCAGGGATGCTTGAAACGTGCTCTCCCGTCGAAAACTCGAATTCGAATTTTCGACCCCGTCACAATACTTTCCTTATACATTATGTATATAAGGAAAGTAAAAGACTCGCCTTTTTGCGAAATGGCCCGCAAAAATTGCCTGTAGCCATTCTAGCTAAATAACTAATGGACCGATTTTCACAAAAAACGGTAGATAAGTCGCTTGTGGATCACCCAAGCGACTATCGTGCTGATTAGATTTTAGTACGCATCGGAAAAAAATAACCTGCCTTTTTTGCAAAATGGCCGGCAAAAATCGTTAAAATCTAAAATAAAAACTAGGTATGCTCAAATATATCCATCAAAGGATTGTTTTATACGTAATTAACTATGAAAAGGATAAGACCAACCCCATTACACTAGGACTAGCCGTTTTCGAGATATTTTAGTTTTTTCATATTTTCTCTAAGCCACCTTTGAAAATAAGTCCAGTTACCAATGAGAGCAAAAATTGAATTAAAACTGCAAATTCAATATCATTTCAAATAAGAAAATAAATTTAAGTCTGCAGGGAAAGTCATGTGCTGCTCACATCACATTTTTGAAAACAATAGCATTTATTTTAGAGTTAAATTGCTCGCCAAATATCAGCAATGTAACATGCGTGCGCCATAGAAATAACACACGCAGACGATAACTGACTTGGCCGCTTGGAGTCATAATGGCAGTTCTGTATATTTTCGTCAGTCTGTATATTTATGGCTTTGAATGGACACGGATTCGAACCGTAGTTATAGGTATTTAATTTTGAGTCGGCATATATCCTCATCTTGCTTTGCAATCTACTTTAAATAATAGACCATTGTCGAAATATCCCTGGTGTACATCAAAAAGTGCAGAAGCGGATCAAAATAAACTCAGGGAACACCTAACCTGTAACACAGGGTAACAGGTTGGCATACTTTTCACTCAGTTGCTGGTGATTGGGTTGCCAGGTCAAGCACCTTGTGTGAATTTTGGCGACAGAGAAAATATGTAAAAGGTATTTGTCACTATAATATAATGTCAAGTATAATAGAATTGCATTTGCTTAAGAATGCGAGCATAAACTTATGTATATACATATAAAAAAATCTGATGTGGGCAGCACATGACTTTCCTTATATAATGTAATGAATTTACTACTTTTACAGTAAAAGAAATATGTTTTTCTTATAGTAGATACTTATATTCTTTACAAGATATTGAATTTACGACAATTAGTCTTCATTTTTATTGATTTAGCGTCATTTTTATCCATTTGACGAGATTTTCGTTAATTTGGCACCATTTAAAAAAGTCGCCAAGTTGTCGACCTTCCACCAAATTCGTCGCCAAAATCTTGCCAAGCGTTATGGACGAAGAAATAAGTTATTCTTACAGCAGACAAATGACTATTGGCGTTCAAATACAAAAGTATTACTCAAAGTATCTTTTCTCATGAATGGAACGAGCTAGATCCATGAGAATGCTGTCACCTAATTTATCGTATGGTATTACATATGAAAAGTGACCATATTTCCCAATAGATAATATTTTTTTTATTTTATATGACCTTTTGATACTTTTTTTGTAAAATGTGCAATATCTCGAGAACGGTTAATTGTTAACGTTCGAAAATTTATGCCAATCGTTTTCTAATGAATAATTACATAATAAGTGTGTATTTGCGTAACTTTATTAGTGATTTTGATTTTTTGACGATTTTTTTAAAATTTCATTCGAAATTTTGGGGGGATCTGAGCATTCGATTGCGTATGGAAACAATAAGCTTCCAGTGTTTACGGATTGTGATTTTTGTACCAAATTTGGTTCGAATCGGTCCATTCGTTCGTCAGTTATCGTCTCCACAGGCTCACTGACTCACACACACACACACACACACAGACATCACTTCAAAAATGTTTGATTCGTGATCAGGGATGCTTGAAACGTGCTCTCCCGTCGAAAACTCGAATTCGAATTCACACACAATACTTTCCTTATACATTATGTATATGAGGAAAGTAATTAAGAATGTTATAAAATTAACTTAATTAATCGAACATATTTAATCTGAGAAAATGCTGCAGTAAATGATCCTCAGATAAGATATATTTGACTCCTATTTCAGTTTTCAATCTTTAAGCTTGTAGACTCAGTAGGCTGGGTTTATAGATATTATCTATCTCAGTCTTCAGAGACAAGCTTCTTTTGGTCATTTTGAATATATACTATTCCTTGAAAACGCATCCGTCCAATATGATTTCATTAATTCTAGTGCTTTTCCACGTGTTTGGCCTTAATGCTTGGTCATTTTCTGTTTTTCAATCTTGAAATCTCACCATTGATAATTGCAGATTATACGTAGCTTGATGACTGGATATAATTTACTTTTAATTCTCCCATTAAATGATGAATCTCTATTTTATTACATCTGTATACGTAACCATCTTATATTACTTTCCTTATATACATAATGTATAAGGAAAGTATTGTGACGGGGTCGAAAATTCGAATTCGAGTTTTCGACGGGAGAGCACGTTTCAAGCATCCCTGATCACGAATCAAACATTTTTGAAGTGATGTCTGTGTGTGTGTGTGTGTGTGTGTGTGTGAAAGTATGTGTGTATGTGTGTGTGTGTGTCAGTGAGCCTGTGGAGACGATAACTGACGAACGAATAGACCGATTCGAACCAAATTTGGTACAAAAATCACAATCCGTAAACACTGGAAGCCTATTGTTTTTATACGCAATCGAATGTTCAGAACCCCCCTAAATTTTCGAATGAAATTTTGAAAAAATCGTCAAAAAATTAAAACCACTAATAAGGCTACGCAAATAGACATTTCTTATGTAATTTTTCATTAGAAAACGATTGACATAAATTTTAGAACGCTAACGTGAACCGTTCTCGAGATATTGTACATTTTTTAAAAAAATTATCAAAAAGTCATATAAAATAAAAAGAAAAATATTTCCTATTGAGAAACATGTTTACTTTTCATATGTAATACCATGCGATAAATTGAGTGACATCCTTCTCGTGGATCTAGCTCGTTCCATTCTTGAAAAAAGATACTTTGAATAATACTTTTGTATTTGAACGCCAATAGTCATTTATCTGCTTTAAGAAAAACTTATTTCTTAGTGCATAACGCTTGGCGAGATTTTAGCGACGAATTTGGCGGAATGTCGCCAACTTGGCGACTTTTTTGAAATGTTGCCAAATTAACGAAAATCTCGCCAAATGGATAAAAATGACGCTAAATCAATGAAAATGACGACTAATTGTTGAAAATTCAATATCTTGGAAAGAATATTAGTATCTACTACAAGAAAATCCTATTTTTTTACTGTAAAAGTAGTAAATTCATTACATTATATAAGGAAAGTCATGTGTTGCCCACATCAGATTTTTTTAAGTGATGGTTATATGAGTTACAACGTATCTCTAATCTATCATTGGAATTTCATATAATTTTTTTAATTGAAATTATTTTCTTTATAAGTTGCATTTAAGCAATAAATTATATATATATATATATATATATATATATATATATATATATGCAATGTAATAAAAAGAAGAACAACTATGTATCAAAATTAGCCGGGGGGCCAGCCGGGAAGTGGGGGTCACAATAATCCCCCCGGCTGATTTTGATACATTGTTGTTCTTTTTTTAACACTTTACAACAAAGTTGAAAAGTGTTTATGACTTTGTTCATTCTGTCTGTCTGTCTGTCTGTCTGTCTGTCTGTCTGTCTGTCTGTCTGTCTGTCTGTCTGTCTGTCCGTTAGCACGATAACTGCCGTAAAAATGAGTTTATCAAAATGAAATTTTAGTATGTTGTTCAGTCGGTCTGTAGGACCTATGGGAATATAAATAAATAATATCACCCAATTAGTTTTTTATTGAACCCGGGTTGAAAAAATGAAATACATTGAACCCTATGGGACCTAATTTTTCAAACATTTTTTAAGTAAATTTAAAATTCACGAATTGCTTCGAAATTTTTAGGAAATATTCACATTATCCCATAGAATATATAAAAAAAAATTCAGTAAAATATGTTAAGTAGTTTTTTAATTAAAAAAAATATTTAATATAGGGAAAAAAACAAATTCCATTAAATTCTGACTTTGGGATATCGTCCAGAAAGAAAAGAAAGAGATATTATATAATAAATATCTCTCCATTTGTTTAAACCTTTTGCATATGGGAGTGGCTTCATATTTTAAAGTAAATTTGGTAGATAACAATTTTTCTTTTTTTTTAAATTTTATATAACTCTTCATGATAAATTTATTTGATGGCATTTTAAATGCACTTCCCTACGTCCTAGAGAGTTAAAATTTGGTACACAGGTTAAATTTGTTGAACATTTTATTCGACAAAAATTTGATGGATCTTTAAATATAGATCATACATTTGTTTCGAAATGGCCTGAAAATAATCCCCGTTCACTTCTATAAATCATTGGTGTAATATTGTTAAAAATTCTGATGTGGACAGCACATGTCTTTCACTGCAGACTCATATTCGTTCTCTTTATTTATTCAATGATAATTTGAGTTTATCTGCACAACATAAGCATTTTAAATGACATTGAATTTACACGTTAAACTTAAATTTGGTTCTCATTTGATAGCTGGACTTATTATCAAAGGTGGCGTAGCGAAAACGCGAAAAAACTAGAATATCTCAAGAACGGCTAGTCCTAGAGTAATGGGGTTAGTCTTATTCTTTTTGTTGTCAAAAATAACATATAAAATAGGAATTTAATTGATATAATTGAGCACACGTAGTCTTTTATTTTTATATATAACGATTTTTGCTGGACAATTCGCAAAAATAGCCCATTCCTTTTTCCCGAATCGTACTAGAATAACCTACAAATGACTTATATACAAAATTTTGTTAAATTTGGTATATAAATCACTTGTCGGTTATTGAAATATTATACACCAAATTTTGTTAAATTTGGTTCATTAGTTTTTAGCTAGAGTGGATAAAGGCAATTTCTGCGGCCATTTCGCAAAGAAGGCAGATTCTTTTATTACGAATCGTACTATAATCTAATGAACATCAGGATTTCCCACAAAAAACATACCTACCAAATTTGAAATTCGGTCCATTAGTTTTTCAATTAGAGTGGATGTAATATCCACACAGACACACAGAAACATACACAGATACACCCTTACACACACAGACGTCTTCCTAAAAGTAGTTTTTTCGTGTTCTAGAGGTCCCAAAACGTGTAGATCCTTTGAAAATTCGAGTTCCGATCTTCGGCACGATTCCAATACTTTGAGTACATACACATACACATATATATTATCTGTGTATTATCTGTGTATCTAAATTCCGTGCCTATGCAATTACAATAGTTGTGATTTTAAATGATCCCTAAACTTTTATTATTTCTTCAAGGAAGCCTAATTTTAACATATGCAGAATGCAAATATCTCAAGCGATTGTAAGATGAATTACATAAGAATTGCTGAATTTTTTTCACACAAAATTATTTAGCTCTGGAGTCTGGAATACAAGTTATATGAATGACATATTCATTGATTTTGCATAAAGAATCAGATGATTTATATTTCGATACAGTTTTAAATATTTAAGTATAATAAATTACTGTAGTACTGTGATAATGTAAAAGATATTACCACTGAATGAATCACATTTTAGAAATTTTTAAATGAAATTACATTTCAGTTGGAAAGTGTTTCATAATCAATGCTTATGCATGATTGATCTTTCTTGTATTACATTGCATTTATATAAATATACTTGTTTGAGCCGCTTGGCACCTTTGGGTATGTTTTCTGTATTTTGATTTTGTTGAAGTATATATATTTGGATATATATATATATATATATATATATATATATATATATATATATATATATATATATATATATGATGAGAAAGTTGAATGTAAGCTGCGCATGCGCAGAGCCAGTTTCAAAGTGAATCAGGGCTGAACTTGTTATTTATGAACTTGCTCTTGTAGCTAGGTAGTCTTTTAGCCCTTTTTGGACGGGGGATGGACGAATGGAACTTTGGACGGGGGGGGAAGTTTTTTATTTGTCCTATATGAATATATCTAAATGTTGTCACATAAATAAAAACTAAATTATTATAAAATGTATTCGGGGCGGAGGCTGATTATCGGCTGAGTAACGACGTTACAAACAAAGAAACTAAACTGTAGCTAAACACGTACAGTCTGAGCAATATTTTCTATAAAAGTTGGGCAGATTGGGTTCCACAATTTATGGCGTCGATCACCGCTGTGATGTATTTGTAGTTACTGGTGCACATTTAGGTTTTTCGTGCTAGCAATCTGGCCATTCGACAGTAGTTGCGAAACTGTCATCATGATTCTATCTAGTCAAATTTTAGACAATGAAAGTTTTTATTTTTTTTAAATATAACCATGTTTTAAAGTTTTTCTGTATATAGTAAGTAAAATTATGCGGTAAAAAGAAATACTATTCGCAATATTTTACACAATAGTTTCGTACGGATGAAAACTAATTAGAAAAAGATAATTATAAATATATATAGCACCTTAAAAATTCTTTTAAGATGAAACTAACTTTTTAATTAATTTCATTTTGCCCCTTTAATTAAACTTCTCATTAAAGTCTCGTTAAATTGTTATTTTAATTCATGTGATAATTGTATGAGGATAAAAAGTATATTAAAGTTTAATTAGAAAAATGAAAAATTTCCGCTCTTGATTACAAAATAACAATTTTGAAAGAAAAATTATGTTGCAAAAAGTTTTCATAAAAATATAAATTATGAACTAAATGTTTATTAACTATCTTGGATAAAGAATTTAAAATATGTATTGAACACTGCTCTTTATAAAAAAATTGATAAGATGATAATCAAAATACTTTTTAGAAAAATGCTATTATATCGTGAAATACGAGATTTTATTAATTTTTACATTTATATTCAGATTTAAATATCTTATTTATTTATTTCTGCAACATATTTTGAAACTTCGACTCAAATATTTAAAATAAAGGTATTTGTATATTTTTATGTTGTATTCATTGCATTCAAGGAAAAACAGTAATTATCTTAGTAAATATATTTTTATTACATTCAATTTTAAGTTACTCAGCAATTATAGTTTATAAAAGGGAGTATTTTGATATAATATGTACTTAAGCAAAAATTCAATGCCTTATTTGTTACGCATACAGAGTCATAATTCAAATCCAGACAGAGAAGGTTTTAATACTATAATTTTTTTTTCTTTTTTTTTTTTTTTAAATATCAAAATAGTCAATAAACCTTCTTGTTTTATTCTTAAAAAATATAAAATTAGAAGCTAAAATCACAAAGTACTTCTTAGATTAAGTTTTTCTCAAGTATTTAAACCTGTTAAAGACAGGGAAAATAATACTATCCAAAATTAAAATCAATTAATTTCACAAACAAACAAAAAATATTTTTTAATTTTAACAATGTATAGAGTTTAGCATAAAAAATATCCGTCTTGTTAGTTATTATCATAAATGGATATGTTATGTCTATATCATGGTCGATATATTAGGTATGAAATATTTCAGACCTTGAGGTAACCGGGCTTGGAATGACCTTTTGATTCTCCATTGTGCTCACCCATGGTAGCGATATCGAAAATCCAACTATGTTGGGATCTGTTCCTTGCCACATAGTTATAATATATTTCGTATACTATAAATAATGTAAAGTTTCGGGCTTTTAGATCACCGATGAGACTCCAGAGTATCTAAAAGTGTTTTCAAGAAACACATTCTATACATCGCCATTGGGATATAGAAAATCCAACGAATTATACTGTAAGATGTAAAGTGCTGCCCCAACCGAGAATCGAATCATGTATCTTCGTACTGGACATCTAATGCTTATTCGTTGAGTTACTAGGAAGGAATTGAAATCTCTTTTCGTCGAAGTGGTCTTTGCATACTCTACTCTCTGATGTCAGATAGATGTGCAACTGACAAACTGACTGACCAGCTTCTAATATTTTAGCCTCAGTTAGCCTCATACTGAAACTTTTATCCTCCAGGTAGCTTCCAGTGTGGTCGTTATATCCCTAATTTAATATATCCAATAGTTAATTGATTATGTGCTAGTCGTACTATGGTCACTATGGGACCTCCAACATCTTTGTACATATTATCAGATGTTGTTGGTTTGGGCACTATTGTAAAGAACCTTGCTGCCTCAATCGTGATTGGATCCACGGATCTTCTTACTGGCCAGCCGATGGTCTACGGTAGGGCTACTGAAACGGAATTGCTAGTTCCTATCGTCGAATCGGACTTTCCCAAAATTTGTAAAATCCAGTCTTCTGACTCACAGGGAGGATCTTCTGTAGGTTCTGGGAAGGGAAAACGCCAAATATTTATAGATTAATATTTGTGATGTACATATTTTGACAACATAAAAACGCAAATATACAGCATTGCATAAATTAATGTACAGAATAATCTGATTAACTAAGTAATTTTATTCCATATAAAAATTCTCGTAAATTGCGATCTGGTTGAATTAAAAACTGTAAAACAATAACTTCGGTAGAAACATCGTACTGTAAAAGATACGCTGATGTACAAGCTTTTAGCACAAGGTAGAACAAAGGAAGGTATCAACCAGTTTCCATTGCAGAAAGAAACAGCATATCTGGTTAGGATAAATGAGACAGAGCGCCATTACAAGCAAAGCATTCTGGTCTTAATTGATATTGGTGATCATTTAATTTATTCTGACGAAGAATGCCCTTGACCCATTCTTGCCTTTGCTGATATGGGTGGTTGGTGAAATATCCTGTTAGGCGGGTTCTTACATTCCTTGTATGGATCTTCCATCAAATTTATCCAAATTAAAAATGCTCTTGACACGTTATAGCCTTTGTTGGTACATGTATTTGGTAAAGGATCGTGCCAGGTAAGTACCTGAATTCCCGGTAGTGGTGCTCCATCAAATTTTGTCTGGTGATAAAGGCTCTTCAGCTATTTCTTTGTTGGTACAAGTGGTTAATGAAAATTCTTGACAGACGCCTTCCTGTATTCCAGATGCCGGTGCCTTTGGCAAAGAAGACACTTACGGCGTTCTTGCATTGTTGGTACAGATGGTTTGTAAAGGCTCTTGGGGACTGATGGGTTCTTGTATTCCTGTACTGGTGCTTCATCCCGTTTATTCTGACAAAAAATTATTTTAAATTCATGGTACCGCTGCTCTATATTATTTACTCTGATAAAAATGTTCTTGGTTTTTCCTTATGTTTGCTCTAGACGTTTCCTTATGTTCTCTTTTAACGTTTCCTTATATTTGCTCTTGACATTTCCTTATGTGTGCTCTTGACGTTTCCTTATCATTGTTGATACAGGTGGTTGTTGATTAGCTCTTGACAGACGGGTTCTTAGGTTACTGATATTGATGTTATGTCTAATTTCCTACAACGAAGAATACCATTGATTCATTCTTTCTCCTTTGGTAAGGAGGTTGGTAAAGTCTATAAATAGACAATTTAATGCATTTCAAGAAGTGTTGTTTTGTCCAATTTATTTCGAAGCTGTTTTTCCGCTTTTAAAACATTCTAATCTTGTATGCTAAGTCAAACGAAGTTTTTATTTACAGACGGATTTAATACTTTTTTCAAGCTGCACAGTATACTTGTGTCTCAAAATGCACTTCCAATTTTAAAAATGCAAAATTTGCGTATTTAATTATATAAATAAACTCAAAATATATATCACTAAATAAATAAACTTCACCATCCAAATATTTCGATTAATCGTCGTGGATACGAACGAAATGTTTAAATGTCTCGTTCACGCCAGGACTTTGTAAATATTGCATTTATTGCAAATCCAATTTTATGGTTGAAACGATGGCTGTCTACATTTCGCAAGCATATTTTCGTTTAGAGAGTGAAAATGTATACAGATAATAGAAATTTTTCAGCTAAAGGAATATATGTCGTGAGAATAAATCATTCGATTCAAACATATTTAAGCACTGTGGATATAAATATATAAAGGGTGTCTCAAAAACATAAACCTTGGCTTTTAGTCCTTAAATATTGATCTTAGACATATATAAACAATTTCAAAGTTGTGTAAAAATGTACATAATTTTATGAAATGGATAAACATTTTCAGGGTATTGAATTTGAAGAAATACAAAATTTAAATTTTTATACGGCCCCCGTACATTTCCAACGAGTAAAATGTGTCCCATATTCTAATAAGGTAATGTATAGCATTTCAGCATTTTATCTTAAAAAGTCTCAGAGATCTGTTTAAACAAATTTGGTGAGGGATTAATCGCAAATTAAAATGTAAATGTTTACTGCTAGAGTGCAAATGACGCAACACAGAAATGCCTGCCTCGTATACCTGCCTCTCATCTTTAATGGATGTTTGGCATGGATGTAAAGCATTTGAACAAGCTTTTTTACTTTTGTGTAAAGTTATTATTTCTACACAGTGTAGATATTTTTGTACCAATAAATAGCAAAATTATTATTATGTAATCATTGTTTTCTTTCGTAATTTGTGTAAAACCCCTGAAACGTGATGTGTCGGCATAAATTTTCTCCTCTAAAAACCCATGTTGATGCATCGAAAAATGGTTTAAGTCAGCATTTTTGTCTTTTCATATCTCTGAGACTTTTCATGAAAAAATGCTGAAATTGTGTACATCACCTTATTAGTATATGGGGCACATTTTACTCATCTGAATTATTTTTATACGGGGACCGTATAAAGATTTAAATTTTGTATTTCTTAAAATTTATTTCCATTGGAAATTTTAATCGATTTCATAAAATTCTGTACCTATTTTACACATTTTGTCAAATATTATATATGTCTAAGATCAATATTTAAGGAATAAAAGCCGAGGTCAATGTTTTTTGGATACACTGTATATTACATTTATTCACCCGCTGAGTATAATAAGTATATGTATTTATTATATACAAAACTTCATGTATGAACACAATTTTCTAATACTTCCATGAAAAAGCAGGCATGAGAAGAATTAGGTGAAGATAATTGTTCTTAAGGCGTTATGAAACTCAATTCAATTAGAGTTTAAAGCAAGATTTCGCCAGTAGATATGGACATACGGGTTGATTCAAATATTACGCTAGGTGTTTAAATCTTTCTGTAGAAAACACTTCTGGGCGAATTGCAAACGATTTTGTGCTCATACTTTCTCATGTATGTTGTTTCAATTTCTGATGAAAAAATAGTTCACATTTTGACCGCTAGGGATGAAATCTGGATCCGCGCCCCTCATAATTTGCATATTGCGAAGTATACAGGGTGTCCCTAAAAGATTGAAACGCACTTTAATTATTTACATGTTGAGACTAGTTGGCAATGTAAATTGCAAAAATGATGAAAGTAAGATAGTAAATAAGACTATATTAATGAAACAAGTCCATTAATTTTCAAAAATTTATAATTTGCAAATTGATATACGACCCCTTTAGATAAATTTGCTCAATCAGATTTTTTTATGCAGCAAGATCATTAAAAAAAACCGCATATCTGTATCTTTAAAATTGAGCAGAATTATATTTAATTGAAAATTGAACATTGTGACTGGGGACCAAGTATCAAATTAGAAATGTAAATTTGTGATATATCACAAAAAATATAAAACTGGATGATAATACATAGCAGACATTTTTGCAAATTTCGCGTAGGCTCACGATGCAATCAAAGATTCTTAAGTACTTTTCACATTGAGACATGAAAATAAAATTTTTTGACACATATTAACGTATTTTTGACATAAACAATTTCCATCATCAATTTGTTTATGATCCCTATTTTCACTGATGAAACAGCCTTTCATATGGTACGGAAAAGTGACGTAAGTCAGATTTTTTCCTTTATCATAATTCAGTTGATTTTAAAGATACAAATATGATGGTTTTTTTAGTGATCTTCTTGCATTAAAAATAAATATTTTCTGATTGACCAAATTTGTCTAAGGGCGTAGTATAAAAATTTAAAAGTGTAACTTTTTGAAAATTAATGGGAGGACTATTTCATTAACGTAGTCTTATTTCCTACCTTATTTTCAACATTTTTACAATTTACACTGCCCACTTATCTCCAACAGGTAATTCATTAAAGCGCTTTTCAATCTTTTTGGGACACCCTACAATATATTATAAAAGGAATGGCAAAGCTTTTTTTCACAATTCCGCAATTAACAAAGGGCCATGAAGCTCTCCTTACAGGATAACATTACCGTTACTTGTTAAACTCCTGTTAAACGGCAGTGCTTCTGCTGCATTTAATGCCGATAAAAGACCGATAAAAAGGGTCTTCGCACTTGTACACCAATGCAATGGAAATGGGAAAGAAAATTGCCATTTATATGAGATTTAAATTGAAGCGAATGGGAAAAAATAATAACTAAATCCGCAACATTACTGGCAAAAATGAAACAATGGCAAGAAATTAAAGGTGTGGTGTGTGTATGGGGGGGAGGATAAACTCTTATGAATAGAGAAAGATAATAAAACATCATATTTAATAATTAAATAGTGTCAAATATGATGAAATCATAATAAGGATAAAAATATACAGTTGAGAAATGATTGTAATTTTTGAACAAATCTACATTAAAAGTCTTACATGACGTTATCTACACTCAGCAATGGCTTTTGTTCACTTTGAGTCAAACAATAATAAAGCAACTATCCACAAAACAAACTTATTGATTTTCATATCATTGTTTCGTAAATTTTAATTTGTGTATTTTTAGCATAGTCATACAACACCTATATAATGTATGTGTTTAAATGTATGTAATATTTCAATCCATGTATATGCCCGTTCGAACATGATGTACCGAGAGCTATACATTTATTTATTTTTTTAATTTAATAATCCTGCTTTCGAATGGACAATATTCCTATTAGCGATATATTGATCTAATATCAAAAACACTGCTTAATACGATTGGAATAAATTCGTCTCCATCTGAAGGAGTTTAATAATGCGTTATGAGGTCAAATAATATTTCTAGATATAATTTATGACACTAACTTACGTTGATTATATTTGACTTTTGTAACTTGACGATATTCAATACTGAAACAATTAGCATTATACAACGGGTTTCACATGGAATGACACTAAAGGTTGCATTAGAGTAATAAATTTAGTATATTGTGTATTATTTTTATTTTGACAGTAATTGATTTCTTCATTTTAAGACGTTAAGTAACATTTATGTTAGCAAATAAGTCGCCTTATGGGTAAGCTGTTAGCTTGCTGCCGTTCGAAACTACAGATATCAGGTTCGAATCCCAGGCATGAAGATGGAGTCCTAAGTATACATGGATGGTTCGAAATCGACTTTAAACTGGAGGTCCAGAAGTGTGTAATGTGAGTCTTCCCTTTTGGTTCTCCGTGGCAACGTGTTTGCCGGTAAAATGCCTCACTTCTCGGATAGATTCATGAGGGAATGAGTTGTAGAGTCAGATGTCTGACCATTTGCGATAAAAATGCATATTAGCAAATAAAAATGCATGAAATTCAAAAACCATTTAAGTGACAACTATATAATGTTCACAATTGCAAAACCAGCTTGTAAGGGTTGTTCCTAAAAATTTAGAAAGACAAAACCGAAGGGGTGTCCCAAATTTTTGGGAAAGAACCCTTATAGGCATGTTTTGTGATTATGAACTTCACTTTTGCAGCATCCTGTAAACTGAAGTAAATTGCATATGAATTTGATGTCGGCTATTTAAAGTGACTGACAGTCATCATATAAGTTCGTGAAATTATGAACTTGACCCATGCAGCTGCATATGCATATGCATTTGACCCATGCATATGCATTTGATGTCGGCTACGTAGAAGGACTGAAATTGTCAGTCCCCATAGAAGTCCGCAAGATTATAAACCGACCTATGCAGCTTCATGCAACCTGAGATAATTTTCATATGAATTTTATGTCGGCTACGTAGAAGAACTGAATTTGTCAATTCCCATAAAAGTTTGAAAAAGTTGTAGCATATAGCAAGTATCTTGCTGTCACGGCATACATCTGCTTTTCCAATCTGACGAGCCATAATATGCACGACACCGGTCCAACAATTGTATAAACTGCAATGAGAGTGCCTTCTAACAATAGAGCTAATAAAATCATAACAAAGACACATAATTTTATGATAAATCCCATATCAGGGAGATGTCTCACTTCCCAATGTCATACAAAATTCCTTCATATAAAATTAAAAAATGGTAATACAAAAACTCAGTAACTGCATCTTTAAAATATGTCCCAAGACATCAATTCCAAAGACCTTTTGAGTTTTTAATACTTTTTATTATTTCCGCCGTGCGTGAATTACAGAATTTTATTGGAAATATGCAAATCAGATATTGAATTCCTATGTTTCTTCGTCAGACATTTTTTTTTAATCTGGCGTGATTTCTATTGATTTCACATGTTATCGATTGAAAATCCATTTTTCTTTTCAAGTGATGATATGTTAAAATATCTCCCCAAAAGGCTTTGGTACATGGGGTTTTCTGCTGATGATGAGTTCGACAAAAGTTACATGTTATAGCAAGGTAGATAGGATGTTATATAAGTATTTTTTATATGTCAGGAATAATTCATTTAAAACGTTTTGGAATAATTCACAGGGTACATAGAAAATCCATAAGTACCCCGATGCATGTGGAAACCCCAGGCCGTCCGACTCGTCCAGAGGACTTGAGTAACTATTTGGACGACCGGGAAGACCCCGATGCATGTGTAAGAAAAAGTCGTGATGAGTGCACACGTTATCTATAGTAACGTGGCTATGCTCGACGGATTTAAAGTGTTTGCATCGTTCCTAGCGAAGAATTTAAAAGTTAAGATATCGAATTGGGCAATAAATGTGATGTCTGATATATACAATTGTATGCCGGCCACTCAAATACCTTATGTAAGCCTTAGGGCCTTCTGAGTGGTCTGGGCATTTAACATACAATTGTATAGGCACAATGCAATTGTATATACAATTGTATAAACATATTCGGCTTCTTCGACCCAGACTGTCCAACCTACTCGTTAGTTTAAGGCATCTGTTTGGACGGCCGGGAACTGCCAATCAATTTAAACCGCTGCACAGTGGATACGATATCTATGAGGACGGTGCCCTCCTTCCCTTACCACCAACCTCTCAGATGGACTTACAAAATCATATATATTTAAAGTGACTGTACAGTGAACAGTTTAAGCAGGACAGTTTAGGCTGAGCCAGTAATCGAATTCAGGTCGTCTGAGTGCAATCCCCACTGGTATGTCCCACCCCCGTATAAACATATTGAAACAGCACACAATTGTATCACATAAATATGCTAATAAAACCTTATGAAACATAGTGAAACATGAAAAATTAAGAAAGCCTGGCACAAGAAGTTTATATGGAATATTTAATTTCAGTAGACCACTGACGCAACTACAATTTTTTAACTCAGAAGCAAAATAATTTTGAGGCCAATCCCCCTCTTTTCTAGCTGAAGTCTTTTGGATATATATTCTAAAATATGCGAATAAAATTAAGTTTTTACGACATTTTTCTGCCTCATATTAAATTCTGTCTTATTAATTTTTGACCAGTCTCTATTTTCAATTACCAGAAGAACCAATTCACTTAATAGTGATTGTCTTGTGGAAATTTTTGTAGACTCTATTGGTTATTGTTTGTTTAATGACCAGAGGCTACGGTGACTGGAAGAGTGAAATATAGTACTACTATAGAATACACATCTGAAAAATCACTTTCCATGTGTTTATTAATATTTCTTGAAAACAAATTTAATTTTGCGGTTTTAATCATCATCTGCGATTTTAAATTATTATTCATCCGTGTTTTAATGTGTTCAAATATAGTTGGAAATTGTATGGAAAGAAGTTCGAAATATTTTTCCAAAGAATTTATTTTTTTCCATTTGCCATAAATCCAAATACGTTGATTTCAAATTTTATATTAGCAATTGGCGGAAATAAAGTTCTGCCGTTCTTTTTGAGGCACCATTTAATCGTAAGGCTCCTAAGAATCGTTTTTCTTTTGCTGATAGATGTTTACGGCCCTAGAGTGAGACAGAACTTGTGTTCTACTATTTTCCACGATTTTTTGGTTAGCGATGCAACACATAACCCCATAAAATCAGATTAAATGCTGTCATGTAATTCTAACTTAACACTTAAAAATACTAATAATGAAGAAATTGCGAAGGATACCGAAATTAAGTTTTGAAATTATATTCTTCACAATAAATTTATCAGGAAGATTTCATAAGGTAAGTCTGTGTGTACACGTTATTTTTGATAGATCTATTAAGCTTTTAAATATTATTATTTTACACACTTTTTTAGTATAGCCATACGAATTTTCGAAAAAAAACCAAAGAGACATCTCCATAACAGGAAATGTAAAATACTGACTGAGCCCCTATATCCCCTCCGAAATTGAAGGTAAGCTTAAAAGAGTTATCATCTAAGCTTTATCTATAAGTCAATCCTGATAAATCGATATGTGAGACCATTGGTTACTTAAAATGCCTAAAATGTATTTATGACCGTCAGCAACAATTGACTCTCACATACCTTCAAGTCTGTCTTGGACTTTGTCACCAGCTCGTAATTATCGCTCCTCACGCAGAAGTCGTCGTGACTTCTCGTCTATATTGCCTCCGTACTCTCGTTGAAATCTAACATATACTCCTAGAAGTTGTGTAATGCTCTTGGTTGCCGCCTCTTGCAAGGTAGGTGTTTAAAAGGGGTGCCTAATCCGGTGTTAACAACCAGACTTTAATCCCCTATCTAAAAAGAGAGGAAGTACGAAGGAAAGGGATTTTAATAAAGGGAGTTTACAAAAGTCAATAGGTTGCTCGGAGAATTTAAGATCATCCGAGTCTTAGAAAGAAATTTAGAAAAGATAGGATTTAATTTATTTTTACTATAAATTTAAATTTAAAATTTTTAAAAGGAGAATCCAGAAATAGGAGAAGAGAGGAATTTTGAACGTATGGGCGCGCACAAAAATACGCGAACCTTGCAAGGAAACGCAGAGATGCCAGCTGCCCAAAAAGGGCGGGGGGGGGGGGGGGAGAAGATGGTCGAATGCATAAAAATTATCCCAAATGCGAGGGTGTTAAATGTTCAGTGGAAAGACGTTGGAAGGATGGAAAACTGTGTTTTGATTAAAGCTATTCAATGCGTCTACGTTTAGGATTGAACGGGACGTCTTCACGGCGCCCGAGCAGGGCCCGAGGTCGCTTCCTGAATTTAGGAAGCCGAGGATCGTAGGTTGCCGCCTCTTTTTGCGTGAGGTCTGACATGGCGCTTTGGCTCTGATTGGCCAACTTTAGGGCAATGCGCCCAGACATTCTGAACATTGGTTCACATATTTAACCACTCTCGTGGTTACATGTAGCTTTTAACTTTTATTGCCTACTTTGACCTTTTTACAAGGAAAATGTATTTTTTTTAAGTCTAAAGTGTTATTTCTAAAACCGAAAGTGGAAATTCTGCATTTGATGTCAAATTTATATCAGTCATCGTCTAAGTTTCATAGCCGATGCAATTCTGCAAAAACTTGATGTAGAGATAATTTTTCCTACCTGTGGCAGAGGGAACTACGGATATACCTCTTGAGAAGTTTTTATAGTTAAACTTTGTCTCAGCATAAGGAGCTTAAAAATTATTTTGGTAATTGATTATTCTTTGTCGAATTGCGCACAACACATCTAAGGGTTTCCGTAAACGCTAACTTTCGTTATAGTTCAGTGGGCAAATTAATCATTTAGCAAGAAAGTATAATCTTTCTTAAAGACTGTTTTGACTACACGGGAACACCGGATTCAGTAGGCTTCTTGTTTATTTGAATTTTAGAGATTAGTTCGCTACAGCTAGCTCCTCAAATAAAATGAACATTCCTCAAATGTTGAAACCGTGATATTTTGACACATAAAATAAAATTTTTGGATATATTTTTAACGCTTCCACTGTTAAAATAATAAAATATAAACATCGCAAAGCTGAGTTTGATGCATTTGTACTGTATCCCTTTTACAATGCAGTTTCAAGAAATTTCTTACATAATTGAACGAACTTCGGAAGGCAATACGACGTTAAAAAACACCATTCTGAAATAAAGGGGTAAAGTTTCTTCAAATAGACTAATGATATGGAAATATTTTCATTCGTATTCTCATATCGAATTTATTTATTTAGAAATGCCTTCAACAAAAATAGCATAGCATTAACCCATTAAAAGGAAAACACCAAGCTTTGTAGAGGTTTTTTTTATCCTATGCCCGTCTCCGGCCTTTCGGTCATAAGTCGACGAGCTGCCCTAAAGGGGAACGATAAATTTTGTCACTAAAACTGTCATTAATCATTTAGCAAGAAAGTATAATCTTTTTTAAAGACTGTTTTGACTACACTGGAACACCGGATTCAGTAGGCTTCTTGTTTATTTGAATTTTAGAGATTAGTTCGCTACAGCTAGCTCCTCAAATAAAATGAACATTCCTCAAATGTTGAAACCGTGATATTTTGACACATAAAATAAAATTTTTGGATATATTTTTAACGCTTCCACTGTTAAAATAATAAAATATAAGCATCGCAAAGCTGAGTTTGATGCATTTGTACTGTATCCCTTTTACAATGCAGTTTCAAGAAATTTCTTACATAATTGAACGAACTTCGGATGGCAATACGACGTTAAAAAACACCATTCTGAAATAAAGGGGTAAAGTTTCTTCAAATAGACTAATGATATGGAAATATTTTCATTCGTATTCTCATATCGAATTTATTTATTTAGAAAAGCCTTCAACAAAAATAGCATAGCATTAACCCATTAAAAGGAAAACATCAAGCTTTGTAGAGGTTTATTTTATCCTATGCGCGTCTCCGACCTTTCGGTCATAAGTCGATGAGCAGCCCAATACAAAGGGGAACGATAAATTTTGTCACTAAAAGCTCTGTTAGTAACACATAAAGGAAAACAGTCAAGAACAGTAGGACATATGTTGAGGTGCTCTCCAGTGATAGGAATGCCATGGTCGCAAAGAGGGCAGACTTCTGAATCTGTCAGTCCCATTCGATATAGTTGGCTCTGTAAGTAATCATGACCCGTGGCAAGTCTAAAGCAAGCCATGACAATTGCTCTATGCAAGGAACTGGTTATTCTTGCCGACTTATTTAACAGGGAGTTCCACTTTTCCCCAGAAGCTATCTCCCTGTATAGACTGAAACGGTTAGCTTTAATATAGAAGGATATATATCATTTTATATGACGCACAGGCAAGGGAGGATCCGGTTGCGTCATTTGAGATCCATTCGTAGCCAATAAAACTGCCCGCTCATTTCCATATATCTCGCAGTGGCTTGGAATCCACTGCAGGGCAATGCGGTTCTTGGTGTTCAGCAGCTTATCTATTTTTTCCACACAATTCTTGGAAATCTCGCATTCCCAGAGATTGAAAGTTGTTAAGGTCATAATTGCCGCCCTGGAATCAACAAAAAAGACGATATTTTCCTTTTCACACTGCTCCATTTTGTCTAAGGATAAAGAAATGGCGGCTATTTCGTCATCAAACATGTCAAAGTGTTTTTCAATGGCGCAAGACAATGTAAGGTCTATAGAGTAAGCGCCAGCTCCAGCATTTTTAATGGTCCCCTCAGCCGAACCATCAGTATAGACATGGAGCCAAGAATCATCCCGGAAACGTTCATGTATAGTATTCAAGGCAGTAAATTTCAATTCAGAATCAAGAGAAGATTTCTTGTTAACAACAGAGACAAGGTTCAAATATCTGTCAGCAAGTTTAAAGTTTTTCAATGGACACCAAGGGTTTTCAAAGGGAAAGCGAGCTGAAGAAGGAAAGTCAAGAGTATCATTTTAGTTCTCTCGTTAGGGGGGTGATGTCAGTCGCCTACACGTGGTACTCCATGTTCTCGCTAAACGACTGAATACTTGTCGCCTTGAAAGCTTTGTAAAGGCAAAGCGACTTATCTTATCACAAAGCGGTAGAATGATCTAACTGGCAGCATAACTGGCCTGAATACAAGATGTTGTGGACCAATTGACATGCCTCATCGACTGTTATCTTGGGGTGGAATTAAGTCTAATACTCTACTATTCGAGCGCAAACTAGGATATAGTGTTGTAGCTACAAATTATTCCTATCCTCAGCTTCATATTGAAAGCTGGCAATCTAAAGTAAAGTAAATAAATTGTTAACATCGAAATATAATTAAGAGGTACCATGAAAACTAATTTAAATGTACCTTGAAAACTAATTAAAATGTACCTGGGACACTAATTAAAAGTTACCTTGAAGTATCATCTACATAACTGGGAATACATTATGAAACTAGTGAATATGTGGATGCAATATAGAAGGTCTTAGACAAATTATCGTTCTCAGTCAATCGTTTTCTTTAAATTAAGTAAAATCTTCTATTTTAACAATACTTTAAGCACATCATGACAGCATTTTTACGCCATAATGAAATACATCAAATACTTTATGACTTAATAAATACAAAAACATATTTAAATGATAAAATTTTTAAACCGTCAATATTCTTTTCTTTTATAGAAATACAAAATAATGGCAACATAAAGTAACTTAGCTTATTGATAATTATTGAACAAAAATGTAAAAATGACTTGCATCTTCTGATATTCCCTTGCAAGAATCAAAAGAAATTGAAGTCAAACTGCCAATGCAATCTAATTAACTATTAGTAATAGGAAACATTTGAAAATATAGTATTTCAATTACCCAGAGAATACTTGTGTAAAGTTGCATTAAATTTCTCAACACTGGCTGGTCTTTTGAGAATGACAAACGCTAAGAGTACTTTAATTCAAAAATATTGAAAAATTAATTTCTGTTTGCTTTCATTAAAATTTGCAATACTACTTAAATATCATATAAAAGTCCTTTTATTCATTTGTGTATTATTTAGTGCATCAAATAGTTATTTTTTAATAAAATTATTCATTATATACTAAAATATGATGTTCATTAATTGTTGAATCTTATAATGAGGTCCCAAGTAGCAGTTTTTAGTATTCTGTTTTGGATACTTTTTAAAAGAACTTCTGTTGGTCTTACAAATATTATATAAAATTATTTTAGATATTTACCATATATATTTAAAATCAAATAGTTTTTATCTAATGATGTCATGGTATCACCAGTACCAGAAAAAATGTTGATATAATTGTCAAATTAGGATTCTTTTTTTTTTTAAATATAAATTCAAGAAATATTCATTTCCCCATTTACTATCATTAAAATTAATTTTGTGTATTTAAATATAATTGACAGATTGGATTATTGCCAGACAATTATTGATTTAATTAATGCACCATGATTATAACTGTGTCTATTATGTAAATTAAATGCATAGTAATGTAAATACATAATGATGTAATGAATGTGTTGATTACAAAATGTTCTTATTAATCTGATAAATAAATATTTCCTTTTGTAATTCATACGAATTAGAAATTGGACTTTCTATGTTATACTAGTTGTGTATGTTGCATAAATGGGGTGAGGGAACAGCCCCAAAATGCGGTGAAATAATTAATAAGAATTTATTTTAAACTAATTAATTGTTAATTAAACATTTGGGTTAATAGGGTAATATTTATTTCGAAGGATTTTAAATTATGTATGCGTTAATCTAGTAATCCGTCCATTGCACGTGTTTACAATAACCCACCATTTGTAGAGTACGGCATCAAATTGTAAATAATATAATTCTTAAAAGATCGTTAAATCATCACATGAAAGTAATACCATAAACTTTAATTTGACAATATTTTGATAAGTATTCATTTAGTATAATTTTTATGAGATTAAAGGCAAATATACTTTTTCATACTGAAACAAAAATGAACATTTTATAGCAAGTTTGAATCTATAATTCATGCCATGTGCTGTTAACATCAGTTTGTATTTGTGCAAAAGAAAATATATGTAAAATTCGTAAACTGTAAATAAAGTCAAGTATTATCATTGTCATAAATTGAAAAAAAATGTTCACTATGTGAACTTTACACATTAAGGGAAATTCGAGTTTTATTTTACGAAACTTGGAGCACATTTATTTAAATATTTTCACTTAAATATTTTCTATACTTTTTTCCTACACTGTATAAAAATATTCCACTAGTTATCCTATAGAATAAACAATCTTAGGTTTTCTGAATGCTCAAGTAATATTTCTTGCTCATATTTCAGTCAATGATTTGTAATTCTCAAATTGGGCCGGAATGAAACATTTCAGCATTCTACTGTTCTTACTGTACCACAAAGTCAACTTTACATTGGACCTTCTTTTTAAATTGAATTATAAACTACTACACTATGAAACACTTTCTACAGATTTCTTTAACAATATAAACAGTTCCAAAAATAATTGTTGCTTTCCTTATATACATAATATATAAGGAAAGTATTGTGACGGGGTCGAAAATTCGAATTCGAGTTTTCGACGGGAGAGCACGTTTCAAGCATCCCTGATCACGAATCAAACATTTTTGAAGTGATGTGTGTGTGTGTGTATGTGTGTGTGTGTGAAAGTATGTGTGTGTATGTGTGTGTGTGTGTGTGTGTGTGTGTCAGTGAGACTGTGGAGACGATAACTGACGAACGAATGGACCGATTCGAACGAAATTTGGTACAAAAATCACAATCCGTAAACACTGGAAGCCTATTGTTTTTATACGCAATCGAATGTTCAGAACCCTCCTAAATTTTTGAGTGAAATTTTGGACGTCAAAACGTGTGGACGTTGAAATCGTCAAAAAATTAAAACCGCTAATAAAGTTACGCAAATAGACATTCCTTATGTAATTTTTCATTAGAAAACGATTGACATAAAGTTTAGAACGCTAACATGAACCGTTCTTGAGATATTTCACATTTTTCAAAAAAATTATCAAAAAGTTATATCAAATAAAAAAAAATATTTCCTATTGGGAAACATGTTGACTTTTCATATGTAATACCATGCGATAAGTTGAGTTACATCATACTCGTGGATCTAGCTCGTTCCATTCATGAAAAAAGATACTTTGAGTAATACTTTTGTATTTGAACGCCAATACTCATGTATCTGCTGTAAGAATAACTTATTTCTCCGCACATAACGCTTGGCGAGATTTTGGCGACGACTTTGGCGGAATGTCGCCAACTTGGCGACATTTTTAATTGTTGCCAAATTGACAAAAATCTCGCCAAATTGATAGAAATGACGCTAATTCAATGAAAATGATGACTAATTCAAGAAAATTCAATATCTTGGAAAGAATATAAGTATCTACTATAAGAATAACAATTTTTTACTTTCCTTATATACATAATGTATAAGGAAAGTATTGTGACGTGGTCGAAAATTCGAATTCGAGTTTTCGACGGAAGAGCACGTTTCAAGCATCCCTGATCACGAATCAAACATTTTTGAAGTGATGTCTGAGCGTGTGTGTGTGTGTGTGTGAGAAAGTGTGTGTGAGTGTCAGTGGGTCTGTGGAGACGATAACTGACGAACGAATGGACCGATTTGAACCAAATTTGGTACAAAAATCTCAATCCGTAAACACTGGAAGCCTATTGTTTTTATACGCAATCGAATGTTCAGAACCCCCTAAATTTTCGAAAGAAATTTTGAAAAAAATCGCCAAAATATCAAAACCACTAATAAATTTACGCAAATAGGCATTTCTTATGTAATTTTTCATTAGAAAACGATTGACATAAATTTTAGAACGCTAACATGAACCGTTCTGGAGATATTGAACATTTTTCAAAAAAAAATATCTAAAAGTCATATAAAATAAAAATAAAATATTTCCTATTGAGAAACATGTTCCTTTTCATATGTAATACCATGCGATAAATTGGGTGACATCATTCTCGTGGATCTAGCTCGTTCCATTCATGAAAAAAATACACTGAGTAATACTTTTGTATTTGAACGCCAATAGCCATTTATCTGCTGTAAGAATAACTTATTTCTTAGTGCATAACGCTTGGCGATATTTTGGCGACGAATTTGGCGGAATGTCGTCAACTTGGCGACTTTTTGAAATGTTGCCAAATTAACGAAAATCTAGCCAAATGGATAAAAATGACGCTAAATCAATGAAAATGACGACTAATTGTCGAAAATTCAATGTCTTGGAAAGAATACTAGTATCTACTATAAGAAAAACCTATTTTTTTACTGTAAAACTAGTAAATTCATTACATTATATAAGGAAAGTCATGTGTTGCCCACATCAGATTTTTTTCTTTAATGAATCACAATAATTTAAGAGGCAAAAATTGTGAAAAATTGGTCAAGTTGCAAACATAGACATTTACAAATAGACAATATACAACGTACTTTCTATGTACTGCAAGCCTCACTTCTGGCCAAAAAAGTATTTGCCCATAATTCAGAAAACAACAAAGATTAATAAAAATACGTCGACTAGGCTAGAAGGAATACAAACTTCCAACTGACAGATAAACACAGACATACATGTGAATAAATATTTAGTGTTCAAGATAATATATTTAAGAACGTGTAATATTCCCTCACTTGACGTCTTATGTTTCGTCTCTTTCAAATACCAGAAGGTAAAAACATCCGCACAGGCAATGACGTCGGCATGACGTACACCCAGATTTGCCAGAAAATGAAGTTAGGAGAATGGTTTCCAGATTTGGTGATTTATTGCTAATTTGGTGGTATTTGCGAATTCCAGTTCGAGTGAAACCGCGATATACGCGTCTATAGGACATGGAGAATTCCAAAAGTTTCTATAATGAGACTATAAAAGGAGTAATCACTCCATTGGAGTGGTAGTCGACATGATATAAGCTAAGTTGAACGGTGATTTTTGTCAATGTTTTGACAATAGTAGCGGATGTTTTGTGAAATTACTTTTGTCAATGTTGTGAAAATAATATCGGTTATTTTGTAAAATTAATGGAGCATGTTTTACTGTATATTGTTCCGGCGAAAGCTGTTCATGTAAATAAACCTGTTAATTATTCAGGAATTTGTACTCGTTCTTGCATCTTGAGTGCACACACACGATTCCTGAGGATACGCTGTTATATTATAAGGGTTATCATTTTTTTACTGCTATTATAACAATCAGCCTTTGACATACATAAATACCCCTCAGAAAAAATTTGTGGGATCAAAAATCCATAATACACTGCTTTTTTTGCATTTTCTTAAACCAGTTGCTCAAAATTTGAAAATTTGAGACTCCGAACACGTATCTCTCTGATCGTATCGAGAACAATTCTAGCCTTCAGGAATCAAGTGCATCACAACCTTTTACGCGAAACTCTTTCTATGGATGATCTACGGTTGACTTTACGATGGATTTCAGCATTTCTCTCCTAACAAAAGTAATTTACAAATTCTCGCTCGGATGAAAATGAGCTTATTTTGAGAAATAACAATTTCACACGATCATCCATTTTTAGATTTCCTTGGGAAATGTTAAAATGGTATCAAAGTGTATATTGGCTGTTTTTTTTGGGGGGGGAGGGATTTAGAAAATACTGGTGGGACATGACTAGGGTATTTTTCAAATGCAGGATTTGTTTTAGTGGAGTTCATTTTGAAAAATGCAATCCATATTGGTATGTGTATTATATTTTAATTTGAATTCGTAGTATAAAATGAAAGTAAAGTTAAATATAAATAAGTTTTACTCAAATTAAAGTTAAAATAATCTGAAACAACACTTGCGTAATAAAGCAAAATAGGAAAACATATTTCTCTTCTGGCAGTATGATAGAGCAAATTAGTCATTCCACAAAATCCACAGAATGTCAATAGAATAAAATTTAACTGAGAAACGTAATTTATTTTGCCTAATTTAATTTTTTTTTATTGATTAAGATAGTAATTATAGACATTGATTGATTATAAGCAAAATATTAAAAAAAAACATTCAGTATCAAATATATATTTACAGTGGAAGCATGAAAGTCCATTTAGTCGTCGATTAAGATTTGCACAATATGCTGTCCACCAACTTTGAATAGGTCGGTATATAATTATTATCTGCTGGTCGTTTGTAAATACAATTGTTACATAATCGTTTGTATATCATGAAACATAGTTAATTATGTTTCCAACAGAAGGGCTTAAATTTACAAATTTGACAACTTGAATTTGTAAAAATATGCTTTGACATTTTTTTTAAAACTCACGATATTTTTCCCTTAATTCAGATGACAGCTCCAAAATTTTCCTGCGGTCCAGAGCTGGACTATGATCGACGTCTTGTTCAGACACAATGCCGTCAAAAGATAGAGAAGAACGGATAATTTGGAAAGAACTACGTGTTTTGTTTAAATATTTCTTTCAGAAATGTGCATCAAATGAAATTTAGGTAAAAAAAAATATTGTCATTAGGCTAAAGGTGACTTTCAAGAAAATTATAAATTTTTCTGTTTTGTAATTGTTACATAAATTACATTTGACAGATCTACTGGACCGCTTACATTTAAAATATTAATAACTGGAATTTGATAAAAATATGCTTTGACACTTTTTTTAAAAATCACTATTTTTTTCTCTTAATTCAGGTGATAACTCCAAAATTTCTCATCGGTGCATCGCTGGACCCGGTAGAAGTCCTGCCCACGCAAAATGCCGCTAAAAATGTAGAAGAGCGATTTTATTTAAAAAGAAAATAGTATTTTTTTCTTGACATATTTTTTTTAAATGTTTTCTTTCTTTTTAAGAAATGTGCATCAAATGTAATTTATGTAAAAAATGAAAATATGACTTTCATGAAAATTATAAATTTTCTCATTTATAATGTTTAATTAACTTTAATTAAAAATTAATAGTTAACAAATATGGATTTAAGTTATGAAGACCTCTTTTGGAATGCCAAATTTAGTGATTTTCTGTTGAGTACCAAATATGAAACTGTTTTAAATATAACACACATTTTCAGGCACTAAAAATTAATTTTTTTCCTCCAAGAAATTAAAAAATGTCAATTATAAATAAAATTAAAAAAATGAAATAATTTGAATGAATTATAAAAATAAAAGTAAAACGTTATTAAAAATATGCAATATGCATTTAAAACGATTATGATTATTCATAACCAACTGATGGACTAAATTAACAATCACTGCAGCTTGTTTATGCAAAATATACAACGGAAATAAAAATGTTAATGTTGAAAGTAAAATCGTGATTATCAATCTCCAAAATATCTTTACAAATCGGCATTAGTAGATCTTACCATAAGAATCTAATCAAAGATATGCCGGTAACCATTTTATTTTATTTTAAATAAAACTACAGAATAAATATTTATACATACAACTACTATGCATACTTTACATTGATTGCTATATTACTTTACACAGTACTAAATACCATAGTTTTGTTAAATTATGTTAATCTCGTAATATTCAGTATAAATAGACTGTTTTAAACATATTTTAATGACTGTTCCAAATTCCATATTTGGCTCTTTCATGTATGAGAATATAAAATAACCATCTCATGATAAATTAATACTATATGATGCATCAATTGCCTGTGGTAAAATTATTCTAAAATACATTTGATATCACAAGAAAGCTAAATCTGGTCATACAATGTCTTTTGGTAGTTCTAAAGTATGCTCCAGTATTCTGTGGTATGCTCAATGCTATTTAACTTTGCCACATGGTGAAATAATTAAGATAATAGATAAATCGTTCCTATTTATATTTGCTGCTTCGTTATTTGAAGCAGTTTTCTTGATAAACAATTACGATATGAGGATTATCTTAATTTATGAGATTCATTTGTATAATATATATTATCTACAATATATTATGTAAATAATTTTGGTAGATATTTTTTATTGTTATATATGAAATTCTTTGTTTTGAGATGTTATAAGGTGGTCAATTTTAGGCTTGACACAAGGCAGGCAATGTTAGTGTGCACAAAAAAAATAAAATAATAAAATCAAATTTTTCAACAAAATGTTTAAAAAATCGGTATTGTTTAGCAACTTATTACCTTTACAGCCTATTACCATTAACTTTAAAGAGCTTTAAAGGATCTTTCGTTTGACATTATACTTCACACTGTAACCCCAAGGGTTAATTTGTCCCACGAGGGGCTTATATAACGACCACTAGGCTACTTTTCACTACAATAATTGAAGCTAGTACGTCTCGTAATCATAGAGCCATAAATAACACTTTTTATGAAGGATTGGGAAGGATTATTTGCGATATTTTGCCATGCTAAAGTATAACATCTCGTATGAACTTTGAAGGTTTAGCTCGAATTTAAACAAATTCCATCTAGTTTTAGATTTTTCGATAACGAAGCTGGATATAAAGTTTCGTGAAAATCTATTAAAATTTGTGGCTGCTATGTGTATGTACACAAGAAATTGAAAACTGACATTATACAGACAGATGGACATCACTGTAAAATAGTTAAAACGTGTTCAGGTCGTAAATCATATATTGGCATAAAAATCTCAATTTAGAAAATTTTTAAGAAAGCAATATTTTCTCTATATTATATTACATAGTATGAGAATGCAAAAAAAAAATCATAAAGTAAATTAATCATAACAATGCTTATAAAATGAAAAAAAATTCCCATAAATTTCATGCTATAAATAAATCATCAATAAGTGCTATAAATTTAGACTTGGATTTTTAAAATTTCCAGGAAAAGGAGCTATTGGAAATCAATTATTTCAAGTTTCATAAATCCATTAAAAGAGCTTATGAAGAAAGGGAAGGGTTTATAAAAAAAAATATACTGAAACGGAAGATGTGTTGTTGGTATTTCATGAGAAATGCAATTTTATTATCATAAAATCAGTTATTAAGTTTAAAATTGTAAAATTAACAATACAGTTTTCATGCCACTTTTTATATGGCATCGAAAGAAATGAAGTACTTTTTATTACACCAAATAATAAAATCCAATTATATAACTATTTTTTTTATTTAAGGTGTGCATATGATATTTATTTCATACGAAAGTGCAATTTTATATAAACAATTTAAACGTGATTATTAGACCAATAAATATTTTTAAGGCTTCCGTAAGCACAGAAAACTATGTTTTTATAGTTGGAACATTGCAGACATGGCTACATACTGTTGTTGTTGAGACCCAGACCGTCCGACCTACCAGAAAGGTGTAAGATAACCGTTTGGACGGCCGGGAAGTGCATGTACATGTGGTAAAAATATAGATTTCACAAATTGCGTTTGATACATTAACTAATGGAGTAAATTTCTGTGATTCCTTAAAATGTCGCAGTTGTAATTGAAGAACTAAGTACTCAAGGCCCAGTTTTGAAATAATGGGCATGCTATTGAATTCGAATTTAAAAATCTCATGTGGACAACACATGACTTTCCTTATATAATTAAATGAATGTACTACTTTTACAGTAAAAGAAATATGTTTTTCTTATAGTAGATACTTATATTCTTTACAAGATATTGAATTTACGACAATTAGTCTTCATTTTTATTGATTTAGCGTCATTTTTATCCATTTGACGAGATTTTCGTTAATTTGGAAACATTTAAAAAAGTCGCCAAGTTGGCGACATTGCGCCAAATATGTCGACAAAATCTCGCGAAGCGTTATGGACGGAGAAATAAGTTATTCTTGCAGTAGATAAATGACTATTGGCGTTCAAATACAAAAGTATTACTCAAAGTATCTTTTCTCATGAATGGAACGAACTAGATCCACGAGAATGTCATTCAAGTTATCGCACGGTATTACATATGAAAAGTGAACATGTTTCTCAACAGTTATTTTTTTTTATTTATGGGATTTTTTGATACATTTATTTGAAAAATGTGCAATATCTCGAGAACGCTTCATACTAGCGTTCTAAAGTTTATGTCAATCGTTTTTTAAGGAAAAATTACATAGGAAATGGCTATTTGCGTAACTTTATCAAAGGTTTCGGTTTTTTGATGAATTTTTCAATATGTCACTCGAAATTTTAGGGGAGGGGGGGTCTGAACATTCGAATATGTTCAACAAGAAAGATCAATCATGCATAAGCATTGATTATGAAACACTTTCCAACTGAAATGTAATTTCATTTAAAAATTTCTAAAATGTGATTCATTCAGTGGTAATATCTTTTACATTATCACAGTACTACAGTAATTTATTATACTTAAATATTTAAAACTGTATCGAAATATAAATCATCTGATTCTTTATGCAAAATCAATGAATATTTCATTCATATAATTTGTATTCCAGACTCCAGAGCTAAATAATTTTGTGTGAAAAAAATTCAGCAATTCTTATGTAATTCATCTTACAATCGCTTGAGATATTTGCATTCTGCATATGTTAAAATTAGGCTTCCTTGAAGAAATAATAAAAGTTTAGGGATCATTTAAAATCACAACTATTGTAATTGCATAGGCACGGAATTTAGATACACAGATAATATATATGTGTATGTGTATGTACTCAAAGTATTGGAATCGTGCCGAAGATCGGAACTCGAATTTTCAAAGGATCTACACGTTTTGGGACTTCTAGAACACGAAAAAACTAGTTTTAGGAAGACGTCTGTGTGTGTAAGGGTGTATCTGTGTATGTTTCTGTGTGTCTGTGTGGATATTACATCCACTCTAATTGAAAAACTAATGGACCGAATTTCATACAATTTGGTAGGTATGTTTTTTGTGGGAAATCCTGATGTTCATTAGATTATAGTACGATTCGTAATAAAAGAATCTGCCTTCTTTGCGAAATGGCCGCAGAAATTGCCTTTATTCACTCTAGCTAAAAACTAATGAACCAAATTTAACAAAATTTGGTGTATAATATTTCAATAACCTACAAGTGATTTATATACCAAATTTAACAAAATTTTGTATATAAATCATTTGTAGGTTATTCTACTACGATTCGGGAAAAAGGAACGGGCTATTTTTGCGAAATGGCCAGCAAAAATCGTTATATATAAAAATAAAAGACTACGTGTGCTCAATTATATCAATTAAATTCCTATTTTATATGTGATTTTTGACAACAAAAAGAATAAGACTAACCCCATTACTCTAGGACTAGCCGTTCTTGAGATATTCTAGTTTTTTCGCGTTTTCGCTACGCCACCTTTGACAATAAGTCCAGCTATCAAATGAGAACCAAATTTAAGTTTAACGTGTATATTCAATGTCATTTAAAATACTTATGTTGTGCAGATAAACTCAAATTATCATTGAATAAATAAAGAGAACGAATATGAGTCTGCAGAGAAAGACATGTGCTGTCCACATCAGAATTTTTAACAATATTACAACAATGATTTATAGAAGTGAACGGGGATTATTTTCAGGCCATTTCGAAAAAAATGTATGATCTATATTTAAAGATCCATCAAATTTTTGTCGAATAAAATGTTCAACAAATTTAAGCTGTGTACCAAATTTTAACTCTCTAGGACGTAGGAAAGTGCATTTAAAATGCCATCAATTAAATTTATCATGAAGAGTTATATAAAATTTAAAAAAAATGAAAAATTGTTATCTACCAAATTATTTTAGAATATGAAGCCACTCCCATATGCAAAACGTTTAAACAAATGGAGAGATATCTATTATATAATATCTCTCTCTTTTCTTTCTGGAAGATATCCCAAAGTCAGAATTTAATTGAATTTGTATTTTTCCCTATATTAAATATTTTTTTTAATTAAAAAACTACTTAACATATTTTATTGAATTTTTTTTTATATATTCTATGGGATAATGTGAATATTTCCTAAAAATTTCGAAGCAATTCGTGAATTTTAAATTTACTTAAAAAATGTTTGAAAAATTAGGTCCCATAGGGTTCAATGTATTTCATTTTTTCAACCCGGGTTCAATAAAAAACTAATTGGGTGATATTGTTTATTTATATTCCCATAGGTCCTACAGACCGTCTGAACAACATACTAAAATTTCATTTTGATAAACTCATTTTTACGGCAGTTATCGTGCTAACGGACAGACAGACAGACAGACAGACAGACAGAATGAACAAAGTCATAAACACTTTTCAACTTTGTTGTAAAGTGTTAAAAACGATAAGCTCTCAGTGTTCATGGATTGTGATTTTTGTACCAAATATCATTCGAATCGCTCCATTTGTTCGTGAGATATCGTCTCCACAGTCTCACGGACACACACATACACACATACTTTCACACACACACACACATACACACACACACTCATCACTTCAAACTCTAAAGACGCTCTAAAGATTGACATTATATTTAGAGAAACATCAAGTATATCACTGGAAAACTAATTTTACCCCCCAGGGTCAATAGCACGGTAACTTAACTGATAGCATAACACTCGATATGCTCCAAAACTTTGGGAAATATTGTTCCGACTAACAAATCCAGTCCAAACAATGCTACATTTACAGAAGATTGAGCTTGGGATGCACGAAGCTGTAAAAATTGCCTCTAATAAACCTGGTTTAAATTGGAGGATATGAAATTGAACTTTGTAATTGTTTTGCAAATTTCAACAAGAGCTTCATTGAAAACGTACAGGTTATGAGTCTATGATTCCCAGAATCGTTTAGCTAGGATATCAACCTTCTGCCTAACTTATGATGACTGCGTGTCACAAATGACTTGGATAATTACCACAGATGTTCTCAAAATCATGATACATTAGAAGTATTATTTGCTGTTAACATATGTTCCTTTAAATGGGTATGTACTGTGATAACAAGGGAAAAACTTGTCCAATCATATTGGTTTCTGTACAGGATGCACTATTTTAAAATCAAACTTTGGGTAAAGAACATGTTTCTAGTTGTAAAGTGTTAGAGGATAAAATAGTGAATAAAATATAAACGTTTTTTAGTAGAGGAGACTGAGGCAGAAAATAAATTGATGACAGACCACAGATATCCAGGGAAAGCACAGCTCGCCACATGCTGTCATATGCAATCAAATATGCTAGAAATAATCCTCTAACTGACTTATTTTTGTGTGTAGTCCGTTCTTGAGCAAATCAACTATGAATCTGTATTTTCTTTTAAAATTCGAGTTTCGGGTGAACCTCAGCATCAATTTCACTTTATTTTAATATTATTGTATTTTATTTAAAGGTTTGAAATATAAATATTGATTACGTAGATATTATAGTTTCTTTAGTAACTTCTGTTAACAGAAAAGAAGGAAAATTCTATTAAGGTTGTAGAGTGTTTTGTATATAACACTATAGGAATGTAAAAGGTAAGTAAAAATGACCCTATAAAACACATCATATGGATTTGGTACCACTAAAGGGAAGACACAAAATGTCTAAATCACAAGTTCCAGATATCTATTAATGAAAGTTCAACACGCCCTGTTCTATATTTCTATATTAAAAAAAAATTTGCCGCCGCCGACGACGCTGCTGTTTGACAAATTTCTCGTGCCTCGACTTTCTCCTTTTTGTACCGCAAAATCTATAGAATACAAACATATGAAATTTGGTACACTTATAGAGAAAGGATTGGGGAACATGCTGAAATAAACCGTTGATACATATTGCAGTTTAAGAAATATTTTATGGAATTATCCTCTATAAAGCCAAAGACAGAATATTTTAGCTGCGAGTTCGCATCCCCGATATAATAACAATACCAAGACCTCGCCTTTTCGAAGGCAGGTACCTACATAGTTAAATTTTTGCAAAACGGAGCCTCTTTTTTATTTCGATGTAGTTTACGAGATAGTTTACTTTTTATGCACTACTGAAGGGAAAATCGCTCTTTCGTGTCGGCTATTACATTGATTTTATATGTCTCGTGCCGCAAAAACTATAGCATACAAAAATATGAAATTTGGTACATTTATAGAGAAGTAATAGGATAATACGATGAAATAAACTGCTTGCCGATTTCAACTTTAGTTTGGCTTGAAATAGCTCGTGAAGTATCCTCTGCAAGCGCAGCGAAGGCTCCCGACTCGCGAAGCGAATTAAGGGGTTTGGGGAAGGATACCGAGCAAGGACCAGAGCCCCCTGGGAAGTTAAAAAAAATAAAAAAATTCACTTTCTTAAATAAAAACACATATAGCAGAAATATTGCCAACTACTGTATTTAAAGTCGCAGCAGAAGTTGAGGAAGATGAAAATTACAAGGGACAAAACGAACTACAAAGTACTTTATGTCTCACATAACGTGGCAAATAGGACCATTTGCATTACTTCACATTTTATTTGTTTTGCATTTAAATTACAGAAAATTTCAAAAGGACTGATTCCATAATAAATATATTCTAACAAATAATTATATTATGATTTTATTTATTTATTTCTACTGCTCTAATTTGAGATATAATAATGTTTTTTCCTGACTGGTCACTATATACTAAAATCTGACCTGCATAGAATTTTGAATTTCAAGTAAAGTTCTTATTAAATGTAGTTTACCCTATAGTTTCTTACTCTTTGAATATTAGTTAAAACAATCTGCTAAACTATCGGGTAAATTAATTTTTAATTGAAACAAAGATTTTAATTAATCCGACTTTGTTTATTTAATTAAATTTGTCATTAAATCCCCGTTAAAATATTATTTAAACTTGTGTGATAATTGCTGGAGGAAATACAAAGTTAAAATTAAACTTTGGTTAAAAAAGTTGCATTTTTCTGTTGAATGATTATGAGTCAAATGAAGTAAATGAAAAAGTTACATTATTGCAAAGTAGTTTTTCGACAAAAATGCAAAACATTAATTAATTTCACATTCTTTTTTATCACACAATAAAGTAAGTATACACATAATTAATAATATATAAAAATAATATATCATTATTATAAAATTTGGGCTATAATTCATAAAATGTGCTCATATTATAGAATAACTGTTTATATTTTGTAAACATTTCATCGCGCTTATAAAAGTAATTTCGATATGAAAAAAGTATTTCTTTTTATGTGGTTGTTCAACACTATAACAAAAATACATGTTAGACTAAATAACAAAGTTAGCTTATAAAAATAGATAACTATAAAAATTGAAACCATTGAAAACATAAAAAAATATTAAAATAAATTAGGTTTTATCAACGTGCAATACTTATTTATACTTTCCCAGATAATAAACTATGTAACAGGCAAGTATACTTAAATTATATACTACAATTAGATTATTATTTATATAACTAAATTTTTAGTTACGATTAAGTAAATACTATATTATAATTAAACCATATCTAATTTGTGTAGCTTTATAATAATTCATTATTTTAGGATAAATAATGAATTTTTCAGATTTTATAAAAATGAAATCGCTCTCTAAAATAATGCTCTAAAACAGATATTTTAAACATTCCTCTTTAAGTACTATATGTATATATATACTTATAGAAAGGTGAGTAAAAAGGACGAACTGGGAATACATAAAAGGCCTAGGGGGATGGTGACCCCTAGTTCCCGGTTAATATATATAGTCGACTTTTACACCAATGGTAACACTCCCGGAGCCATATATTACCTGAGGTCCTATTTCAGAACAACGTCAAAACAGAAGACGAACTCACAACAAGAACATGGAACCGATAGAGATATAATATAAAAAATATAAAACATTCGAAATCGAAAAGATGACCTTTTTGAAAAAACTCACCGATTCCTTTTCGTCACACCTCTTACAACACCGCTCAATAAATGATTCGTATGAGATGAAAATTCAGTTATCTGTAACGTTGCCAATTATAACTTGAATCGAAGATGTTGCCAAAATCCCTTTTAAAAGCATTGTCAAAGTTATTATACAGAGTATTGTAACAATGACGTAGGAATTCAAGAGGATAGAGCTGTACTATAGCCTCCTTGATAAAAACAGTATCACTTTTGATACGATCCGCAGTATAGGTATGCATACGTGCAATACGTATGAAATGATTCAGTACAATATTACGAAAAATCATGTGACTCAAATTAGAATTCCAATTTATTATAAAATGTATATTGATCTTGAATTAGCGTCTTTTATCGTATATCTTCGTATACGTAGTACCTCCATTTGAAAAATGAATACTTATATCCAGATAATTTATTTCTTTTGCCGTATTATTTGGAGTTTCCAGCAAAGTTAAATTCGTAGGATAGAAAGTGAAATCAAAGTTGATATTGGTTTGTAAAGCATGGTAAAGAGGTAAGGATGGAGGTAAAGCAAATCTTTACCTCCATCATTACGAAAAAGGTACTCACATATTAAATGAGTTAACATACTTTAGATTTGTTGATGACATCCTTATTTCACAGCAACAAACCAATATCAACTTTGATTTCACTTTCTATCCTACGAATTTAATTTTGTTGGAAACTCCTAATAATACGGCAAAAGAAATAAATTATCTGGATATAAGTATTCATTTTTCAAATGGAAGTACTACGTATACGAAGATATACGATAAAAGACGCCAATTCAAGATAAATATACATTATATAATAAATTGGAATTTTAATTTGAGTCACATGATTTTTCGTAATATTATACTGAATCATTTCATATGTAATGCACGTATGCATACTTATACTGCGGATCGTATCAAAAGTGATACTGTTTTTATCAAGGAGGCTATAGAACAGCTCTATCCTCTTGAATTCCTACGTCATTGTTACAATACTCTGTATAGTAAATTTGACAATGCTTTTAAATAAGATTTTGGCAACATCTTTGATTCAAGTTATAATTGGCAACGTTACAGATAACTGAATTTTCATTACATACGAATCATTTATTGAGCGTTTTGACGTTGTTTTGACGTTGTTCTGAAATAGGACCTCAGGTAATATATGGCTCCGGGAGTGTTACCATTGGTTGTTGTTGTTGAGACCCAGACCGTCCGACCTACCAGAAAGGTGTAAGGTAACTGTATGGACGGCCGGGAAGTGCCACCCAATTTAGACCGGAACCCAGTGGGGGAGGCATCCACAGGGACCGTACCCTCCTTCCCCTACCACCAACCTCTCGGAAGGACTTACGGACCCACATGTTTAACGTGATCGTACTCCGCATGAACACGGCGGCATTTGTGGTAGCGTGCAAAGCTAGCGCGCAAACCACGGGGATACCGCACCCGAGATGGCCAACAGCACGCGGTGTTCCGAGGTGGTCACCCACCAAGTACTAACCGCGCCCGATGCTGCTTGACTTCGGTGATCTAACGAGAACCGGTGTTTTCAGCACGGTACGGCCGTTGGCCCTGTGTTACCATTGGTGTAAAAGTCGACTATATATTAACCAGGAACTAGGAGTCACATCCCCCTAGGCCTTTTATGTATTCCCAGTGGGTCCTTTTTTCCTCACCTTTCTGATCATTGTCTCGTAGCTTTTGCTTAGCTGTATTTCTCGACATTTACAAACTGCATCGCGCTTTTATGTCTAGTTACTATTTTGGTACACTTAGTACACTTGTATATTTTCGTTTTATGACATACACACACACACACACACACACACACATATATATATATATATATATATATATATATATATATATATATATATTGCTTTCTCATTTGTATAGAATATTATTAGAAAAATATTATTTAAAAATAGTATTTCTGTATAGAAATGGGTTAAATTTGTTGCACACTGAAAAGTGTGTTTAATTTTGAAACCACAATGTCATTTTCTACATTTGAAATTTTAGTTCCTACACTTTTGTCAACGAAAATGCAATTTGTTTTCAAAACTTCATTTCTATTCGATTTTTCAGATATTACTTTCTTATTCAGATATGATGTGTTTTTAATAATGCCAGAACAAACAATTGTTTGTTGACTAAAATGGCGACAGTGGCTAAAATGACATTGCAGATATAAGCTATGCCTATCTTACGAGTGCAGTATAAGCGTTCTCATGTTAACTATCAAAATGTCGTTTTATTTGTTCAATAAACGAAATATGCATCAATAAGTAAAATACACTTTGTGCAAAGGCTAAGGAAAACTTGAGCTACGTATACAAACACAGATAACACAGTGATGCAGCACACATATGTTTCGAGGATACGCTGTATTCTGTGCTCCTTCATCAATTCAAGAGAACCAAGAATTCTAAAAGAGGAATGGACTCTGGTACTCCATAACTCTGAACTGATGTACTCTAAACTGAGGAACTCTGAACTGAGCGATTTCTTCTTCTTGACTTCGGGTTTGTTAGTTCTCTTTCACTGACGAAGGGGAACCAGTGTATCCTCAAAACAGTCATTGCACTATTTATGCTTATATACTAATTCGTTTCACTTAATTATAATACAGATAATTTTGCATTTACTTATATTTTTCCTTGCTTATTCTATTTCCATGTTTTAAAAGTTTCCCAAAAGATCATTAAATCATTACAAATGCTCTTGATAAAGTATGTTGTCACGATTATGACAGCAGTGCTTCCACTTTTTGATACGTGCGGTTTTCGGGTAGAATTATAAAATAAACGCTATACTTATACCATTGAATAAATCACCGTCATCCAGATGTCTTCTGTCACGTATGGATATGAAATAAATGTTTTGTATGGTAACAATTAAATGTCTGTCCACGCAAAGTTTCTGTGGAAATTACCTTCACTGCAAATTCTATTTTATGGTTGAAACGAAGACAAGATGCCTGTCTAGACGTCAACAACACGCGAACAGCGTATTTGTTCTTTTGAAAGGAGACAAATAAGCATATAACAGAAAGATTTCAGGGACATAAATGTGTTTTGTTACGAATAAGCCAATCGGATTCGTATTTAAACCGCTGGAATTTGAATTCGTATTTATTTTTAACGTAGATGAAATGAACAAGATGCATTCTCAAACTTCAACAGCACGAGAACGGCGTATTTGTTCTTTTGATAGGAGACAAATAAGTATATAACAGAGAGATTTCAGGAACATAAATGTGTTTTGTTACGAATATGCCAATCGGATCCGTATTTAAACCGCTGGAATTTGAATTCGTATTTATTTTTAACGTAGATGAAATGAACAAGATACATGTCTAGACTTTAACAGCACGAGAACGGCGCATTTGTTCTCTTGATAGGAGACAAATAAGCTTGTAACAGAAAGATTTCACGAACATAAATGTGTTGTGTTAGGAATAAGCCAATCAGATTCGTATTTAAACCGCTGGAATTTGAATTCGTTTTTAACACTTTACAACAAAGTTGAAAAGTGTTTATGACTTTGTTCATTCTGTCTGTCTGTCTGTCCGTTAGCACGATACCTGCCGTAAAAATGACTTAATTAAAATGAAATCTTAGTATGTTGTTCAGACGGTCTGTAGGACCTCTGCGAATATAAATGAATAATATCACCCAATTAGTTTTGGATTGAACCCGGGTTGAAACAATGAAATACATTGAACCCTATGGGACCTAATTTTTCAAACATTTTTTAAGCGGATTTAAAATTCACAAATTGCTTCGAAAATTTTAGGTAATAGTCAAATTGTTCCATAAAATATATAAAAAAAATTTCAGCGAAATATATTCAGTAGTTTTTTAAATAAAAATTAAAATAATAATTACACATCTTATATGAAACGATCACGTGACCATGATATGAAACGATCACATGACCCACTTCAAAATGATATATGGCATCCATCTTGTTTCAAAATCGTGATTTTTTAAAGTTCTTTTTAATTCATATTGAGTGTTGTATCCGTCCTAAAACTACTTTATTTTTGCTTAAATTCTGTGCATCTACATACTGAAAAAACAACGCAATGACAATATATATGAGTTTAAATGCTCTTCCAAATTTGATTATTTCTACAACGAAGCCTATTTTTCACTTATGTAAAATGTAAACAGCAAAATATGTAGGATGAGTTGTATAGGAATTGCTGTATTTTTTTAACGCAAAAGAATTTAGCTCATGGAGTCTGCATAGCTGAATTGAAAGAAATATTCATTGACTTTACCGAGAGAAGGGCGATTTTTTGTGATGAAGTTTTAAGCATAGAGTTAAATTACTTGTTGCTCCATGGTCTTAATTTTTAAATAAAAAAATTATTATACGTAGTATTGTGAGATGAATGACATGAATGGGAAATTATTTATGAATGAAATGCTGCTTTTTTAGGGAGAGCCAGGCGTGTTATTTTTTCTATAACGTCATTTGAATGAATTTCAGTTGTTTTCGATGAAGTTTTTAAATATAATAAATCATCGTGGTGTTATGATAATTCTAAAATTATTATCGAGAAATATATTACATTTTAGATATGTTTAAACCAGGCAATTTATATTTCAATGCCGTCATTTGAATGAAGTTCATTTTTTACGATGAAGGTTTAAGTTTTCAAATATAATAAATCAATGTAGTATTGTGAGAAGTTTTAAAATATTACCGAGGAATGTATTGCATTTTAGACATGTTTAAATAAAATTGCATTGCTGTTGGAAAGTGTTTCATAATCAATGCTTTAAGCATGATTGATCTTTCTTGTTATTTTTAACGTAGATGAAATGAACAATATGCCTGTCTAGATTTCAACAACAAGAAAACGGCCTATTTGTTCTTTTGAAAGAAAATAAATAAGCATATAACAGAAAGATTTCATCAACCTAAATGTATTTTGTTACGAATAAGCCTATAAGATTCGTATATAAACAGCTGGAACTTGAATTCGCATTTATTTTTAATGTAGATGAAATAAATAAGATGCCTGTCTAGACTTCAACAACACGAGAACGGCATAGTTGTTCTTTTGAAAAGAGACAAATAAGCATATAACAGAGAGATTTCAAGAACATAAATGTGGTTTCTTACGAATAAGCTAATCGGATTCGTATTTAAACAGCTGAAATTTGAATTTGAATTTATTTTTAGCGTAGATGAAATGAATTTATTTGGTATAAATGTGTATTTGTGGCACTTCTCGAAACTATCACTGCAAAACACAGCTTTCAGGTTTCATGACTGAAGACGAGAAATTCGAAAAAAGTCAGTTGTTTAAAGAAACACTATGAATTTCGAGCTAAGAATATTTTAACAAGATATTTATAAATATACTTCAAACGCATATTATTCTACTCATGAGGTATTTTCTGCGATCTGTAAGGCTCTTCTGCGGCCAAACGGTTTACTGAGCGGTGTGCAGTGAACTACAGAATAGTTGAATCTGGCGTATTATTCTTCAGTAAAGTTAAATGCGTGTTCTGAAGTAAGGTTATATGTGAATTTCGAAGTAAAGACGTTAGGTATTTATCTATTTGACAAAAGCTGAATAAGATTTTTATTTCACAGAGGAATTGTTTTCGTAAATGATTTGTAAAATATGGTAATCTGTGATTTAGCTTTGTATTAGGTATAAAAACCTTTCACACTTATGCCTTTACAAGTGCGAAATGAAAAATAAGCCAAATCATAAACTCAATTATTTATCTTAGCCCCAGAACGTCCGATCTACTTGAAGGTGTAAGATATAAGTTTTTACGGCCGGGACATGCCACACAATTTATACCGGAACCTAGTGAAGGCGACATCTACAGGATCGTACCCTCTTCTCCCTACCACCAACCTCTCGGAAGAACTTACATACCCACATATTTAACGCGCATTTATTCCGCGTGAACACGGGGACAGTTTGGGCCTAGCCGTGAATCGAACTCGGGTCACCAGAGTTCAATTCACGCACCCTAGCCTCTGGATTGTCCCATCCCTCCATAAGCTCAAGGAAATGACATTTTAGCAATCAGCATTAGTAGTAATGAGCATTTTACTAGTCATTTTAGTAATCACTATTTGAATAATCAACATAAAATAATTATGAAAACTTTGGGAACATTCTGTTTAAAATATGTTTAAAGACACATTGACTGTAAAATAAGCATAGTTCTTTAATATTTTTTCTAACATTTGTTACGCTAGTTACGTAAGTTCATCGAAAATATTTAAATCACTTATTGAATTCCGATGCATCTTCTCCTGGCAGTTTCGTAAAAATTATCTATATCGATTTTGCATTTTATTGATAGAAAATCTTTCTGTTGCTACAGTAAATATCAAATGATTGATGAAAATGATTGTAAGTTACGGCGCTTGCTGCAGATGGTAAGCTTTGAAAAAAAAAATATATGGTGAAAAGCGTCATTAAAAATCAAAATTTTGTTTAACTTTGATGAACTTTTGTTTAACTTGATATAACTTTGATATAACAACTTTATATCTTTATCAATAGTTAACCAGGTTGTCGGAACCTAAGAGACATTATTCATAAAGTAGTGAGTATTGGAATTCCCGTTCTCAGATATTATTAGTTTGTAAGGTCAACTTCAGGGAAATTGCCTTTATTCCTCATGATTCATTATATAACAACTTAATCTATTTATCAATAATTAACCAAGTCTTTGGTACAAAAGATACAGTATTCATAAAGTAGCGAGGATTGCCATTCCCGTTCTCAGATTTTATTAGTTTGTAAGGTCAACTTGAGAGACATTTTCTTTATTCCTCATGCTTCAATGTATAACAACATGAATCTTTATCTATAGTTAACCATGTCGTCGGTATTAAAGAGAAAATATTCATAGAGTAGCGAGTAATGATATTCCTGTTCTCAGATTTCATTAGTTTGTAAGGTCAACTTTAGAGAAATTGATTTTATTCCTCACGATTCATTGTATAACGAGTTTATATCTTTATCAATAGTTAACATGGTTGTCGGTACCAAAGAGACATTATTCATTGAGTAGCGAGTATTGGCATTCCCGTTCTCAGATTTTATTAGTTTTTAAGGTTACATTCAGGGAAATTGTCTTTATTCCTCATAATTCATTATATAACAACTTAATCTATTTAGCAATAATTAACCAAGTTTTCGGTACAAAAGATAAAATATTTATAAAGTAGCGAGGATTGCCATTCCCGTTCTCAGATTTTATTGGTTTGTAAGGTCAACTTGAGAGACATTTTCTTTATTCCTCATGCTTCAATGTATAACAGCATGAATCTTTATCTATAGTTAACCATGTCGTCGGTATTAAAGAGAAAATATTCATAGAGTAGCGAGTAATGATATTCCTGTTCTCAGATTTCATTAGTTTGTAAGGTCAACTTCAGAGAAATTGATTTTATTCCTCACGATTCATTGTATAACGTGTTTAAATCTTTATCAATAGTTTACATGGTTGTCGGTACCAAAGAGACATTATTCATAGAGTAGCGAGTATTGGCATTCCAGTTCTCAGATTTTATTAGTTTTTAAGGTCACATTCAGGGAAATTCTCTTTATTCCTCATGATTCATTATATAACAACTTAATCTATTTATCAATAATTTACCAAGTTTTCGGTACAAAAGATACAATATTCATAAGGTAGCGAGGATTGCCATTCCCGTTCTCAGATTTTATTAGTTTTTAATGTCAACTTGAGAGAAATTTTCTTTATTCCTCATGCTTCAATGTATAACAACATGAATCTTTATCTATAGTTAACCATGCCGTCGGTATTAAAGAGAAAATATTCATAAGGTAGCGAGTATTAGCATTCCCGTTTTCAGATATTATCAGTTTGTAAGGTTAACTTCAGGGAAATTGTCTTTATTCCTCATGATTCATTGTATAACAGCTTGATCTCTTTATCAATAGTTAACCAGGTTGACGGTACCAAAGAGACAATATTCATAAAGTAACCAGTACTAGCATTCATTTTCTCAGATTTTATTAGTTTGTATGGTCAATTTCAAGTCAATATAATTCACAAACTCAATTTATTTTCCATGAAAGCTTGAAATAGGAACTGAAAATATATTTTAATGAAAATTTGACTCACTTTAAAGTTTCAAACTACGCTACCAAACCAATGATATTGCACAAATGCCACTGATGATCTTATTTTGACGCGGTACTTTTGGGTCATGGCGGCCAATGGCGTAAAAGTACAATGCCAATATATATATATACTAGAACGAAATACACTGCGTTGTCCGGGTTATAAACCCACTATTTATAAATAAAGAATAATCGTCCGATACTTAGAAAATTCTCCTGAACACAATTGGGAGTGTAAAATTTCCGGATAGAACGACCTCATCTCCATATTATTCCCTACTTTTACAATGGCTCCGATGCCGAGCAAACAGAAAATAAAAGATTCAAATGGAAATACTGCCTCTAAGAGAAAAGTCTTCCGTGGCTTTAAGCGAATGTTAAACCACTGAGATAAAGGGGAAAATCGTCTGTGTGAGACCCCGTGCGAATCGAAAATGTTAACAGTTCACTCGCGTAAAAAATTATAATTATTGAAAGGATGGGTTTTGAAATTATGTTTTGTATTGAAATAATTTTTTATATTGACACAGTGGGTGATATTTAATAATTTATAAATCTTCCATAATTTGAGGTATAGGAACAATCAACGATCTGTCCATGTTAACAGATTTTTAATTGCATTTATTGTAGAGCGGTCACGTTAGTTTGAAGATTCAAATAATGATTGTGTTCCGTTTGTTTGTAAGCTTATATAACGATTGTGCTCAACATGCTCAACGTGGGTAAGCAGTCTGATGGGCTTAAAGACAGACAGAAGGAAAGACGGACTCCGAGATTTAAGTGGAAGGCAATTAAGTCTACCAATCAAGAGATCATAGAATTTTGTTTAGACGTTCTCCTGTGATGATGAGAAAAACAGATGAATTTTCAATTTTATTTATATAGGCCAAGTTCAATAAATGTGACACATTAATAAAAGCTCTTTAGATCAAAAAATATCTCAAATATATCAGCAAAAATGATGAGCATTTTAGAGTTCTATTAGCACTGAAATTGCAGCCTGCAAAACAATATGTGTGCTCTATCATTGTATGTTACCTCATTATCAACGTTTTAACTGGTTAATTAATTTACGAGCTGATAATTGAACAAATTTCCACTAAACGTGTATTCTTCTGCGCAGGTTTGGACAGCAATTATGCCGTAGGGCTGTGAGAAAGTAAAACAAAATATGAATACAATTTGTATAGTGTGGAACGCGCGAGCGGGTAAGAAGATTATTGGAAATATAAAAATTATGTTGTTTGAGGTAAATAGTGCAGATATATTTATTTGTCTAATTGTGCTGAAATTTTTTAACGCTGGAGTGTTTAAAGTATGTTATACATGTTTGAAAGCAGGCTCTTTAAAATTACTCTATTACGCGAAATTATACACGCCGATAAGAAATTAAGCTACAGCCGTGAAACTTGGCATGTATATATCATTTGAGGAGATAAAAAATGGTTTTATTAAGAAATGGTGGCACCAAGAAGATGCCAGTTTAGTAAATGGTAAATACTTCACTGGCACCTATACAAGTCGATATGTGGTGCGGCAAGTTGTCCTTCTGTGGAAGATTCTGTCACAAATGTTGTAACTGGTTAGCTATTTTAGTGGTATTTTGGGTAGACGGCAATTGCTTGCAGAGAATGTCCTAGACGTGTTCTACTGGTGTTATGTATGGGTACATGGATAGCCATAAGAGGGTATTAAATCCTTGAAGACATTGTTAAGAAAGTGCAGTATGTGGTTGAGAGTTATCTTGTTGGTAAATGAAATCTGGGCGACCTGACAGAATAGGCAGGACAATCGACTGTAGAATATCGCCGACATACAAGTTAGCCATCATAATCGCTTGCAACACAGCTAGAGGAGATCGATTGTCCCATGAGATGGCTTCTCAGACTGTTACATCACGTGTAATGACCGTGTACCGTTTGGCAATAAATACGGGATCAGAACGCTGGCCGGACCTCCTCCACACACGTATGCGGCGAACATCAGCACTGAGAGAGAAGATGAATTCTAAGCTAATGACAACATGTATTGTTTGCTAAAGATAATTTTTGCATCATGGTTGGATAAATGCATTTCAAGTCAGTAAATAGAAAAGCTGATGTGGGCAGCACATGACTTTCCTTATATAATGCAATGAAGTTACTTCTTTAACCGTAAAATTATCATGAAAAGATCCACAGCACAGTGCTTGTAACGTTAAATTGGCGCGGTAAATTTTACACCCGGATTACAACATCTAAAACTATTGCGTACCCAATTAACTTATACTTCACTCTCTAAATAAATAATTATCAATATTGACAGCAACCTCAATAAGCAATATTGACCATATATTTAAATATTTTAATAATAAATTCTTCAGTTAGGCGTTATTTTCAATAACTTGGATTCCTGTTTGCAATATTGACGATATTTTCGTCAATGTGGGGCTAGATATAGCCAAGATGGCTATATTTAGAAGAGCATTTCTTATATAATAAAAGACATGTCAATCATATGACAGAATTAAAAATTTACAAAATATTACATCCTATTTGACGACATTTTTATCAATTTAGTGATATTTTTATCAATTTGATAATATTTTCATCAATTTAGCAATAGTTTTATCAATTTTGCAATATTTAAAAAAATCAACAAGTTGGCGATATGTCTCCAAAATACGTCGCCAGAATTTTGCCAAGCGTTACAGTCTGAGAGTCTGAGTCTTATGGTAGACTCTTATATTCTTACCAAAATATTGAATTTTAATCAAATAGTTGTAATTTTCATTGATTTAGCATCATTCTTATCAATTTGCCGACATTTTCATCGATTTGGCGCATTTCAAAAACTCGCCTAGTTGGCGATATGCAGCCAAATTCTTGGGTAAAATTTCGTCAAACATTATGGTCGGAGAAATAGGTTATTATTATGGCAGATAAAAGACTAATGGTGTCAAATACAAAATTATTACCCAAAGTATCTCCCCTTACATTAGATTCTTATACTTTCCAAGATATTGGATTTTTACCAATTATTCTTCATTTTCATTGATTTAGCATCATTTTTATCAATTTGGTGACAATTTTATGAATTTGGCGATATTTTCATCATTTTGGCAATATTTAAAAAAACTCACCAAGTTGGCGATATTCCGCCAAATTCTACGCCAAAATTTCGCCAAACACTGTTTAGGAAGAAATCGGTTGTTCTTATGGTAGATAAACATGGCATCAAATTAGAAAGCTGTTACCCATAGTGTCTTCTCTTTTGAATGGGAAGAGCGAGATCTACGAGAATGATGATAATAAATGTGTCGCATAATATTACATACGAAAAGTGAACAGATTCCACAGTAATTGATATTTTCTCTTAATTTTATGGGATTTTTTTATATAATTATTTGAAAAATGTGCAATATCTCAAGAATGCTTCATTCTAGCGTTCTAAAGTTTATGACAATCGTTTTCTAATGAAAAATTACATAAGAAATAATACTTTACATAACTAAATTGAATGTTTTAATTTTTGATGATGTTTTTTTTAAATTTCATTTCAAAATTTAGGAGCGTTCTGAACATCCGATTGCGTTTAAAAACAATAGGTTTCCAATATTTACTGATTGTGATTTTTTTTTAAAATTTTGTTCCGATCGCTTGATTCGTTCGTGAGATATCTTCTCCACAGGCTCACTGACACACACACACACAATATTACTTACACATGCTTACATCCTCTCTTGCGTACTTCACTAGTGCAATTAACGTATATAAGAGCACGTCAACAAAACAAAGCAACTGCTTGCATACGCATTCACATTTTTCAAAAAGCACTATACTTCAGCACTGACTTCACATTAAGTGAACTTCACATTCACGCACCCGACCATTTTTAAGATCATTTGCGTCGACAGTCAACAGGGAGAAATCGAGGATAAAGTGGTTACATCATATCAACTCTAAAATTGAAGTGTCAGAATAATGAACTTTTCAATTGCGTTGTACAGAGGTACTCTGTGGGCTTCCCATTCTTCCCATGGCTCTACGTGATCCTTTTTCCCATTGGTTCTAGTCATGTGGGTGGAGCTTATTCCAAGCTTCATTGTGGAATCTTTATAGCCCCTACGAGACCTTGCTTGCTTCCATGAAACTCACGAAGCTTACGGTCCTAATTAAATTTCTTGGCCATAAATGATTGTCCGCTCCATCATAAAATCTGGCGTCTTCATGTCTGGAGCTGGTGCTATATTGTAGCTGTTGCATACTGTAGAACCCATAATGCCTTGTATTACTACTGTATCACAGTTTTAATTATAAATTCTTAAAGCAATTGTTTCAAAATTTGAAGATTTTCTACCCAAAAAACATAAGTCTCTATTTGGAAAAACTGAAAATGCATAGTAAATTTTTAAACGACTTTCGTTTTATGTGAGCCCCTTGATGATGGATATCATAATTTTTTTTCCCACAAAAATAATTTAGAAATACTCGCTCGGGAAACAAAAAATGATTTTATATTCAGGTAAAACCATTTTTTCGCGATCATTCAATTTTAGACTCAGCTTGAAAAAGTGAAAACAGGATGAAAGTGTACATCGGATTTTTGAGAAATCTAGAAGCCTCCCATGAGGCATGACGAGGATGATTTTCAACCACTATACTTCATTTAGTCAACTTGGTCTGTTGCAAATATGCAATCAATACAAATATTTGTAGTATATATAAAGAATGTATATTTGTATTCTTCTGGTTACAATTTCGAAATAAAAAGAAATAATAATTATAGAATTTTTACTTTCGTAGCATAAAGTATTGTTCGGCCGAAAATTTTCGATTTCGATATTTTGATGTCGATATACATTTTAAAATCTTATAATTACGTTTTGACTATTGTTGGAGTGTCGTCCATCTGTCTGTCAGTATGGCTGTGGTCTATTTCTTATATATACGATAGAGGCCTCAGATATTAATGGACTTTCACGGAACTTTATATTCAGCTTTGTTATCATATAATCTAGAACTAGATAGATTTTTTTAAAATTAGAGCAAAAACTTCGACATTGATTCGAATTTCTTTTAACATAGCAGCATAGTACAAAATGTGACACAATCGTTTTATTTATGGCTTATGATTAATTTTATTTATGGCTCAGTGATCACAATACTTCATAATTTTAATTCTTTTTGTGAAAAATAGCCGAGATATAATGTTTTTTGTTCCTACAGTCATTAGACCCCATTTGGGGGCAAGTTACCCCTTCCCCCAGGGTATACATTTTCTCAAGTAGGGAATATCAATAGAAAGATTTTTTGAGCTCTATAATATGAAGTGGTAACACGCTATAGTTGTAACAATTTGGATCACGATGCCGATTTTTCAAATGTTTTCTTGTAAAATTCGAAAATAAAAAATGAATTCTGGTATGAGAAAATTGAGTTGAACCACACTAAAGTTAATTTCATTATGATAATTATTACTATTCTCCATTCTCATAATACTGATTGTGACCAAATAGAAATAAACAACATTAAACATGAATGAATGATAAAGTCGAGTGGAAACACAAGCCTGAATATTTCCGTATACAAAAGTTCCGTATCCCTAAAAGATTGAAACGCGCTTTAATTCTTCTTTATCTGTTGGAGATAAGTGGGCAATGTAAATTGCAAAAATATTGAAAGTAAGATAGGAAATAAGACTACATTAATAAAATAGTCCTCCCATTCATTTTCAAAAAGAAACATTTTTTTAATTTTTATACGACTCCATTAGACAAATTTGGTCAATCAGAAAATTTTTACTTTTAATGCAGCAAGATCATTTAAAAAAAACAGCATATCTGTATTTTTAAAATCAGCTGAATTATGATAAAGGAAACAATCTGACTTATGCAACTTTTCCGTATCATGTAAAAGGCTATTTCATCAGGGAAATTAGGGATCATAAACGAATTGACGATGGAAATTGTTTAGATTAAAAATACGTTAATATGTCTCAACATTGTTTATCACAAATGCATCTAAATAAAGCTTTATAGACAGAGATCATATAAAGCTTAAAGACATATAGGCTTAAAGACAGAGATCATATAGAGCAGTGGTACTCACTACACTGTTGCGTATCCTATGTATTATCATCCAGTTTCATCTATTTGTGATATGACACAAATTTACATTTCTAATTTGATATAAGGTCCCCATGCACAATGTTCAATTTTCAATTAAATATAACTCGCTCAATTTTAATGATACATATATGCGGGTTTTTTTAATGATCTTGTTGTATTAAAAATAAAATGATCGTATAAAAATTTAAAAAGTGCAACTTTTTGAAAATAATGGGAGTACTATTTCATTAACGAAGTCTTATTTCGTACCTTACTTTCAATATTTTTGCAATTTACATTGCCCACTTACCTCCAACAGGTAAAGAATTAAAACGCATTTCATACTTTTTGAGACACCCTGTATAACTCTGGACTTGCGAAATATGGTACTGTGCTAAATTGCTAATGCATTCTTTATTCACATTTTATACAAGTGAAAGGAACAGTTAATCAATGTTCATGATAATATATGTTCACGAAATCATGTGTTCATGATTTCGGAAACAAACAAAGCATAATGTGAATTAAAAATAGTCTACTATTCATTAAAGAAAAAAATATTGATCGATAGAATATCAAATAACTATGAATTCTCTATGCCAAATAAGTAGCAGTCCATAAAAGGTGCCAAAGATGAGAATTATCGGAATTCTATAATTTCGTAGCATATTTATATTTAGACGAGAATGCTAAGAATGAAAAGGTTAAATATAAAAGTAAAAAGTGTTATTGTCAATATTGCATGGTGATTTATATTGATGAAATTTATGTATATAATGAGACGATGTCTTCTAATCATTCGTTATAAATGAAATCGCTGATAGTGTAAATCAAAGACTGTGATCGTATAAACGAAAGTTGATGGAAAAAGTACACCTCGGCGTTAAAGTTAGAATTAGTTTTTTAATTATGTTATAGATGAACCGTTAAAACGACTATAGACCGCGTGGAGAAAAATGTGGCTCGAATATCATTCGAAGCACGGCAACAAGATCATAGGCAAGACTTTCGTTCACAAAACCGGTAATTCCAGACAGATAGAACTTATGTAGTAGGATTTAAATTTCAGAAATTTTAAATTCCAAGTTTTGTAAATATATATTTGAATTTTGAAATATAAGATAGTAACAGTATTATAAGCATTTCCCGAAAGAAATCATTTCTATAATATTAACTTCTAAAACTAGCAGTGGAGTTTTAAAACGTCTGAAAAATAAAAGATATTTGAATGTACCGTTTTGCCAGGAAGAAGGAAGTTACTATTGTTATCAATTAACGCTAATGTTACCAAGTAAAGACGCTAATATTAGAAATACGCTAATGTTAGAGAGACGCTAATATTAGAAGGACGCTAATGTTAGAGATACGCTAATATTACCAATTAAACATTAGTCTTATTGGTAACATTAGCGTCTCTCTCTCTCTCATTTTCAATTTTGTTATAGAAGTCTAGCACTGATAAAGTAATATTCGTTAGATGAATGAAAAATAATTGTTTCGCTACTTTCTCTCTCTCTTTCTTCATTAACTTTCTTAACATAACGTTAGAAACTCGTATTATGATGGGTTTCACAAGTAGTGAATAAAGGTCTGTACATCAACAATTTTATGTAAGCAGCATAGGAATTTTAGACTCAAACATATATATTTCAATTAAATTGAATTAATATGAATTGAAATTAAAATAAATAATATGTTTATATTTTAGCAAAAAAGAAATATAATTACAATTTTTCGTATATATAAACTTACACTAAATTCGCAATCTATAAATAGTTTCTTTTTTTATTAATATGACGTAGCATATTTCTATACAAAGATAAATCGACCATAAAAAGTGAGAAAATATGATAGGAACAATTTATCAGAATTTTACTAGGATTTGCTAAGAATGGTTTATTATTAGAAATTAATTTTCAAATGCGTAATATTTTTAAAACTTAAATGCAAACATGCAGTATTTCAACATTATTATTATAGTATGTCCCATCTAAAGTGTACTTTATATTTTAAGAAAAAATATTCCAGTGATTTTATCATTCTTAACTTGAAAATTAATGAACAGCCTATGACAGAAATCAATATTTCTAAATAAAATTCTGAATAAGATTTCCGCAATATAATGTCTATTTTTTTTCAAATCTTTAAACCAACTGCAATAATTTAGCAGATTTCAACGATCCAACATGTTATTTTCTATTCAGAAATCTCAATGAATCTAGCCGGCAGGCATGCATCAGAGAGAATCGTAAGTTTTTCCACGAATCTCTTTCTAACAATGATATACGGTTGACTTTTCAATGAATTTCAACATTTCTCTCCCCACAAAAGTAATTTGCAAATCCTGACTCAGTTGAGAACAGGCTTATTGTAAGAAATCACAACTTCATGCGATCATCTATTTTCAAATTTTGCTTGGAAAAGTTGAAACAGTATGTGTGTTTTGGATGTTTCATGGAACAATTCTAAGCCCTTCTGTAGATAATGATTAGGCTATTCTTCAACTGTGGGATTAGATTTTTATTTCGAGGTTTGCTTTAAAAATGCGGCCAGTATAAATAGTTGTATTATATTTTGCAATGTATTCATTTGTCTATAATTGGAAGAAAAAATAATATATTTGACTACAATAGTTTTGACATATGGGCAAATAAACCGATGCAATCTAATACAGAAAATGAATAGTAAAAATATAGTCAGCAATACATAATACACTGAAAAATTAAACTGCAGAAAACAATAAATTTATACCTATAATAATAGTCTGCTGTTTTACATTTCAATGTATAAAAATGGTTTCTATTACTGGTAGGACAAATAAATAAGTAAACTAGTAGAACTAATCTACACTCGCAGCTGATAATCGTTATCACAGTTTTTCAGTGCAGATATATATCTGTACAATGAAAGATCACGTAGACTATAAGTCTTCAGTAACTCAGAGTGTAGCTGAGATCCTGTAAACCGACGAATAACTACAATTCCTGTAAACCCACGAATAACTGTAATTCCAGTAAACCCACGAATAACTGTAATTCCTGTAAACCCATGAATAACTGTAATTCCTGTAAACCCACGAATAAATGCAATTCATATAAACTCACGAATAACTATAATGCATCACCGTAGTTCTCTTATAAGAGTTCTACGAGGCAATGTAGCCTATGCGACCCTGTAGCAGATGAGAATTTTTAGTTCTCATAGGCCAAGTTTTGATATATTTAGTAACACATAATCCATGTAGCGTCGTATTTAATTACATTTACTTTTAAAAGTAATTGTCAAGTGCAAGACCGCCGTTAAATGTTGGCCGCTAACAGTGAGTACCGCAGCTTGTTTAAAATTGTTTTATGCTATCAAGCAGCTTCTGGGAGCAAAATAGCTTTCTTAATCAGGATAAGAAAGGCTGATCATTCTCTCAAGAAAAGTCTAAAGACTACTGAAATGACAAATCTAAAATGTTAATCAATGTGTTTTAAAGAACGCGCCTTTAGTTCCGATGGAGTTTGTTGCGCAACTACTGGTCTGATCGGGTGCAATTGCAATGATTAAAGACATTTGAGAGTAAATCTAAGATATGCTAGCTAAAGTGATATAACTCCGAACGTTGCAGTAATTGATACAGAAGTACTTTATAGCCTTGGACATTGATGAAGGAAGTTAACTTAACACATTTGGGCAATCAAGAATAATACTGCATCTGGCTGCGTAAATAAATATAGACATATACTGAAATAGCCAGTATTGCACATTTTCGTCATTTAACAAACATAGATCAATATTGAACTTAAAATAACAAGGCAATTTAACAATAACACGGTAACCTAGATCAGTAGAGAACTTAAAATAACGGGCCGATAAGGTAACTATCACATGGAGTGTAATCTGTGTAACATATATAAATCGTTGACTCATATTCAACGTCTTCTTTGAAGATCGAAATCTTGTCCTTACCCTTCAATAAGTAAAATTGGTTTCTAATAACTCTGTTTTCCAGTACGAGTTAATTGCTATCAAGTGCGCGATAAAATAGGTTGAGGATAATCAAATTGATATCATTATTTACTCTAACAGTTTAGATGCAATTATGTTTCCAAATTCTTCAAGCAACAAATCAATTTTTTACGAGAAATTAAAAACATTACTAGGCAAAATAAGCACCTAGTTAAATTAAGCTGGATTAAGGCTCACGGTGGTAAGGTGGGCAATATGACCGCAGATCGTTTTGCTAAGATAGATGCCTCAGATGAGCTAAAATAAGTTGTTCCTTATACTTAATCTTTGTTATCTAAATTTTGTAAAACACAAATTATTAATAAATGGCAGCAACTTCTGGAAGTTTCTTTAAATTATGATTCTCTCCTGGTTAGAGTTAAGGATTATTCATCGAAAGTTAATACTGATCAGCTGATATATAATAAATGTATTATTTATTTTATTACGACCCAAGCCCAATTTATGAATTATTTATATAAGCGTAATATTAACATATATCCGTAATGCTCTTGTCTTTAGGGTGGAAATGTTGATCACTACGTTTTTCAATATATACGTACTATTAATTATCATTTATCGAAGGGCAATGCTGAAAATAATTGCGTCAACTATGTTTCTAGAAGTAAGGAGTGTATAACTATCGCTTATCGAATATCCGAAAATATTTGTTAATCGTTTGTGGATTTTTTTTAATTTATCTATTGTTTATTTTCTGTTAATGTCTTATTGTTACTTGGCTCAATTGGTCTTAGTTTTCAAAATTTAGTAATTATTTGTCTTTAATTTTAATTTTTTTCTTCACTTTACATAAACTAGACTCCCAAATGTGTCGAACGCATTGTTCATGAGGAATAACTTCTCAGGTCGACTGGACGATTTGTACAATTTTGTTTCCGGTTTTAAGGGATCTAAAGTACCAGCCCTCCACGTGGTGCACCCTGGGCAATGCTAAATCTGCTGCAGCTTTGCCGCTTGCTGGGTGATCTTTCTGATAACTCTTGAGAAGTCTTCTATCGACAGTTTTTCAAGGACTTTGCCTCTCATGCAAGTATTGGAAAGTCATGGTGTGTATTCTCTTGGATCCTACTGATTTGTGGATCCTTCTATTGTACCAGACCTCCCACGGGTCATTGCTGTTCCTTCCTGTCGACTCTGGGCGGGGCATGATTGTCTACAGGCTTATTTACACCGTATTGGACTTGTTGATTCACCATAATGGACTTTATATGAATCTGGACAACCAATGACGCAAATCATCTAGACGTGTGCGCTGCACTATCCAATTTTTCTTGTAGATTCGAAAGATACAAGCAACCTAGAAGTTTGATGGCCTAGCGGCCAATGTAACTGGCATTTGCTAAATAATAATATAAAAAATGTTTCCCCGGTTTTAATTGTTATCTTTGGTGTTATTGTTTTTATGTTTTATTATTATTTTTGTGTCATAGTGTTTTATTGTTTTTTCTGTGTTGTTCCCTGTTTTTGTAATTTCTATTTTTTTCCTGGCCGTCTGTTATAACTGCTCTACACCTTGCGGGTGAGCTGGACTGCCTGGCCGATAGAAAAAAAGCCCTGGTCAACTAGTAATCATAGATGATCACTAATAATCCATCCCAATAATAGTTGTGCAATACTAGTGGCCTGCTTTGCCGACGTGCACTTTCCACCCTACGCACTCACCCAGCAACTATACTACCAACTTCCAGCTCAACTGGTGCACCAATTCGAATTAGACTCCACCGGAACTGAATTTCAGGTAGCTCACACCCTCATCCCTGATCCGAAACTTATCCTCTCTCTGGGCAGAAACTTATCCTGTCTCTGGGCAGTATGTTACTTGGCTTGGTGATTAGTATACATAACCAAACAAGTCAGAAGTTGTTAATACAAAAGTCCAACATAAATTAGAACGTAAGTGAGGAAAATAATAACCAAAGGTTCTATAGATCTCACTGTGTTCAGATTTGAAAAAGGAACTCAGATGAAACATTATTGATATTAACTTTAATATGTGTTTAATCTACGAAACGCAGTAATAAAAGTAATTTCATTTTAGTCGATTTTTATCTACAGAATTTATTAATAACATTTCATTTATAAAAAAATAAAAAGAAAAAATACACTGCAACACTAAACATAGCGTTTGGCATTTAATTTATTAAACGCAAATTAACGATTATATCTTGATGATCCATTCAGCATACGTAAAGCTCGAAAAGCCATTTCATTTTTACATGTTTATCTTCTCTCACGTTTATTTACTTTGCATAGATAATGATTATCAATAACCTCAATATACGCTACAAAGACATACATTTACGACGGGTTTCAAAACGTTTTCCAATGCGATAAGAATCCGCTTCAACAGAGTATTTGTAGCATTTATGCAAACATTTATGTTACGAACTCTTTTAGCATCATTTCCTATTCCGATTATAGTTCTAATAATAATTAAAATGTTAATCCAAGTTAACGTAGTGAATCTGAAACCATAGAAATATGTCTATAATTTTTAAGCTATAAAAGTTTGTATATATATATATATATATATATATATATATATATATATATATACAGGGTGAGCCAGTACTCTTTGGCCAAACATTAAGAGGTGATAAATCACATCAAAACAAGCAATTTTTGTCATATAAAGCAGAGTCATAACGCAAGAGGTGAACCGCTAGACGTCGCTGACATTGAACGCAGACTGCATCAGAACGAGCCAGGGTTTAAAGCTGATCGCCTTATCTCTCCTGTCTCAAATTTTTCTTATGTGACCATGTGAAAAGTCTCATCTACGATACCCCCATCGACTCCGACGAGGATCTTGTTGCTAGGATTGCTGTTGTTGCCGGCGTTGTCCAAGATATGGCGGGTGGTTTTGCTAACTTGCGCTCCTCCTACGTCGCAGGTGTGAAGCCGGCATTACTGCTGGTGGTCGCACTCCTGAGCAGTTTCTGTAACTTTGTCCATGGATTCTGCAATTTCTGTCAGTAAAACGTACTTCATGCCTACTCTGTCATTTTTGTGTTTCCTCTTTTCACGAGAAAGCCATCATTTCCTCATTTCATGAGCTACCACCTAACGTTTTACTTTTTGCGTTACGACCCTGCTTTGTATGACAAAATTAGCAAGCGGCGCACGTTAGCAAAAACACTCGGCATATCATGGATAACGCAGGCAGCAACAGCAATCCCAGCAACAGTCGTCGGTGTCGATGGGGCTATCGTAGATGAGACTTTTCATATGGCCCCCGTAAGAAAAAGTCGAAAAAGGAGAGAGAGATCAACCGATCAGCTTAAACCCTGGCTAGATCTGACGCAGTCGTCACTGCGTTCAATGTCAGCGACGTCTAGCGGTTCACTTCTTACTTTACGACCCTGCTTTGTATGATATGTGTATATATATATATATAAATATATATATATATATATATATATATATATATATATATATATATATATATATATATATATATATATATATATATATATAATTTACAAATGTAGGAGTAAGTTTGAGATTGCTTACTTGAAAAAACTCATACGTAAAATATGCAAATATGGCACTATGCTACCCTTGTACATATTTACAAATATAATTTCTAAAAAGAATACCTAATACAATGAAAAGAAAAAGGTGAATGTGAAAAACTAAAAGTATCACAAATGGCCGGCGGGAGTTGTGACCCCCACTCTCCGGTTAAGCAATGCTTTAAGCCATGGCAACACACCCGGAAGCCGATATTTATTCATAGAATGGCCTTATTACCATCAACAACCGGATAGCAAAAAGTCAAAATCTTTAGAAGAAACATACATAAAAAACTTTCCAAGTCAGTTAATTTGCCAACATATGAACGCGCCTATATATATATATATATATATATATATATATATATATATATATCACATAAAAGCCGGTAATCAAATTTATAGTTGAATTTATTTCCTATGCATATCCACTAGAATCTAAGGCACTACTCAGGAAAAGGCGCCAAGCCGCTCTATACTTCGAAGCTGATAACAATCCAAGAAAAAGAAGAATTGAAGAAATAAGGGATAACCAAATGCTTTGCATTTAATGGTTAGGAGGATTGCGACACTCCGTCCCGTTTAAAGCTACTTTTCCAGCCTAGGCAAACGCTCACGGTACCAATACAAAGCAAAGGTTGGTCCCCATTGCGTGCTAATACGAAGACACCCGGATACGGAAGAACAAGACCAACCAAACAGAAGGACACTGGACCAAAAGTGAATCCTGCCCAACTCGCTATCTTATATATGTTCATTTTACGCATGCGTACTATCCTAGCAGGTACGCATAAACTTTATTTACTTGCAGATTGATGAAGTAAACTGTCAAAAAATCTACATGATCCTTGAAAATCGATCTATAATAATCCTTTAAGAAATAAAAAGGATAATGTTTATATAAAGCCTCTGTTATGATTTTAATGTTGCTATTATTTCAATCTCTTTTAAACGTGTTGTAAATTTGGTTTCTCTTGACGCGTCCGAGTATGATATTTCTGAAATTGTTTTTGGTAAGATTTGTTTTCCAATCGATCGCAGGCAGCAACAGCAATCCCAGCAACAGTCGTCGGTGTCGATGGGGCTATCGTAGATGAGACTTTTCATATGGCCCCGTAAGAAAAAGTCGAAACAGGAGAGAGAGATCAGCCGATCAGCTTAAACCCTGGCTAGTTCTGACGCAGTCGTCACTGCGTTCAATGTCAGCGACGCCTAGCGGTTCACCTCTTACTTTACGACCCTGCTTTGTATGATATATATATATATATATATATGTATATATATATATATATATATATATATATATATATATATATATATATATATATATATATATATATATATATATATATATATATATATATATATATATATATATATATATATATATATATATATATATATATATATATATATATATATACAGTTTACAAATGTAGGAGTAAGTTTGAGATTGCTTACTTGAAAAAACTCATACGTAAAATATGCAAGCATGGCACTATGCTACCCTTGTATATGTTTACAAATATAATTTCTAAAAAGAATACCTAATACACTGAAAAGAAAAAGGTGAATGTGAAAAACTAAAAGTATCACAAATGGCAGGCGGGAGTTGTGACCCCCACTCTCCGGTTAAGCAATGCTTTAAGCCATGGCAACACACCCGGAAGCCGATATTTATTCATAGAATGGCCTTATTACCATCAACAACCGGACAGCAAAAAACCTTTAGCAAAAAGTCAAAATCTTTAGAAGAAACACACGAAAAACTTTCCAAGTCAGTCAATGTGTCAACATATGAACGTGCCTATATATATATATATATAAATATACACACATATATATATATATATATATATATATATATATATATACGTATATATATATATATCACATAAAAGGCAGTAATTAAATTCATAGTTGAATTTATTTCCTATGCATATCCGCTAGAATCTAAGGCACTACTCAGGAAAAGGCGCCAAGCCGCTCTGTACTCCGAAGCAGATAATAATCCAAGAAAAAGAAGAATTGAAGAAATAAGGGATAACCAAATGCTTTGCATTTAATGGTTGGGAGGATTGCGACACCCCGTCCCGTTTTTTTTTCTCCCGACCTTCCATTATGCTGCTCCAAGTCTTCGGACGAGTCGGTTGGTCTGGGCTTTCGATCCCGTCCCTTTTAAAGCTGTTTTCCAGCCTAGGCAAACGCTCACGTTATTAATACAAAGCAAAGGTTGGTTACTTTTGCTTGCTAATACGAAGACACCCGGATACGGATTTTTTTTTACAGTTTACTTCATCAATCTGCAAGTAAATAAAGCTTATGCGTACCTGCTAGGATTGCACGCATGCGTAAGATGAACATATATAAGGTAGCGAGTTGGGCAGGATTCACTTGTGGTCCAGTGTCCTTCTGTTTGGTTGGTCTTGTTCTTCCGTATCCAGGTGCTTTCGTATTAGCACGCAATGGGGACCAACCTTTGCTTTGTATTGGTACAGTGAGCGTTTGCCTGGGATGGAAAAGCAGCTTTAAACGGGAGGGGGAGTCGCAATCCTCCCCAACCATTAAATGCAAGGCATTTGGTTATCCCTTATTCCTTCAATTCTTCTTTTTCTTGGATTATATATATATGTGTGTGTGTATATATACATATATATATGTATATATATATGTATATATATATATATATATATTTATATATATATATATATACGTGTGTATGTGTGTACATAATATGTACATAAAGCATTGATTATGGAACTCATTCCAACTGGTGCAATTTTATTTGAACACCTCTAAAATGTGATATATTCAGCACTCATATTTTTTAAATTATCACAGTACTACAATAATTTATTTTACTTGGAAGCTTAAAACTTCACTAAAAAAGGCAATGCTATAAATCGTCTGCTTCTCTATGTAGAATCAATGAATGTTTCATTCATATCACTTGTATTCCGAAATTCAGATCTAAATAATTTTTGTAATACAAACTTAACAATTCTTATACAACTCATCTTTCAATCGCTTGATTTGTTCACATTCTGCATGCCATAGAAAATAGACTTCGTTGTAGGAATAATCAAAGTTTAGTGATAATTTAAAATCAGAAATATTTCAATTGCATTGGCACAGAATTTAGATCCACAGATAATTTGCAAAGAAAAAATGTGCACAGATAATTTGCATAGATAATAAGCTGTATTATGACGGACGCAGCACTAAATATAAATTTAAAGGGTATATAAACAAAACGATTTTTACACAGGGTTAAAAATATATGCCATATTTCATTTTCAATTAGTCGAGTGGTCTCTTCATATAATATGGATGTAATTAGTAGTTTCTGAGGTGATCTCTCTCTCTCTCTCTCTCTCTCTCTCTCCCTCTTTGTGTGTGTGCGTGGATACAAAATTTCATAAACTTATTCAGCGTTTCGAACCTAATTTGATACAATTATTACGTTCTTTAAATACTGGAACTCTGTTGCTGTTTTCGAAAGTTCGGAAAAACACCAATTTTTCTTTAAAAAATCAAAGCATAGAAAAATCAAGATAGCTGGAAACAGAAATCCAAATTGAAATAAACAGGGCATTAAATAATGATAAAAAAATAATCATTTTGTACATATTTTTTTTAATTCTAAAGCAAATGGCACAAACTTTAAAACGTTATCTCGAACCTTTCTCGAGATATTGCACGTGTTTCAAATAAATATTTCTAAATATGCATAAAAATGAACAGCACCAAATATGTTATACTTTGAAAATTTGGCGGCGTTGAAGACTAATTTGACGAAATACCGTCAGTTAAGAAAACGATGCCAAACTGATGAAATTATAATTAAGATATTTTGATATAATGATGCATAAGGCATGGCAGATATTAGCAATATTCTCAATTTGCCAAGTTGTATTTGAGTGAAATATAAGTTAATTGGGTATTTCAAAGTAATGCCATATGTTGTCATCCAGAAAAGCATCAAATGCCAGTGTACTTCAACGTTAAAATCACTGTCCCGTGGATCTTATCCTTCATTATTTTGCATTAAAAGAAGTACTTGCATTATGTAAGGGAAGATATGTACTTCCTACATCAGATTTTTTATGCAAGTGTGTAAGAAACACCAATGGCGCTATACGATGAGACAACTTCTGGGGCCTAACTTTTTCTTTAACGGGGTACATTGGTCTGTCTCACTTCTCTTCAGACATAGAGGCAAAGACCAATTACAGAGTTATAAAAAGTTTTAGAATTAGTATTAAGCATTTGTGTTCAAATATGGATAATAACTCTCTAAAATGGCTATTTTAAAAGAGAGAATTTTTTAATCTATATGTAACCATGCATTTAACCATGTAAAAATACAGGAGAACCGGCAAATATATCTATCTCACTATACGTGTATATACGTGTATATCTATCTAACTGTACCTGTATCTTTGCTAAAGTTGAACATTTTCTTTTTGTTTAAATATAATAAAAGTCAGTTTTATTTTGCAGTATTGTCTAAAAGTTCGATTTTTTGAAGGGAGGGAGCCGGGGAGAGTGAGTTACATGATACACATTTCTTTACATAATTATGTTTTATTTTTTGCAAAGGACGGAAATGTTCTATACAAATTTTGCAACGTTCTACATATTTATGACCCCCCCTCCTGCATACCTCGCTAAAGGGAAATCTGAAACTCCTGAAACCTGTCTCATCGCGTAACTACCGGGTGGTCAGAATTAAAACACCTATACCCTGAGCTCTCTATACATCGAACTACTTAGTGTAAAGGCTCCAAAATTGTTGAACCTACTATTCAAGACATGGGGAAATGGATTACGCAAAAAAATATTAGTTCCAGAAACACCTATAGGTGGCGCTGTACAACAGAAAATATGCTGAAAAGATACAAAATGCACATTTGTAACACATTTTATTCGAACCTACCAAACATTCATATCGCAAGGACCATATCGATGCAGGGAATGCTGCTCAATATGGTTCCCTTCTGCGGATCGTAACTCCCAACGAATTCCCAAGTGCGGATCTTAATTGGTCGATTGAGATGCTTCTCACATGCAGAGTGATACTGTCTTTCAAATCTGCCAAGGTTACCAGACGTCCTCGAAAAACAAGACTTTTTAGGTATCCTCACAACCAAAAATCACAGGGATTAAGATCTGGAGAACGAGATGGCCAGGTTGTCGGAAATGCACGACTAATTACTCTACCATTCGTAAAATGTTGTCGAAGAAACTGCTGTACACAGAGCCCAATGTGTGGAGGCGCTCCATCTTGCATAAAGGTAATTGAATCAAGACATTGGTGCTGTTGCAGTTGGAGTACAACAAAATTTTCGAGCACGTTTTTGTACCTCCTGGCCATCACGGTGCATGTCACAGGGCCATTGGTAGTAGTCTCTTTAGAAAAAGAAAGGTCCAAGAATGAATGTGGCTGTGAATCCACACCAGACTGTAACTTTCGGTGAGTGAAGTGGAATCTCTTGGAAGGTAGGAGGGTTTTTCGTGTCCCAAATGCGACAGTTATGGGTGTTGACTGTTCCACTTAGATGGAAATGCGCTTCATCGCCCCATAGAATCTGCCATCGCCACGATACATCCTCTTCAACTCTTGCCAGAAATGTCAATACAAAGGTCAGTCGCTTCTCCCTGTAGATGGTCAGCAAGTGGTGATTGTGACAAATTTTGTATGGGAAAAAATGCACTATATTTCTCAGTACGTTCCACACTGTGCTGTAGGGAACACTCAAGTGTCGTTACACTCCACGTTCACTACTACAGCCTATAACGTTATCCATTGATTGTTCAACAACAGGGGTCGCAAAATCGTCAACGACATCTGAATGAGTCGATTTGCGTCCTCGACCCGGCTGAACTCCAAGATGTCCAGTTTTCTCGAATTGAGCTATCATTCTTCTGAGAGCTTGTGGAAGTAATGTTCCTTTGCTCAAATTCTTAAGTCGACGAAACTCTCGAAGTGCAGCTGCAGCATGTCCTTTGTTTTCATAAAACAGCTTCACAAGCAAAGCGCGTTCAGGCAGTGTGACAGCCATCGCTGATAAGAATGAAAATTTACCAGTTTTATCCCCCTTTTATGACCAAAACATAGTATCTGCAAACCAAGGGTTTATGCAAATTTTTGTGCTTACACCGCGAAATTGCAGTTACAATGACAGTTTAAGTTCCTTCACTTTCTTATCCTCTTTTTTTTCATATCAGCAAAAGAAATTAAAAAGGAAAAATTCCATATCGCATGTGTTTGTTTTTTGTGATTATTTTGTGTCTTTTCAGCATATTTTCTGTTGTACAGCGCTACCTATCGGTGTTTATGGAACCATTTTTTTGCATAATCCCTTTCCCCATGTGTCTTGAATAGTATGTTCAACAATTTTGGAGCCTTTACACTGAGTAGTTCGATGTATAGAGAGCTCAGAGTAGAGGTGATTTAATTCTGACCACCCGTTACGTAGGGTTTCATATGCGATTGCACAAAGATGTATGTAATAACCTAATACTTTTCGAGTTATTTGCCGGATCTATAATTTTCCTTGGCACTCTGTTTGAGTTTGCATATGTATATAGTATGTATGAATTAACATTTAAAGTTAAATTGAAATACTTATTTTCATCATTTGACAACATGATTATATTGCAGTTGTGATATTATTATCTAAACATTTGTATTAGTTATTACATTTATTTTAGAAAATCTGACATCTTACTCAAATTTTCGACTGAAATCATTAAAGGCATTTTTTTTTCAATTCAAGGATATTTCAAGATTTTTTTTTTAAATTAAAATAAATTATTTTACAATTTTTGTAAAAGCATCTTCTAGAAAAATTCTAAAATATATTACTGTAATAAGTTACAATAATTTGCTAGGTACTTATTGTTATTATATTGCTCAATATAAATTGTAAAAGTCTGGTCACAGTCTCTACTGTTGGCCAAGTGGCATAAATCAAGTGTTACTCTCTATATACATAGTATAATGCGTATGGAAATCTTCATATCAGAGTCAAAAATTCGAATGTGAGTTTTCGACGAAAACGTATCAAGTATCCTTCAAATGGAACCTACGTTTCTGAGGTAAAGTATGCCTATGTATAGTATGTATGTAAGAGCGTAGAGCGTATGTATATGCCTAACATTTTCTAAGCCAAAGATGTTTTCAGAAATTTGAGAAAACTTGAAACTAATTATTTTACAATTTTTTTATAAGTAACTTCCAAAAGAAATCTAAAATATATAGCTATAATAAATCAATAATAATTTCTTTGTACTTAAAGGCAAGACTACATTAAAACACATTTTTGAAATGGATGATTAAGCGTTCTGGTGCAGGTCATGTGACATAAAACAGAAAGACAGATATTACTTTCCCTGCGTGCATACTGAAATGCATACGGAAATCTTCATGTCGGCATTTTAGTTCGTCTCGATTAATTTAATTATCTGTTCAATAGTCCCGATTTAATGTTATGTATTCAAATGTTCAAGTTTGGCGAAAAAACAAATGCACAAAAAAGAAACCCCTATGTTTTCGAGAGATTTTTAGATTTTTTGCTTCCGTGGACAGGCGCCAGGTCGTGACCCACCATCATGGAAACTCTCATTTAAAGTATCCATAATTATTCATAATCATTAGCACCGTACAAAATTGCTACTATGATTAAAATCCATGACTGGTTGTGTGTGATACACATAAGCACTGGAATTGGATATACCTTCGAAGGCGTTAACTGATGATTATCAATCTGATTTAGCATCATCTTGAACTGTCAAAAAAGTAGTAGTGAAGCTTAAGGTAAAATTATCCCAGATGGATAACTGCATCCCAGATGGAATCATCTCTCAAGTTTCTAACGGTCTTTATACAGATCTGTATTGTTCCTGGTTGCTTCAACAGCTTTACATGTGGTTACGGATCTCGCAAATTATGCCAAAACTTTGACCTGGCACATATAAAATTGATTTTTCAAATTCAACTCTTTGAGCTGATAAGAATATTGTGTAAATTGGTTGTAATTGTGACATTAAGTCCCTCGCCTGGGTTTGAAATGTATAGAATTGTAAGTCGCTATTCAAGCAGATAAATTCTTTGTGTATAAACTTGGTTATACATAGTATTTTGATATCCTTATTACATTCATAATGAAATACAAAAGCATGTTTTCTGTATAAGCTACAATAACAATTTCTTAAAGACGACACTTCTGTCGTTATTGCGACTAATGTTTATGCTATGTTAAATCGTTAATAAAATTAGTTACAAACATTCAAATTGTAAAACATATATACACAAGGCAAGGTATTTGTAGAATAGTTTTAATTCTAAACCAAAATACGAGAATTTGTTTTTGAGCTCTCATGACTCCAACACTGACACACATGTAAGATATATAGGGTGTTCCAAAAGGATTGAAACGCGCTTTAATTTTTATCTGTTGGAGATAAGTGGGCAATGTAAATTGCAAAAATGTTGAAAGGTTGGAAGTAAGACTACTTTAATGAAATAGCCATCCGACTAATTTTTAAAAAGTTACATTTTTTAATTTTTATACGACCCCCTTAGACATCAGATTTTTAAGTCAGATTTTTTCCTTAATCATAATTTAGTTGATTTTAAAAATACAGATTAAAAATACAGCTTCTTTTAAATGATCTTGTTGCATTAAAAGTAAAAATTTTCTGATTGACCAAATTTGCTAAGGGGGTCGTATAAAAATTTAAAAAGTGTAACTTTTTAATAATTAATGGGAGGACTATTTCATTAACTTAGTGTTATTTCCTACTTTAATTTCAACATTTTTGCAATTTACATTGTCTACTTATCGCCAACAGGTAAAGTATTAAAGCGCTTTTCAGTCTTTTTAAGACACACTGTATACCAAGCAAAGTTTTTGCAGAATAGTTTTAATTCTGAACCATTATTACAATACATGAATTTCTTTTTGAACTCCCAGGACTCCAACTCTCACACACATGCAAGGTATGTATTCCACAAAATTTCAAAATGTTCTCAGAGTTCTGACACACGTATTTCCATTAATGTCTTCAATGAAAATATTTTTAAAAACATCTGATGTGAGCAACACATGATTTTCCTTATATAATGTAATGAATTTACTACTTTTACAGCAAAAAAATAGGATTTTCTTATAGTAGATACTAATATTCTTTCCAAGATATTGAATTTTCGACAATTAGTCGGCATTTTCATTGATTTAGCGTCATTTTTATCCATTTGGCGAGATTTTCGTTAATTTGGCAACATTTCAAAAAAGTCGTCAAGTTAGCGACATTCCGCCAAATTCGTCGCCAAAAGCTCGCCAAGCGTTATGCACTAAGAAATAAGTTTTTCTTAAAGCAGATAAATGACTATTGGCGTTCAAATACAAAAGTATTACTCAAAGTATCTTTTCACATGAATGGAACGAGCTAGATCCACGAGAAGGATGTCACTCAATTTATCGCATGGCATTACATATGAAAAGTAAACATGTTTCTCAATAGGAAAAATTTTTCTATTTATTTTATATGACTTTGTGATATTTTTTTTAAAAATGTGCAATATCTCGAGAACGGTTCACGTTAGCGCTCTAAAATTTATGTCAATCGTTTTCTAATGAAAAATTACATAAGAAATGTCTATTTGCGTAACTTTATTAGCGGTTTTGATTTTTTTACGATTTTTTCAAAATTTCATTCGAAAATTTAGGGGGGTTCTGAACATTCGATTGCGTATAAAAACAACAGACTTCCAGTGTTTACGAATTGTGATTTTTGTACCAAATTTTGTTCGAATCGGTCCATTCCTTCGTCAGTTATCGTCTCCACAGACTCACTGACACACACACACACGCACACACACACACACACACACACACACACACACACACACACACAGACATCACTTCAAAAATGTTTTATTCGTGAACAGGGATGCTTGAAACGTGCTCTCCCGTCGAAAACTCGAATTCGAATTTTCGACCCCGCCACAATACTTTCCTTATACATTATGTCTATAAGGAAAGTAATAATTCTGAACCATTATTACAATGCATGCATTTGTTTTTGAACTCCCTGGACTCCAACTCTCACACACATGCAAGATATATATTCCACAAAATTTCAAAATGTTCTCAGTGTTCTGACACACGTATTTGCGTTAAAATCTTCAATGGAGAATATTTAAAAAAAATACTTCCTCTATGTTATAGCACAAGGAAGCAAATACAATCCCAAAAGAAATTGGGTGGATTTGGTAAACAAAGTTATCTGGAAACACTGAAATTTTATCTCAACGAAAGTTACAGATTTTGAAAGCTGAACACGTTCTAACATGTCTCAAATTCAAACAATATATTTTAAAGGATTTGTTGCAACCACAACTTATTCTTTCAGAGTTCCTCCTGTAAATGATCTTCAACTGGCTTCGCAATGAATTTCAGTTTTAGTATCCCCACTAAAGCAATTTAGAAATACACGGCTGAGTAAAAATGGTCCTATTTTGAGAAACAACAGTTTTACGCGACCATCATTTTTTAGATTGCAGCTCAGAAAGTTCAAAAACCGAATTGAGTTTGTATATAGGATATTCGTTTAGATATTTTTTCGATAAATGCGGTTTCAAGCTAGAGCCGCGAAAAACTGATACTAGCTAAAATCGCCGAAGTGATCAAAATGACCTCTTAATAAAAATATTCTGGTTTTCAAGCATAACAGCATTAAATTCAAGTTTTACATAAGAGTGTGTATGTATGTGTGTGTGTGTTTGTAATCGAGGATGTGATATCTCACTAACATTATGGAACGTTTTGAACATAATATTGTACATTTATTACAATAATTGAATACCTGAATCATATTGATTTCAATCGCAAGATAATGTTCGTAATATTCATAAATTGTCGAACATTTCTTTTAAAAAATACATAAAAATTTAGGACATTTAATAATGCTAAATATATAATCATTTTATGGTAATTTATCAGTACAAACAAAGGGCATCGAGTTTTGGCCGATATCATAAACCATTTTTTAACATAACGCGTTTAAAGATATATTTATCAAAAATGTTACATAAATATAAAAGTAAATAATGATACTAAACATCAGTAGAAAGGATGACATTTCACTGGCAATATTATGGATCAAATTTATTAACACCATTCTTTTGGTTCTGTGGCAGTCATGAGAGGAGATATTTGTTTGGATTTTGTAATTGCTTTTGATATTGACTCCAAAAATTAAAAAATGTAATTTATTTCACCGAGTACTGATATCTCAATTGCAGTTCATATGCAGTTTGTATGCGAGTATGGAATATTTTAAATTGTTTTAACTGATAATGTCACCAAACACACACAAATTTCAGCTTAACTAATGCCATATCAATTTTAATAATATTGAAGTATACTTTCCTTTATCTGAACACACATTTGGAGATTTCCAAATTAATAAATGAAAATTTTTTTGTTTAAGATATTACACTTTCCCTAATGTGACGCCATTTTTTAAATGTCATTTTTGACAATTTAACGAAGTTCTCTTTTATTGTAGGCGACTCAAGTAGTGGTTGAGGTCGCCAAATTTATCACCAACCGTCTCTACATCTATATGTAGAGATATTATTCTCTATATATAAACCATATAAATAATAAAGTCATATCATAATGCCATAGGTATTAAATTAACATCACGTAAATACACTTGACATTTAACTAATATTCCTAGAAATAAATGACTATCGGCGGCTTGTATCTCTTCTCATAAATAGAACGAACTTGATTCATGTCAATATTTTCAGATTTGGCGCATAATATTGCATATAAAAAGTGAACATATTTCCCGATAGTTACTACTTTAAAATCATATGTGATATTTAGCTGCACTATTTATTTGAAAAACGGGCAATATCTTAGGAGCGGTTCATCATAGTGTATGTGCCATTGTGTGTGCTAAAGTATGTGAAATTTATTCGTTTTTTAATGAAAACTCACGTATATGATGATTATATATCAACATATTTACAAGTCATGATTTTGTAATGTTTTTTACATTTGTTTAATGACATTTAAAAATATATATATTCAAGAATATGGGCGTCTTTCAAACTTCCAATCGAATTTAAAACGATATTGTTTTAGATTCACCCATTTCAATAATCGTATCAAAATATGCGCGGTTATAAAACTATAACATCCCCTCGAAACCATTCGATTTGATTTCAGTGAAATCTAGAACGCGTTTTTACGCATATTACATTTGTAGGAATAGTAATGTAAGTAAAATTTGGATTTTGAATTTTAGGAATCTATCGCTTATTACTCAAACTATTGGTTTTACATAATACAAATGCTATTAGTTTTTAATCATTTACCCGGGAGAACGCCTGTGTGGCGTTATGTTCACTGGTCGTCAAAACTGCTGTTTTCCAGGAATGTGTGGCCATTGTGCGTCGCCGGGCCCCGAACCAGGGACCCTTTGCTTACAAGACCGACATTATAATCACTGAGCAAAAGCTAGCTTCTGCTAAGTGATTATAACGTCGGTCTTGTAAGTAAAGGGTCCCTGGTTTGGGGCCCGGCGACTCCCAATCAGCACAATGATGACTGGACGTTTGAAACACGCAACCTTCCTCTCCAACGATCTCACCATCTCAACACGAGATGGCAGCACCACACGGAGTCAGAAGCCTTGACACTCCCTTCCTTGTTGACCACGACTGACCGCCACGTCCGAGGCGACACGCCTCCCGGCCTTCATCATCAGCGGAGGGAGTGTGCGGCAGCAAAGACATCTGATCAAAGATGCTTGGAACCTGTACCCGAATTATAAGAACAGAGGAGAAGCTAGCTTTTGCTCAGTGATTATAATGTCGGTCTTGTAAGCAAAGGATTCCTGGTTCGGGGCCTGGCGACGCATAATCGCCACAAATGTGTAGTAATACTGTGGTGATAGTTTTTTGTATAGCTGAGTTTATTGTTGTTGTTACTTATTCCTCCTGGCCTATGATATACTAGACCAAGTCCATTAAGTAGTCCTCATCAGAACAGGAAATCTGAAAATATCCTGCTTATCCTTCCCCAGACAAAAAACAACATGGCTGGGTGAGCCTGGTTCCCAACTGCATTTCCGGCACAAAGAAGAAGTCTCCACGAACAAAGGAGAACGATTTAAAATGACCACTGATGAATTTTGCCAGGGCCGTCTGCGCAGCCCTCTCCCCCCTACTTATTGTTGAACTTTGCCAGTTAAGACATGAATGTAATTGTTTTTATTATTTCGTCCTTAGCAAGGCATGGATGTTCATGACTTAAGGAACTTTGATACCATATGCAGTTTTTGATGTTTACGACGAAACAAAGCACTGACTTTTAGGCACCGTTTCATGACAATCTTGTCCTGGAAGATCATAACCCCATTAAATGCATGTCATACAATTTGCAGGTGTGGTTGGGACAAAATTTCCTAGGGCCAAAACTTAAACCAAGCTTCTTTGGAAACTGAAAGAGCCAATAATGTAAAGATACGGTATCACACTGAGAAGTGTCCAATGAGGCCAAGGAAGATGTATCTGAAGCCCAGGTCATATGATGGAAAAATTGTTGAACCCTTGATTGAAACCCCAATTTGAACCCTTGAAATGTGGAGTATCCATTTCGTCATTCGTGACGCCAAGAATTTTGCGAGACGTTTCTGCAAGTTACAGCAAGTTTTCACATTATTACAATTAATTGTTTGTTAATTTTGAAGTGGAAATATCCAGACGTAAATAACCTGCGCAGGGAGTTTTAAATCAGCTCTGCACACCTTCCTCAGTGACGTCCGAAAAGATTCTTGGTCTCTTCAGAAAGATCGATAACAAAATGCGCGCGTTTGCTACTCCTTTGACGTTATCTGAGCAGAACCAAAGGAAGGAAAATGAAGCCAGTCATGCCAGGGATGAATACCCCTGGAAATGCATGCATTTCGGTGATTTCTTTTGATTTACAGTACTGTATATAATAGTAGATTTGTTTGTTACATTGTGGTGCAGGAGTAGCTGCATTTCTCATATGTTTGCTTATTTTTACACATTTTCGCAATGTATGACAACAGATAGAAAAGTAAACTAATGAATTTTTATTTATACAAAATAATTCAATTTACTGCATTAATATTTTATTAACGCTTACCATTGGAAAATAGCTCATTCTCAGTCTTCCCCTAGCGATTATCCAAACCTTCGACGCAGACGGGCGACCTTTCGGATTAATATTACTAAATTCAAGTACTATAGAGTATTTTTTTAATTATCAAGTTATGTTTGCTAGAAATATAAGATAACCTGGCGCACCGGACCAATTTTATATATTATTACCAAGAAAAGTGCCAAAGTTTAATGATTAGTTTAATGTACACTTTAATATTAAAAACAGCGTGCCTCAAACATCTTACTGAATGTGTCGCTGAAAAGTGAATACATTAGCAGAAAAAATTCCAGTCACATCAGATTTTTTTGTTGTCAAACATGCATGGCCGTAAACAGGGCCGATCCTAGCAGGTGTGCAGCGCGTGCACCGCACGCGGGCGGCCAAAACAAGGGGCGGCCGCAGGCCGCATATAGTTCTATCAATCAAGCAAAATTTTTTAAAACTTATAAGTCGAATAAATATGCTGAATTTTAAATAGTTATTGAAAAATCAAAATAAGCCCCATAGTTTAAGAAAAATAGAATGTTAGTGCACAGTGTGTTGGTCCATTGTTGGTCCTTCATTTGATAGCAAAATTCGTGGCAGAGCCGGCAATACGTCATAGTAAAAGATACCAAATTTTAAATTTCTATCTAAACAAATAACCAAGGGGCATATTTTTGAGACGGCTAAGGATGTTTCGTTCCACTGTGCGGCAGCTTATTTATGTATACCACGGTCGGTACGCGGCTCGCAGATCAATGGTCAAAAGAAACTTTATTTTAGCGGTCTCCTTTGTAGATTAGAACTGAATTATTTCGGCAAAGTTAACCCTTTCGTGGCATTCCGGAACTGCGGCGGCCCAAAGGACGGAGCGCTTCTTTTTCGAACTGTTCCCTGGAGACGGCAATTTTATTGCGCTAAGCCTAACTCTAAAAAAAAATTCACTAAAAATCACACGTTCAACACATCATTCTACTATTTTCAGGAATAAAGGAAATTCTTATTTTCTATTTGATGTATATTTTTCTTTTAAATTTTCTTTTATCAAAATATTAAAAATTTTAGCGTATTAAAAATGATAACTTACCTTGAATAAAATAGTTATCAGTTAATCAGGAGTGTATATAGATATAAATCAGTTATCAGGAGTGTATACAGATTTAAATTTTGAAACTAATGCATCTAAAACGGGTTCCAATTTACCTAGTTTTGGGGCATTACTATCAAGAGTAAAATGAAGGTAACGTAATATTCTTGGCCTAACATTTTAACGAAAAAAATATTGATTTATTGGTAGAACATGGTCCCAAACAAGTAGCAAATTTTAAATTTCCGGTCGATGAGAGTGACAGAAAATTTAGCTGTTCATATTATAACAAAACTTTAGTGAACGGGGAGAAAATAAATCGCGCGTGGCTCTGATATTCCATAAAACAAAATCGTATTTTTTGTTTTGCATGTAAATTGTTTGGTAAAGATAGTTCAACACAACTTGTAAGTACTGACTTTTCTGATTGTCGTCATTGTTTGGATTACCTTAATAAGCATGAAAATACTCTAAAACAAACTCTATAAGATCGTGGTGCGAAATAAAGACGAGGCTGGAAAAAAATTGTACTATTGACGCGGAACAACAAAATGTTTACAATCGAGAGAAAAAGCGATGACCCGCCATCATTGAAAGAATGATTGCTGTAGTACAATTATTAGCCAGTCAAAATTTGGCATTCAGAGGAACTAGTACGAAGTTGTATCAAAGAGATAATGGTAATTTTTTAAAGGCAGTGGAGATGTCGGTCAAATTTGATCCAGTTATTTCAGAACACCTTAATAATGTCAGTAAATACAAAGATAACAAAACACGTATTCCACACTACTTACGGCAGTATTTTCAAAATGAAATAATTAATATTTTAGCCGAATCTATTCGTAATGAGATAACACGCATTGTCAAAAAAGCCAAATATTACACTATAATTCTCGACTCTACACCATATATTAGCCACACAGAACAAATAATGTTTGTAATTAGATGTGTGAACAGTACTGATGGTAAGATAGATATTTTAGAATTTTTTCTAGGATTTTTTCCAGTAACTAATACTACTGGAGAAGGTCTGTGCAATTTTCTATTAGAGAAGCTATTACCTAGTCTGCAGCTCGAAGTTAAAGATATACGGGGTCAGGGCTACGACAATGGATCGAACATGAAGGGGAAAAATAGAGGGCTTCAGAAACGGATTCTCGATATCAATCCTAGAGCATTATACGTGCAGTGTGCGGCTCATACATTAAATCTCGTCGTTAATGACGCTGCCAGCTCCAGTGGTGAAATTTCTGGGCTTTTTTTTTATATGGTACACGTGGTATATAATTATTTTTCTGCGTCCCCATATCGATGGGATTTACTAAAAAAAACACGTGAAAAGTCTAACTTTAAAACCATTAAGTGAAACAAGGTGGGAAAGTCGTATCAATGATATTAGACCTCTAAAACAAGACCTAAAAAACATTATTACCGCATTAAATGCCTTAATTGAAGATACCACCAGAGACACGAAAACAAAAATGGGTGCTGAATCAATAATTAAAAGTCTTGAAACATTTAAATTTTTGTGTTCAATTTTAATTTGGCATGATTTATTATCAAGAATTGATGTATTGAGTAAAATGCTTCAAAATTTTAAATTAAACACCGCGGAATGCATTGAAGGCTTAGATAATCTTAAAAAATATTTAGTTTCCCAAAGATCTGACGATAATTTAAAAATATTTGTCGATTCAGCAACAACACTTGCTAGAGATTTATGTATTGATCGCGAATTTCCCATGTTGAAGCTCAGGAAAAAGGTCCGTTTATTTGATTGCGAGGGCAGTGATGAACCAGTTCCAAATCCCTTCCAACAATTCAAGACTGCTTTCTATTTTGCAATTCTTGATCACGCGATCTCTTCGGTAAATGAAAGATTTACCTTATTATCTGAATTCCATTCAATATTCTGCTTTCTGTATGAGTTTCACAACATTTCTAATGATGATCTCATGAAAGCCTGCATGGACTTAGATATTAAGTTACAGGTACAGGAGGAAGGAAGTATTGTGAAAGATATAGACGCAGGGGCGGCTATTCAGGGGGGCCGCGAGGCCGCGCGGACCCCCTTGATCAAGCACTTCAAATTATTTCAGTTATATAGGTTAATTACAATTTTTAAGGAAATAATCTGAATTTTATGTCAACTAAAATGCGAATTATTGAAAATAAGTGATGAAATTGTCACTAGATGGCAGCACTAAAATTTTGAAAGAGCTTTTTTATGATGCTCTTTTCATACTATATTAAGTCTATAGGGGAAAATACTGCATTACAGGGAAAGACGAGGGATTTTTAATGAGGCCGCTTCCTTGTATTGCCTCTGGCTGATAGAATGAACTGTATGTTAATATAACGGCAATAGAAATTAAGAGTTAAAAAAACAGACATTGCAATATTTCAATCCGATGAGAGTCGCGGCAGTTCCCGCGGCTCGTCGCCAAAAAGAAACGAATGCTGTGAACGACTGACTCGAATTGGCAAAGTTTCGCTAATTTGTCCTCGAATTTTTCTTGATAAATGTGTATTTTCTCTGTCACTTCTTTTTAAAATAATAAATTTGGATGTTTAAATAAATAGTTGAAAATAAATTACTGTATTTATGTAATATTCTGATTTATTTTATTGATTCTATTGACCTAGATCTTTCACTTTTGGTTAATGGCGAAATAGTTTAGTATTAGATACAGGAAATCGAAATTCAAAAAAGTTTCGATACATATTTTGCGCTTTTTACTTAATAAGTGGTGGTTATTTGTGGTATTTTTGGGGGTTTCTGTTCTTCGCCTTCGGTAGAAAAATGCATTGTTTGAGGCACTCAGTTTAGTTTTGACCCACCCATCCGTATTACTGAAACTGTTTCACTCCGTAAGCGTCCGGTGGGAAGGTGGGGTCATTTCTGATGTAGGGTGGTTCTGTCCTTCGGAAAGTGGATCATTTCTGATTTAGGGTAGTTCTATGCTTTGTTTGTGACGAATTTCAATGCGTTTGACCTCTTAATTGTTTAAAAGCCACGAGAATTGTATTTGTGGCATACCCGTGGATATTTTTAGTGACACTTTCAGAAATGTGTTGTCTGAGGGGGTGGGTCTCTTGACTTACTCAGCTGTCTTACTTTTTCAGCTATTTAACATTAAAGATTGAAAAAATTATAAATATTTGTTAAAGAATGTTAAAAATCAATTTTCAATCTGATACTTGATTCTTTGATCTGGCGCTGTTTTCCTTAAAATCTCCCCCCCCCCTCCCTTCACCGGAAACTACTCAATCTACCTGGTTTTGCTTCTAATTTCATTGAAGATCAATACTGATCCGATACTCCATAGGCGTAAATTTTATTTGAGATAGTCCCAAAATTTCTCATCTAGCTTCCTAATTAAGCGATTTTGAATCTACTGGTGGCTATAGTCTCTGCACTATCTATACGTGTATCGCCTGGACATGCATATTTTTTTATTCAAACCCCCCTGAGCGTAACTTTTAGTTTAACTAGCCCGCACGGTTTTACATCTTGGTTCCTAAATTGAGCGATTTGGAATCTTCTGGTAACTACAGTCTTTATACCATTTGAATATAAATCTCTTTCGTATCAATCCACTGGGCGCAACATTTACTTTAAATAGTCCCCCTCTAATTTCACATCTCGGTTCCGAATTGAGCCATTTTGATTCCGCTGGAGGCTATATTCCCGGCACCATTTGTATATGTGAACTGGATATACATATTTATTGTGTCATCTCCCTGGGCATAACTTTCACTTCGGTTAGCCCCCCAATCCTCCCAAATTTCTTATTTCTCATTCTAATTGAGCGATTTAGATTTTGTTGGTGGCAATCACTTAGATATACAACCTTATTATGCCAACCCCCTGGGCGTAACTTTTACTTTAAGTAGCCTCAATTTCATATTTCGGTTTTACAAAAAATGCATCGCCTTGGTTTCTGAAATATCCGTGTACGACATTTCAAGGCCGTACGATGTTTACATTTTCCGCTACAGACCTTACACACACATCGACACACAAATATTGTCTGTTATTATGTAATATGAAACAACCGTGGTGAAAGAGGGGAGACCCTCCTATTTTCCATATTTGCATTTTTATCTATCTTAGTGACTTTTGCTCCGATTTTGATGCAATTTTCACACTGTATTTTCTACTCTACAATGGACCCACTCGATATGCTCACTCTAAACTTTGATCCACTTTTGTTGCACCCGCGCAACGAGCTAACCACTTATTGTTATAAAAACCGATTGCTATATATAGTGACTGCTAGCAGGCAAAACTCGCTAGTATCATTTTAAAGACGAATAGAGATAAGCATAAAGCATAAGAATTTTCTGTAAATTCCAAATTAATTATTGTATTAAAAATAGTTCCTTTGTTTCTGCATATAAACGGCTGTAGATTTAGTTGGTTTTCGCTCTCTAATTATGTTACTGTTTGAGTTACAAGGACGATCAGGTATATAACTATTACCCATAGAGTGTATATGAGAAAAATTGTGTGCATTTTGGGTGTAAAAACATTTGCGCTCAACATAAAAAAATACTGCACATGTATACGACTGAAAGTATTTAATTTTTACAAATTTGATACAAATTTATTTAGTATATTAGTATATTATAATTTATTTAGTATTACAATAATTTCCATGGTTGCAATAGGCTCTTATTCATTTCAAGGAAGTTTGCACAACGTATATCAGCGCAAGTAAAATAATAATTTGGCATACGGCTGTTTCGAGGTAATGAGGGAACCAATTCATCAGTGCCGGACAAACGACGAACTCGAAGTCTAAACGACGTAGTTGGTACAAACTGAGGGATATATATACATAAATACATAGATGAGCGCCTCCCTCAACATGCCGCTCACGAGCCGCCACGGTATAGACGGTATACAACTCTTTAATGAAATAACTTCATTCAAAGATATTTTTCCAGGTAAAAAACAACCAATTGAGATATTAGAAATTATAGTCAAAAATGATCTCATTGCCTGTTTTCCAAATTTTGCTCTAGCATAAAGAATGTTTTTAACCTTACCTGTTTCTGTGGCTTCAGGTGAAAGAAGTTTTAGTAAATTAAAAATTATTAAAAATTACTTGAGAAATAATATGACACAAGAAAGGCTTTCAGATTTGGGAATCATCTCTATTGAATCCGAAATCTCTGAAAAAATTGATTTCACCGAAATTATTGACAAATTTGCTTCTCAGAAATCCCGAAAAGTTATTTTATGGTTAATTATTAGGTAGTCTTTGTAGAAGGACTGATTTATATACTTTTCGTTTCACGAGATTTATGCTTTAGTACTTTTTTTTATTAGTTTATATTTTCTGAGTAAATACTGTTGTTTTGCATTTCTAATTATAAAATATCTATTTTCATTTCAAAGGTAATATTTTTGTTTGTTTATTATTTTGTTAAAGTATTTTGTCGCTATTATAACCTGTTAGCTGGCCAAAAAATAAAATTTTGCACTTCAAATTTTATTTGCATTTTTATTAATGTTTTACATTTTACTCTTATACAGGTAGATGAATTTATAACGTCAACGTTAAGTATTAGTCAAAATATGAAAAATTCTCTAGAGGGGCGGCACATTAGGTCTTTGCACGCGGGCGGCCGACACCCTAGGATCGGCCCTGGCCGTAAATAGAACAATTTTTGTTATACACTCACTATGTTCACTATAATACTAAAGTTTTGTATATTTTGCATCACACAAATACTTTCTTATTAGAGTAATGTGTTAGTGTGACAGTATAACAGATATAGTGTGAAATCTACCGAGACAGCTAACGATACAGACCTGCGCCGTGTAATGTGACAGTATAACAAATAGAGTTTGAAAGCGACTGAAGCAGGTAATGATACAGACCTGCCTAGTTTCGGAAGAGTATGTTGTAAGGCACTAATGGAAATGGCCGTCATGTAATACCGTTTACACACTTAGAGACAAAAGTGTTCAGTAAAATAGATCTTAGAGGCAGATCGAGGCGTGATTTCTGAGTTCAACGTTTCATGAAATGTGGGCTATAATGAAAAGCGACTTTTTTTCTATTTATTCTGTTAACAATAAAAATTAAACAAATTAAACGACAGTTTTAATTTGAAATAATGTGAGTCTATGAAACTTTTATAAAAAAAAAAATCAGTGTGCTGAAATCATTATTTAAAAATACAAACGGATATCAGTCTAATTTAAAAAAAAAATCTGATGTGGGCAACACATGACTTTCCTTATATAATGTAATGAATTTACTACCTTTACAATAAAAAAATAGGTTTTTCGTATAGTAGATACTAATATGCTTTCCAAGATATTGAATTTCCGACAATGAGTCGTCATTTTCATTGATTTAGCGTCATTTTTTTCCCATTTGGCGAGATTTTCGTTAATTTGGTAACATTTCAAAAAGTCGCCAAGTTGGCGACATTCCAATAAATTCGTCGCCGAAATCTCGTTAAGCGTTATGGACGAAGAAATAAGTTATTCTTACAGCAGATAAATGACTATTGGCGTTCAAATACAAAAGTATTACTCAAAGTATATTTTTCATGAATGGAACGAGCTAGATGCATAAAAATGATGTCACCCAATTTATCGCATGGTATTACATATGAAAAGTGAGCATGTTTCTCAATAGGAAATATGTTTTTTATTTTATATGACTTTTTGATAATTTTTTTTTAAAAATGTGCAATATCTCGAGAACGGTTCATGTTAGCGTTCTAAAATTTATGTCAATCGTTTTCTAATGCAAAATTGCATAAATGTCTATTTGCGTAATTTTATCAGTGGTTTTGATTTTTTGACGATTTTTTCAAAAGTTCACTCGAAAATTTGGGGGGGGGGGGGGTTCTGAACGTTCGAATGCGCATAAAAACAATAGGCTTCCAGTGTTTACGGATTGTGATTCCAGTACCAAATTCGGTTTGAATCGGTCCATTCGTTGGTCAGTTATCGTCTCCACAGTCTCGCTGACACACACACACACACACACACACACACACGCACACACACACACATACTTTTACACACACACACACACACACACACAGAGAGAGAGAGAGAGAGAGAGAGAGAGAGAGAGAGAGAGACATCACTTCAAAAATGTTTGATATGTGATCAGGGATGCTTGAAACGTGCTCTCCCGTCGAAAACTCGAATTCGAATATTCGACCCCGTCAGTCACAATACTTTCCTTATACATTATGTATATAAGGAAAGTAATCTGATTTTAAGTTTAAATATGTTCTAGCATTATATGCACGAAAGTATAGGAATACAACTATTGAGAATTTGGCATAAATATCATGTAAACGCACGTCTTAATCCTTCATCAATTTACTAAAAAAAGTGCAAGATGCAAAAATATAAATTATAAAGCGTTTCCTGCAACAAATTCAATACTGTTGTTTATTTCCATAAAAAATGTTTCATAGATATGATACGCTTCGGCGCTATTATCCTAATCCTTGCAATATAGATGAAAGTATTTAAAGACAATTTGTCAATGTAAATCATTGATAATAAAATGTAATTGTTCAGGATAGTGTTTATTTTTGCAATGAAGTAAAAAATATATTAAAAAACACACAGTTTAACTACATACAGTAACATATATGATTCAAATAAATAATATATTTTTTCTTATAAATGTCTCATAATGCATAATGTTACCACAAATTTACCTCTGGTAAATATTATATTGTTATAATATTTATCGTAGCGTTCCCCCTCTGATTATCTTCCCTTTTCGAAAAATTAAAACAAAATGTTGCTTAATTTTTAATCATACAGTATACAGTTAAATTTGCCTTTAAAAAGTATTTTATCAACGAAAAAGCCTTTTTATCCACAAAAGAAAGATGAACACCGTGCTTGAAATGGACTTGGATGGTTCTTAAATGGCGCAAAGATTTGTTACAGCTGTGAAAATTAGATATGCGTAATGAAACAAACAAGATGTTGAAAATGTATATTTTATTTCGTTCCATATCACATGGCCTGCAGACCCGTGATTATTCCTTTTAAATATTAATGAAATTCTAAGAACAACGATGTTTAAATACTGACTGTTGATATATTATATAGCAATATATGACAGAATATTTCTGAAATTTAATATCCAAGGACTGTAAAATGTGATTCTGATTTTTTATTTATTTTTACGCTTTTATGTGATTTTAAGTTTCTATATGATTATAACCGATTTGTTACTATTGATGAGGGTACAAAAACATCATGAATATAACAAAATGTTAAATCGATATGTATTTATATTTTATATTACATGATCAGCATTAAGCATAATCATATTTCTTAAAATATCAGAATTTTTTTAAAAACTAAGCACCTACTGTTCATTGTTGATATATTATTAAACTCTCTATATTAGAAAATTTCTGGAATTTAAAATCTGTATTAAATTTTGATTTACTTTTCAATTATTATTAGGTTTTTATATGATTATATCTTAACTTGTTTCATCATTATTCGTTTCTCATTTGAATAGATAGGAAATAGGAAATTGAAATAAGAAAATCATTTCAAAATAATATAAAATCTTGATGTTTGTTCTGAATGTTTTTTTAAATTCAAAGTATTTCTGCATTTAAATTAATATAATTATTAAAGTTTATGATAAATATAAAGAGAATGTAGACACAGTTTATGATAAATATAAAGAGAATGTGTACACTTTTAAGATGTATGTTTATATTTTAGTACTATTTTATAGAGGATAATTATTTAAATTTATATAGTTAAAATGTATTCAACAATGAATGCGTATATAAAATGTTTTTATGCTTAAAATACATATTTGCAGATTTTCATTAGAGATACGATTCGCGTTTTCATCTATAAAATATAAATCCTATCTGTCGAGATTGAATTTTAAGATACTTAATATATTTAATTTTCGTTTTATGTATATAATCTTATGAGATTTCATAAATCGTTATTTCTTTTTATCAGTCTGACACAATATATCATAAAAGGGTATTAAAGTTAATGTATTTTTTGTCTCTTAAAACTTGTAGTATCCGTTTTGTATTTCACTTTTTTCTGACCAGATTCATTCTTTCCATCTTTTCAAAATATAGTCTTCTATCACTACAAAACCAATTTGTCAAGAACGTATATAATTTACAGATTCCCTTCTTAACGTAATTATAATTAAAATAGATTTGAGTAAATTCAACACAAACTCTTTTTGTAATATATCAAATTTTCATATATATATATATATATATTTATATATTGTATTATATATATATATATATATATTTATATATTGTATTATATATATATATATATATATATATATATATATATATATATATATATATATATATATATTAAGAATATTAATTTACTTGTATTATAAACACCAGAGATTGATCATTTGATCATTTATTGAAAATGGTCTGTACAGCAAATATGAAAATAAAATGGTCTTAAAATCAAAATTGATTCTAAGGAAAGCTTGAAAATTTAAAAAATATATAAATAGAACATTATAAATAAAACAGGTACTAAATAGAACATTATAAATAAATCAGGTACTAAATAAGTATGAATTACCCCTCTTACCCTGTTTCATATATAAAGTAAGCAATTGAAAAAAAAATAATTACATGTGGTGAAAGTTTGGTGAATATAATCCATTAACTACACCCAAGATTAAAATGTATTTTTAAGTGTTATAAATCATATATATAATACAGGTATTTCAGGTGCAAATCCTGCTGTTCCCTCCATAAACATACATGGTGGAGATGCATGAATAGTGTATAAGATGAAAAGTTTCAAACAGAAAAATATTGCAGATTGAGCTAGGCCTTTCTGGCTCCCAAAATTTTCTTATATGTGAAAATGAATATAATTGAAAAAAAAAGTTAAAAGCATTTCCGAAACCATGTACGTTATCAAGGACATACCTGGTTCGGTAATGCTGAAATTCTACGTTCCGTTGTGCATAACTGAAAATTACAGGAATTATGCACATAGTTCTACGTAGCAGAATGTAGAAAATGGATCAGATATAAATATTAATATTTACTCTACTACTGCGAGTAAATTACTTTTACTAGTGGTCATTATACTTATTCTACTACTGCGAGCAAATTATTTCTATTAGTGGTCATGATACTTACTCTACTACTGCGAGTAAATTACTACGACTAGTGATCATAATACATACTCTACTACTGCGAGTAAATTACTTTTAAATTATTTAAATGCAATAAGTGATAGTAATAGTAATTTAAATAAAATAAGATGC
>OX578147.1:92761133-92866133 GCA_951213105.1 Amaurobius ferox | reverse complement strand
TTGTATTTCTGGCTTTATCGGTCCAGAAGGTTTGTTCCAAGACCTGCTTGCGTAGCAGACATGTTTGTCTTGGAACTCTACAGTCTGCGTTTTTCTGTAGACCACTAAGCAGGACACTTGAAGATCCCTCAACAGCGTTTCCTGAAAAATAGGAAATCTAACAATTTTCAGAGTTCAACCATTCCAAAAAATTTTATATTTCAAACATTTAATCATACGAAAGCGTGTAAACCTAAAAACAGTTCGATTTCTTTACGACCAAAATTTACATGAATATGATACATAGAAATTCCTGTTTTAAATCACTTTCTCAAATCTGCGAATTCATCCATCATTGGATGAAATTTTCACCATCATTTTTCGTTTAATGGCATATTTTTAGGATTTTTCAGGGGGTTGCAGAAATTCACCTTATGGACGGGATAGCCCAGTGTTTAAAGCAAGGTGATTTTCACTCGGAGGTCCCGAATTCGATTCCCGGCTGTACCCAAACTATTCCCGACTTGGCATGGAGTACGGGTACTTTAAATCTGTGGATCCAAAAGTCCGATCTTCAAGTCGGTAGCAAACAGGAGGCTACAGTCCTTGTGGATGTTGCCCCCACTAGGTTCCTGTATAAATTCGATGGAAATGTCCCAGTCGTCCAAAAATATACCTTATACCTTTCAGTAGGGCGGACGACCTGGATCTAAAGAAAGAAAGTTTTATAACACTTAATAATTTGTTTAGTAGATGGACTATAAATGTGTATAGTACGAGGTATTTTAGCACACATTGACACGATTCGCAAATCAATGTGTATACAGTTTGTGTATTTCTCATAAAAAAAAACTGCTGCAAATTTGAGCTGCAAGATATTGGTATACTTTTGTCGTAAAATAATATATATTTTTTAATTTTTCATGTTAAAGTAAGAATGTTACTTTTAGTAATTTTGGATTGAGAGACAGAAAATATTAGATTTCATTATTTTGAGATGGTTTGGGCAGAGCTGGGTATCTAACTCGGGTCCTCCGAGTGCAATCCCCGTGCCTGAACCGCTGGTCCATCCCGTCCCTATATCTGACTGTTCGAATGTGTCCCCCAAAATTCGAATTTACTTTCCCAAATTTTTATGGCCGTTTAGGCTCCAATTTTTAGTACTGCTGCAAAGAAACACCAACATTTATGTTTGACCGGCCCCTAGACTGACGATTGTAAATGAAGATTGTGACTATGATTATGATTGACGATTGTGACTGCGTAGTTTTCACATTGGTTGTATATTTCCTCTGGGATTAGACTTTGGGATTGATAGATATCTAACAGAATACATGCCCTTTCGTTGATTGTCCAATATAAAATATCAATTTTGGCCCCGTCTGGTGATTCTATTTTATAGCTTCTGCAGTTTTTTGGGCACAATGTCACACTTTCCGTATTTGTCATCATATATCGTTTTATATTTCATAATTGTTCACCCAGGGGCCTCACTGTCTCTGAATTGTGTCCACACTGGCTTTGAATCGTTTTCACATTGGCTCCCATTGGCCTACACGATTGCTAAAATATATATGTATGGATCATCGCATCTCCTAATATTCCAACATCACACATCTTTTCGATTACGTCTAAGAACTATTAGAATTAAACACAAGATACATTTTTGTTATACCTACCAGTCAATATTAAAGCGGTCTCTTTAGAATTTACTTCAGTTTGACAAAAAGAAATACGCTATTTAAAATGAAAAAGTTTTATATATATATATATAATAAGGGTAACAGAAAAAATTGCCCTTTCTTATACACATAAAATAAATAATTTCAGTAAACATATACACTACATACAATATTTGATACATTTTTAAAAGTACTTAATTTTTAATCATAACATATTGGACTACATATATAAAACTTAACATTTTGCAACCAAACATAATCCTATCAAAACATAATTTCCAACTGACTGCCCATATCTTAGATACTGTATTTCAAGCACGTGTCTGTCCCTATATATATTAAATCTTTCTGACGAAACAGAGCTTGAAATAATTCATTTCTCACCAGAATTCCTGAGAGTGTTCGAATCTGCGGCTATATAAATGTCTTTAAATATGGAATTGAATAAATGTTTAAAATTACTTTGTGTGTTGAAAACGATTTTTCAATAGAGAAACGGATTTCCAGAATAATCTTTGTGAGGTTTAAAATAAATTGTACTGTTGTAAAAATACTGATAAACATATCTATTTTGAAATGAGATTTATATAATATTAAAATGTTACCAGAACCTTTGGGTGAAATTTGGATGAAACTAAATATTTATAATATAAATATTTTCTCATTTATATTCGTTTTTATCGAATAATAAGTACACTGTAAAACATTCTGCAACCTTTGCACATATGTTTCAGCTGCCTTGTTTGTAATTACTTTCCTTATATACATAATGTATAAGAAAAGTATTGTGACTCGGTCGAAAATTCGAATTCAAGTTTTCGACGGGAGAGCACGTTTCAAGCCTCCCTGATCACAAATCAAACATTTTTTAAGTGATGTCTGTGTGTGTGTGTGTGTGTGTTAAAATATGTGTGTGTGTTAAAATATGTGTGTGTGTTAAAATATGTGTGTGTGTTAAAATATGTGTGTGTGTGTGTGTGTTTGCCATTGAGCCTATGGAGACGGTAACTAACGAACGAATAGACCGATTAGAATGAAATTTGGTACTAAAATCACAATTCGTAAAGAGTGGAAGTCTATTGTTTTTATAAACAATCGAATGTTCAGAACCCCATTAAATTTTCGAGTAAAAAAATAGTCAAAAAATCAAAACCGCTAATAAAATTACGCAAATAGACATTTCTTATGTAATTTTGCATTAGAAAACGATTGACATAAATTTTAGAACGTTAACATCAACCGTTCTCGAGATATGGCACATTTTTCAAAAAAAATATTTAAAAGTCATATAAAATAAAAAGAAAATATTTCCTATTGAGAAACATGTTCACTTTTCATATGTAATACCATGCAATAAATTTGGTGACATCATTCTCGTGGAACTACCTCGTTCCATTCATGAAAAAATATACTTTGAGTAATACTTTTGTATTTGAACGCCAATAGTCATTTATCTGCTGTAAGAATAACTTATTTCTTTGTCCATAACGCTAGGCGAGATTTTGGCGACGAATTTGGTGGAATGTGGCCAACTTGGCGACTTTTTTCAATGTTGCTGAATTGACGGAAACCTTGCCAAATGGATAAAAATGACTCTAAATCAGTGAAAATAACGACTCATTGACGAAAATTCAATATCTTGGAAAAAATTTAAATATCTACACAAATAATAATATTTTTTTCTTTACTGTAAAAGTAGTAAATTCATTGCATTATATAAGGAAATTCATGTGTTGCCCACATCAGATTTTTTAAATTTTGACAATTTAATAAAAAACCACAATTATAGGCGTTCATGAAAATTCCAGCTTCATTTCTGAAATATTCAGCTAATTATAGTCTGACGAAGCGTTATTTTTGTATGTTTATATATAGTATCATAACTATTAGAAACCTTACTCTCCATTGCAGACAGCTGATTCTTCTGAAACTTTCAGAAACATTCTTGCAAATATTTTTACGGATTGAGACTTAATAATATCATGTCGGACACTATGGGAAATACATCGGTCCGTGCGTGTGTTCATGTGTTTATGTGTTGTTGCTGAAACCCAGACCGTCCGACCTACCAGAAAGGTGTAAGGTAACTGTTTGGACAGTCGGGAAGTGCCACCCAATTTAGACCGGAACCCAGTGGGGGAGGCATCCACATGGACCGTACCCTCCTTCCCCTACCACCAACCTCTCGGAAAGACTTTCGGACCCACATGTTTAACGTGATCGTACTCCGCATGAACACGGCGGCAGTTTTGGCAGTGGCTGGAATCGAACCCGGGCCTACCGAGTGCAACTCCAGCGCGCTAACCAATGGGCTACCGCGCCCGATGTGTTTATGTGCATAAAAATGAGTGATCTAGACATGATAAATATAAACAACTGGATCCAACGCTATTTTTGTGTGCAAACATTAGGTGATAAAAACATAATTAGATCGATAATTTAGTTATAATCATATTTATAACTCGAAGTACTCAAATTTTAAAATTTTCATAGCATTATTTCATATTGAAAAATACGATGATTTCCAGAACAAAGATGATGGTATATAGCATACAAAAGGATTGATAGTTTGAACTACATGAATATTAATGATATAAAAAAAAATCTGTTGTGGGCTACACACGACTTTTCCTGCAGACTTAAATTCATTTTTCCTTTATTTCTTTAATAATTCATTAGATTGAGTTTAATTGCACAAAATAACACAACATTTGCATTTTTAATTAAATTTCTGTTTTTATTTGGTAATTGGACATTTTTACCGAAAGCGACGTAAAAAAAATTCAAGAAATCACAAATATCTTGAGAATGGTTAGTTCTAATGTAATGGAGTTGGTTATATTATTTTCCCCCGTATAAAACAAGAATTTAATTGATACGTTTGAGCATACGTAGTCTTTTTTTTAGATTTTGGTGATTTTCACTGGTTATTTCTTAAAAAAAGGCTGGAAGTTCTTTTCCGAATCATACCAAAATCTAATCAGCACCAGAGTATCCCACAAGTAACTCATCTACAAATGTTGTGATATTTGGTCAATTAGTATTTTAGATAGAGTGGACACATGAAATTTTTATGGGTCATTTTACAAAAAAGGCGAGTTCTGTTTTTTCGAATAGTACAAAAAATCTAATTAGCACCAGGGTCATACCCAAGTGACTTACCTATCAAATTTTATGAAATTTGGTTTATTAGTTTTGAGTTAGAGTGGATACATACATTGCACAGACAGACACAACACACTCAGACAGACAGACACACACACACACACACAGACGTCACTCTAAAAATAGTTTTTCGTATTCTAGAGGTTTTAAAACGTGTAGATCCGTCGGACTTTCCCTGCGGATTACCATGTATTGCAGGGAGAGTAAAAATCTGATGTGAGCAGAATATGACTTCCCCTGCAGGCTCATATTCACGTTCGATTTATTTCTTGAATTATTCATTATAGAGTTTAATTGCGCAACATAATACCCCTAAATATTTAAAATTACACTGAAAACCCCTTTTAATTAAATTTTTGTTGGCATTCGCTAACTGGACTTATTTTCAAAGGTGGCGTAGCGAAACCGCCAAAAAACTAAAATATCTCGAAAACGGCTGGTCCTAGTGTAATAGTGTTAGTCTTATTTTTTTTATCGTTAAAATTTACGCATAAAACTGGCATTTAATTGATATATTTGAGCATATGTAGTTTTTTATTTTTTATTTTAGATTTTTACGATTTTTGCGGGTCATTCCGTAAAAAAAATGCCAGGTGATTTTTTTCTAATCATACCAAAACTTAATCAGCCTCAGGGTAGCCCACAAGTGACATATCTACCAAATTTTGTGAAATTTGGTCAATTACTTTTTCAGTTAGAGTGGATAAAGACAATTTTTGCACGCCATTTCACACACACACACAAAGCAAGTTATTTTTTCCGAATAACACTAAATCTAATTTGCACCATGGTCACCCACATGGTCACTTATCTACCAAATTTCATTAAAGTCGATCCATTAGTTTTTGAGTTAAAGTGGACACATACATTGTACAGACAGACACATAGACAGACTCACATACAAACGTCAAGCTAAAAAATTTGTTTTCGTATTCTATAGGTTCCAAAACGTGTAGATCCGTCAAATACTCGAGATGCGATTTTTATTATGATTCCAATACTTCCTTATACATTACCATGTATTGCAGGTAAAGTAAAAAAAACTCAGTAAACATATATGTAAAATATTTGAAAAAATTAAATTCTCCGAATAAATCCGAAAATAATGCATCGTTGTTGTTTTTCTGATTATGATTGTGATACAAGCAGAGCTAAAACTCTGAAACTTTAATTTATGAGAAGCTGAAAAATTAATAAACGAGAATAATTTTCATTTTGAAGTAAAATGAATATCCTGGAGTTGCCTATGTTCTAAATAAGCGTTCACTATGTATAAACTAGAAGGTATGCCCGCCATATGACGGAATTCAAAATTTGCAAAATATCACCTACTATTTGCCGTCATTTTTATCAAATTGACGACATTTGCGACACCCCGCCAAATTTTTTACCAAATGACAAGGACGAACAAACATTGAAATGTATTTTTCTTTTAGCATATTCTTGTATTCTTTACACGATATTGAATTTTCATCGATTTGGTGACATTTTCGTTAATTTTTGTGATATTTTGTTCAATTTTGAGACATTTTTAAAAACTCGCCAAAATTGTCGTTAAGTATAAAGAGTTGCACTGAATGCTTCCGAAACATTATTACAATACTATCCCTTTCAAAACGCAATTAATTTAATTGATTTGGCGTCTTTTTTATCCATCTGTAGAAAATTTCGTCAATTTCGCGATATTTTAAAATGTCACCAAGTTGATAAAATCTCGCCAGATTCGTTGCCAAAATTTTCTCCAAGCGTTACCCAAAGGTAAAAAGATAACCAAGGTGTTTATCATATAAATAATTAAATAAGCGCCCGCTGCTTAAGTAATACAATTGAACATAATTTAAAATGACTTTGATCCGAAAATTACACGGATCAAATTGCACGCGAACTCCGCAAAAGCAAAAAATAAAAGAATCCAAATGACATTATATGCAACACCGCTCATAAAATGGGTGATAAAGCGATTCAACGGAAATCCTCATGCCCCTCCCCCCCTCTCAGTTCATCCAAAAATACCCAATACCCTACGAGAAAATGATTGGCACCTTACCCTTTATGCTTAGATATAGGATGGTGTCATAGAGCTTACGACAGGCTGCTAGATTCATCCAAAAATCAGAGCCATGCCTTGGATGAAAAACTTATAATTTATGAATGGATGGGTTTAAGGAATTATTTTTTTCTGGAATGGTCTGTGATATTTTAAGCAGTTGCTGAAAAAATTGAACGGTGGATGGAATGTCAATTTCTGTATATCAGATTATAGATATCAAAGGAGGTATAAAACGCATGAAAAGTTTATATATATATATATATATATATATATATATATATATATATATATATATATATATATATATATATATATATATATATATATGTATATATATATATATATATATATATATATATATATATATATATATATATATATTATATATATATATATATATATATATATATATATATATATGCATATAGCTAAGCAAAAGCTACGAGACAATTATCAGAAAGGTGAGGAAAAAGGACCAACTGGGAATACATAAAAGGCCTAGGGGGATTGTGACCCCTAGTTCCCGGTTAATAGTCGAATTTTACACTAATTTTAACACTGCCGGAGCCATATATTACCTGTGGTCATATTTCAGAACAACGTCAAAACAGAAGACGAACTCACAACAAGAACATGGAACCGATAGAGATATATCCAATAATATAAAATATTCGAAATCGAAAAGATGACCTTTTTGAAAAAGCACACTGATTCCTCTTTCGTCACAGCTCTTTCAACACCGCTCAATAAATGATTCGCATGAAATGAAAATTCAGTTATCTGTAACGTTGCCAATTATAACTTGAATCGAAGATGTTGCCAAAATCCCTTTTAAAAGCATTATCAAATTTATTATACAGTGTTTTGTAACAATCACATAGGAATTCAAGGGGATAGAGCTGTACTATACGTAGCCTCCTTGATAAAAACAGTATCACTTTTGATACGATCCGCAGTATAGGTATGCATACGTGCATCACGTATGAAATGATTCAGTACAATATTACGAAAAATCATGTGACTCAAATTAGAATTCCAATTTATTTTATAATGTATAATGATCTTGAATTGGCGTCTTTTGTCGTATATCTTCGTATACGTAGTATTTCCATTTGAAAAATGAATACTTATATCCAGAAAATTTATTTCTTTTGTCGTATTAGGATTTTCCAACAAAGTTAAATTCGTAGGATTGAAAGTGAAAACAAAGTTGATATTGGTTTGTTGCTGTGCAAAGAGGATGTCATCGACAAATCTAAATTATGGTAACTCATTTAATATGTGAGTTCCTTTTTCATAATGATGGAGGTAAAGATTTGCTAATAATGATGAGCATCCACCTCCCATAGGTACACATTTAATTTGTCTTAAGACATGTATACCATTAAATAAGATATTTCATACAATACTATATCCAATATATTTTTAAACTTTTGTAATGGCACAATTTTTTGCATTTGATATAGACTATGCAAGCCGGTAATAATATCGTAAAACTCCGCCAAATTGATAGTATTAAATAGATCTTGGAAATCGTAACTTTTATATATCAAGTTTGTCGGTTGTTTGTTTAAGTTCCTTATCACATCTCCACTATTTTTTATCATGACTGAACCATTTTTCATTATGTGAGTCATAATAGGTTGTAGATAAGAAATAAGTTGCGTATTGGCTGTAGTTGTATAAGCCTTAAATGCAACCGTGACTGGGCGAAACTTCACAGGATTTTTGTGAAATTTAGGAATCATGACTAAATAAGGGTAACGTATATGATGTAGATTGATTCCTATACGTTTATGTAGAGCCCTGATACGATTTTCCATTTCTTGTTGTTGTACATTCAGCTTTGGATATATGTCTTCGTCTTTATAACTTTTTTAAAGGAGTTATATATAGTATGAGAGACATGTAAAGGTAAAATTTGAAGCTACTTTGTCAGTGTATGTAATAGCATATTTCCTCCATAACTCCTCCAGAGTGTTTTTTTTTATCGTGCCTTTTTCTTGATGATCATATGATAGATTATAAAAAAGTTGAAAGTTTGACATGATGTGATCACGCCATTCGTTAAAAGAAATTAATGGCATATTGTATCTGTCCGCCATTCTATAGATAAAATTCTTCAACTCTTTACCAAATCTAATTTCAATCTTGTTAAATTCCTGTATACGGTATTTTGTTCCTAATTTAAATGCGTCACGTAGGTGCTTATTAGTATTTACATCCAAGTAACCCGTTACAATATGTCCCAGATCACCATCGACATATTGGCTAGATGTACAATTACATATCGTATTTCCATATAGATGCAGATTTTTACTGATTTTGCTATAATTAAAAACTTTACGTCCTACTGGTACAACATAACCATATGACAAGCATACTTTCGTATTAGATATGGAAAAATGCATTTGTTGAAGATTAAATATCCGTTTAAATGGGATATCATTAAAAGCTTTATTACTAAAAGTAGCTATAAAGTACTCTTTATTTTGTTTAGGACGTGTTTCCCCATTCAGGTTGATGTTCCATTGAGATGCTCTCATTATCATATCGAGAAATATAGCAAACCAGTTGATGATAATATCTGACTTATCAAGTGGTGCATCTTCAAAATGTTTGTTTTTGTAATAGTGCCATATGCTATGTAGGTAACGTTTACGAATACCATAAACAGTATTTTTGATCCAATTTGTCTTCATGTATTGATCCTTGTAAAATTGTTCGATTAATGCATCTATTTTTACTATAGTATTAAGATAAGAATAGCGATGAGATCGATTGCCACGATGATGTCTAGTAACAGTATAGTCGTTTCTTTGAGACTTAGTTGATGGTATATTACCATTTCTACATGAATCCAAATCATGATTTTCTTTATAAAATAATGAATTAAGGCCGTATGGAAAGGCTGTTCCAAATTGACTAATGTCAACGTTCTCCCACCATAACCTTTCGTCATGGTTAGACACAAAATCTATTATTTTTATAAAGTAATCTATTATTTTTATAAAATATTATTTTTATAAATATTAAGCCATATTGTCTAAAGTGGCTTTATTCTAAATTTGAAAGAAGTGCAGATTTATTATTATAGAGTGTGACTGGACTTCTGTGGAGATTGATCCTTAGATTGAGTGCATTTTTAGTCTGCCAATATACTGTTTTTTACATTTTCCCCAGGTGATAGAATATATGCAGTTGAATGATTTGCAAAAAGTACGATAATGGTTATGGTTGAAAGAGATTTGTTTACTCGCAGCAACAGGGCAGACTTTACACCTTCGAGATCCACACTTTTTAAATTTAAATGTTAGAATATCCTTAAATTTATATTGATATTGCTATATATTGATATTATATTTATATTGAAATTTATATTGATATTAAAATGCTCATGATTACCACGAGAGTCTTCATTTTATCTTGAATACAAGATACGTCCAAGACGATATTTTTATTTTCATCATTAGGTGTATGAGGACATTTCTTAAAATAATGTAATATAGTGCTCACTAAGGGTGGCAGTATATCGATCACACAGTTTACCCTTAATCACTGTGTTACCGGGCCAATATATAACTTATATATCGATGACATATGCATATATATATATATATATATATATATATATATATATATATATTTATAAATGAAAATTGAAATATTTTAATCAAAAATTATGCATAAACTACTGTATGTACAAAAAAACCCATCTCTACCATATTTGTTACAAATGAGTAACTATAGACCAAGACTAAGGATAAAGATAGAAGGTAACATATCACTACAATGGAAAGGGGGATGAGAAGAATATTAGGATACAAAAACACAATTAAAAGTATATAAATATAAATAAAATGAAAAAAAAAACACGGGAAAAATGAGAAAGGCAATAATAATTAGCTCAAGATAAAAAAAATTAAGACATAGAGAACAATCAATTGAATTTACCCAAAAAATGGCGGTTAGTTCGAAATTGTATTCTCATCAGGACAGCCATACAATTCGAATTAAAACCGATAGAATAGCCAGTTTCTGACAATGGCGATAGTATATAACTATAGACACCATTGGAACTGTCTACTGGCTAGTGGAAGGAGAAAAATAAATCAATTGAATTACAAATCTGAAAAATAATACCTCCTCGAACAGAAATATGAACTCACAAGCATTGCTACCACGTGTAAGTTGAACTAGCGACTGAGCATTTCACCTCACTTCGTCAATGCGAGTGGGCACCGGAATGAATACATTTGAACGATACATAATATGTATGGAGACTTTCAAAAATAGTAATCAGTATAGAACTCAGGACAAGTGGAAAATAGTCATTCGAAAATAGTAAAAAGTATTAGACTCAGGCCAAGTGGTAAGTTAGATGATAGGAATGGGTGAATTCTCAAAAATGAGTTAACCAATCAAAGATAAATAATGCATGTGTAAAATTATTACGTGGTATATTTGAAATGATTAATAATATTACTTACAAATACTTCCGGATATTGGTAATTTTGACAAATGCGTTTAAGATTGTTGATGTGGAGAAAGTGAAACCGAGGATCAGAAAGTCGATGTATTCGAAATAGCTGGTTTAAAATGATGCTTCTAAACAATTGAATAGAATTACAAGATTGATATGATAGCAGCTTTATGATAGTGAAGTTGTAAGAATGTTTTTTATCATATAGATTGGTGATTACATGATTATTGAGGGTATCTAAATTTAAGTCTAAAAAATTAACAGTTTGACTAACGCTAGGCTCATTAGGAATTAATTCTAGGTTAGAAGGGTAAAAATCAATATTAATGGGATATGAATCATCAATGATAATACAAATTAAGTCGTCAACATATCTATATATAATATATGAATTAGAGTTAAAATGACATTCATAATAATAAAGATATAAGTTAGCGAGAATACTACTACTACAGCCACCTTGTGTACACCAGATGTTTGTAAATAAATGTTATCACCTTGGATAATATAATTGTTGTATAACACAAAGTGCAAGAGCATAGGAAAATTTTTGACATTAAAAGCAACATGATTGGAAGATATATAGTCATGATAAAGAGAGATAATAACTTTATATAAATCTTTAATGACAATATTATTAAATAGGTCTTTAAAATCAAAGGTTTGGAAACCAAGAATTTGTGGAAACTTGCTAAGGTGATTATCTAAATCAAAACTATTGTTCAAAATGAAATATCCTGAATTCCTAAATTTAAGAGATTCGTTAATTCTATTTAAACAGTTAAGCAAGTACTTACTAGCTGTAGTGGTAAAGGTATTATGTCCACAAGTGACTGTTCTAAAACTGGGAGGTGATTTGTGGAATTTAGGAACCAAAGTAACATAAGGAAATTTAAAAAACTTACAATTAATATTTAATTGTGTATATAAATTTAGCATTTTAGTTTTGATTTTGATAGACTGATTATTAATGGGTTTAAAAATTTGATTATTTTTAAAGTAATTCTGTAACAGAGAAACATAAGATTTTTTACAAATGATGGCATAATTATTAGATATTGTAATTATACATACATATATATATATATATATATATATATATATATATATATATATATATATATATATATATATATATATATATATATATATATATATATATATGCATATATATATATGCATATATATATATATATATATATATATATATATATATATATATATATATATATATATATATATATATATATATATATATATATATACATATATATATATTTATATATATATATACATATATATATATATATATATATATATATATATATATATATATTTATGAATATATATATATATATATTTATGAATATATATATATATATATTTATTTAAAAATTTGCGAAAAATTGTTTAACAATCAATCGTATGGATTCTATTTACAGTTCGTTTGAAAGAAAATTTTTCGAAATTTCCGATGGTGTCAAGATGGAAACTCAGTGATAATAAGTACAAGTGTACCAATTTTCATGATTGTACGACGCTCAGATTTCCCACTAGACTACACACACTCACAAACATACATAGACACACAAATATCTTCCAGTATTAAATTAGATTACGACACAAAACTATTTGCGATCAAAACAATTTTAACACTAACTTAGAGAACTCCGATTTAACGATATTATACTTATATGCTGTGAAACATAAATATTCATTTCCAATGAAGTTCATGTTTAGTAATGTAAATCGATTTATTTATTTAAATTAGCAAAAGAAATAAGTAAATAAAAATAATTCCGATTCAACCGAATCATTCATTACTTTCCAATTAATTTTTCTGGTTTAAACCAAAACGTAAAAAGGTACCTAAAATCCAGCAAACTAACGTGTTTGTTGTTATGTAAGAGACGAAATGTATTAACAATTTTATTGCTTTGATACACTAATTACTAATCTGTACACATAAGCAACTTACTCCCAACTACTGAAAAATTGTATGAATAGAAATTTATTTAATACGTTTCTAGGTTATAACCCATGTTCTCCCTAGCATAAAATGGATATATTTTTTCATTTTTCCCTTAAAGCTAGAATATATTAACATGCTCATGAATATGCATCCCTTTATTTTTTCAACACGTGATGAATGACTTTGTTTTACTTTTTTGATTATTAAAGAAATTTGTTGGAACAAAATTCTTACGGAAATGGTAGCATTATCTCGCAAGAGGAAGGAAGAAAATACGTTTCAACAGATTTGACACAGAGTTTGACTATATTGTAGCATAAGTTTTATTATTTGTTTCATATTCAAAGCGTTGTTTTAATATGTACATGAGAAATAAATGCGTAAGAATGTGTATGCTGAAAATATTTAAAAGATAAAATCCAAAGAAATCTCTCACAATAAATACAAGAGAGGTTAATCATGTATAAAGCATTGATTATGAAACACTTTCCAACTGATATTTAATTTTATTTAAACATCTCTTCAATGTGATAAATTCAGCGATGATATTTTATAAATTATCACAGTTCTAGAGGGATTTGTTGTACTTGAAAACTTAAAACTTCATCAAAATATAAATCATCTGCCTCTCTATGTAAAATTAAAAAATATTTCATTCATATCACTTATATTCCAGACTCCAGAGCTAAATAAATTTGAGTGGGAAAATTTCAGCGATTCTCATACAATTCACCTTACAATCGCTTGATTTGTTGTTAAAATCTGTCTTTGTTGTAGAAATAATCAAAATTTAGTGATCATTTGAAATAAAAATATTGTAATTGTACTGGCACAGAATTTAGATACACATATAATACCCAAAAATAAAGCATTTTATGACAACACTAAATATAAATGTAAACAATCTTTATAGAGTGGGTAAAAATGAATGCCATATTTTCTTTTGTAATGAGTCACGTGATCTCTTCATATATCACGGGTATAATTTATATTTAAAAATCTAACTAAGATATTTTGCTGATTTTTTTTACACATTTTATATGATAATCTGAATATTTCCTAAAATTTTGAAAGCAATTTTTGAATTTTAACTTTGCTTAACTAATGTACCCATTAACTAATGTACCCATAAATCATGCATAAGGTTCAAGGTATTTCATTTTTTAACCCGGGTTAAATCCGAAACTGATTGGGTGATATTATTCATTTTCATTCCCATATGTCCCACAGACAGTCTTAATAACATACTAAAATTCCATTTTGATAAAGTCCTTTTTACGGCAGTTATCGTGCGAACAGACAGGCAGATAGACAAAATGACCAAAGTCGTAAACACTTTTCAACTATGTTGAAAAATGTTCAAATTGACATGGTGTACAGAATGGATAAACTTTATCGATTATTCACTAGCTGTTGGTAAATTTCTGAAACTCTCGCAGAGCTTTATCACCGGGTTGAAAAAAAAGACTCATCTTTCCTATAAGGTAATTTTTAAATTCTAAAAATAAAACTATATATTCACTAATTACAGTCATAGCCACAAACCTACTGAAATGATACTTTTATAATAGCTTGCAATAAGCAAGTAACATTGAGATACACTCTTGCAATTAGTAAGAAAACATAAACCAAAAATTTCACCCCCCCTTCCTCTGCTAATTAGAAACCAATTAATAGCAAACATGAGACAAAGTCACTTTTCAAAATTAAAAAAAAAATACCTATGTGATTCAGGCGCCCAAACATAGACTTTGACAGATGAGGAGTAGTGAGGAGTAAACATGGGTAATATAGCGGAATTGCGATGATGATATGGGTGATGGAATGTCTGTACTTTAGAAGTATATGCCTTGTATTATTACCCAAGAATGCTACATTACTACATAAGGATTAAAGATTCGTGAAGAAGTATAAAACTATTGAGTTAAATATAATTTAGCCTAAAGCTACAATCCATGAATGTATATTTATATTTTTAAGACTTTTTAATATAGTTGTAAAGTGTTTATGACTTTGTTAATTCTGTCTGTCTGTCCGTTCGCACGATAATTGCGGTAGAAGTGACTTTATCAAATTAAAATTATAGTATAATTTTGAGACGGTCTGTGGGACATATGGAAAAGTAAAAGAATAATATCGCCCAATTAATGTTGGATTTTACCCGGATTGAAAAAATGAAATACATTGAACTTTATTTGACCTAATTTTTCAAACATTTTTTAAGCGGAGTCATAATTCACAAATTGCTTTGAAAATTTTAGGAAATATTCAAATTAACACGTAACGTGTAAAAAAAATCAGCAACATATGTTAGGCAGTGTTTTAAATAAGAATTGAAATATTAATTACACCCATTTTATCTGCAGAAATCACGCGACTCAGGACATAAATTCTTTTTTCGTTTATTGAAAATCGTGTTTTATAAGGAAAGCTTTATTTTTTGCCGCTTTGAATTATGTGCGCATGTAATTACAATATTTTCAATTTTAAATGATCACCAAACGTTGATTTTTTGTACAATGAAGCCTAATTTTAGCGTATGCAGAATGTAAACAAATCAAGCGGTTCTAAGATGAGTTGTATAAGAACTGCTAAAATTTTTTCATCCAAATTTATTTAGCTTTTGGAGTCTGGAATATAAGTAATATGAATGAAATGTTCATTTATTTTACGTAGAGAAGCAGACGATTTTATAGCGCTGCCTTTTTAGATAAATATTTAAGTTTCCAAGTAAAATAAATTATTGTAGTACTGTTATAATTAAAACAAATATCACCACTGAATATATCGCAGTTTAGAGATGTTTAAATAAAATTGCATTTCAGTTAGAAATTGTTTCATAACCAATGCTTTATGCATGATTAATCTTTCCTGTTTTCACATTATGATATGCAAAACTACTATGTTCGGTAAATTGCTATAAGATGGATCAGAACTTATGGGGAAATTTCAAAGCGTTTTGAGTTTGTGAACTTAAAAAAAAAGTAATTTATTTTATTAGCCTGTGTACTTGGTGTATCACGATGGAGAATTAATATTATGTATGAGTATGTGTGAAATACATAAATGAGAAATTTTGAAATATTAAATTTATTTTACTGATATTATTGATTTGGCATTTATCTTTAATGACTATGTTTTTCTTTAAATTTCAGGCTTTCAACATCTCTTAGAAACTGCCTTTCAGCTGTACTTCTTCTGTTTGCACAATCACGTAATACCCTCTTCTTTCTGTTTGTCCCTTATAATGTCATATTAGATGCCTAGGCATCGAAATATAGACATTTAAATTTTAATCAGATGACTTTTCATTCCACTTTCAACAATACTGTATCCAGAAACGTCCTTATAGGAATGACTGAAATAACTTATTCGAATGGCTCTTGAAATAACTTATCCGAATTCGCTCTATTGCATTGTTCATCGGATCGGAGACCAATAGTCTCCGATATGTTGTAAAATCTCTCCATATACTGTTGACAACAATGGGATACATCTTACAAATAATGGATAATTGCTAATTGTAAGATATAATTGAAGCCCTAACAGCATTTTTTTCACAGTGACGTAAGATTTGCGTCACACTGTGATTTTGGGACGTCACAATACGTCTCGGCAATGTCATATTGAGGTCACAGCGGTGTCATTTTGGTCATTTTTAATGATCGTTTGCGACGTCGCATATTAACTTGTTTGTGACGGACGTCACATTGTAATTTTCATTGTAATATCATCACATTGTTACGTACTAATTAAATTATGGAAACGTCACAGAATATAGTCACAAGGAAGTTACAAAATTATTAATACGTAACGTCGTATAGAAGTCACAAATATGATGTCACATTGTGACTCAGGTGTCACGTGACTACAACGTCGCTGTCACACATGTGCCGATCTTTGCTGTGAGGTAATGAGAATAGTTTTTATGAATAATGCATTATAATATATACTACTATGTGTAATTAATGACATCAGATCAAATATTTTAATATATTTTTATTTGTAAAATAATGGGAACAACATAAGAAGTGTTTTTGAATAACGGATACAATAAAAAATACATATATTATTTACTTACTGCTTTTCAGTAGTACTTCTTCTATCTGCACCATCACATAATACCTTCTAATCTCTGTTTGTCCCCTATAATATTACATTAGATGTCGAGGCATTTAAATGTAGACATTAAAATTTTAATCAGATGATTTTTCATTTTACTTTCTACGCTATTGTATCCAGAAACATCCTTATATGACCTACTGAAATAACTTATCCGAATTCGCTCTATTACATTGTTCATAAATTGGTCTCCGATATGTAGTAAAATTTCTTCATATACCGTATCCAACAACGTGATAGATCTTGCAAATAATGAATAATTGCTAAATACGATATAATTGAAATGGGGACAATTATCATGAATAATTCCTTATATATACTATGAATTATTAATGATATCATATCAAACATTTAAAGATATTGTCATTTGTAAAATGATATGAATAACATAAGAAGTGTTTTTTAATAACAGAATCAATAAAAAATATTGTTCACACTTACTTTAGAAAGTAACTCAAACGTTTCGGAAACGATTATCTCCTTTCATCATCTATGCTATTAATTTTGCTTACACAACAATACGTTCGGATTCCTTCCTTTATTTTTATTGGGAAATGTAGTACGTTTTGTACTTATTACTTTCCTTATATACAATAATGTATAAGGAAAGTATTGTGACGGGGTCGAAAATTCGAATTAGAGTTTTCGACGGGAGAGCGCGTTTCAAGCATCCCTGATCAAGAATCGAACATTTTTGAAGTGATGTTTGTTGGTGTGTATGTGTGTGTGTTTGAAAGTATGTGTGTGTGTGAAAGTATGTGTGTGTGTGTTAAAGTATGTGTGTGAAAGTATGTGTGTGTGTGTGTTAAAGTATGTATGTGTGTGTGTGTGTGCGTGTGTGTCAGTGAGTCTGTGGAGACGATAACTGACGAACGAATGGGCAGATTTGAACGGAATTTGGTACAAAAATTACAATCCGTAAACACTGGAAGTTAATTGTTTTTATACGCAATCGAATGTTCAGAATTTCCGAAATTTTTGAGTGAAATTTTGAAAAAATCGTCAAAAAATCAAAACCTCTAATAAAGTTACAGAAATGGACATTTCTTATGTAATTTTTCATTTGAAAACGTATGACATAAATTTTAGAACGCTAACATGAACCGTTCTCTCGATATTTCACATTTTTCAAAAAATTATCAAAAGATCATATAAAATAAAAAAAAAATATTTGAAATTGAGAAACATGTTCACTTTTCATATGTAAAAATTGGTGACATCAGTCTTGTGGATCTAGGTCGTTCCATTCATGAAAAAATATTTTTTGAGTAATACTTTTGTTTTTGTACGCCAATAGTCATTTATCTGCTGTAAGAATAACTTATTTCTCCGTCTATAACGCATGGCGAAATTTTGGCGACGAATTTGGTGGAATGTCGCCAACTTGGCAACGAATTTGGTGGAATGTCGCCAATTTGGCGACTTTTTAAATGCCGCTAAATTAACGAAAAACGAGCCAAATGGATAAAAATAACGCTAAATCAATGAAAATGACGACTCATTGACGGAAATTCAATGTTTTGGAAATAATATAAATACCTACCAAAAAAATAATCTATCTTTTTTTTCTGTAAAAGTAGTAAATTCATTGCATTATATAAGGAAAGTCTTGTGCTGCCACATCAGATTTTCTTAAGTAGTATTTAAAAGTTATCGAATACTTTAACCCTATTTGATAACAAGATTTTTAACCCCATTCAAATGAATATAAAAGCTGATATCGATCAATCCTAGTAAAATAGGTCATAGAAGGCTACTTTCATTGAAAAACAATTATTTGGGAATTTGCAATATCTATAACATGACATTTTTTTCCTAACTCAAATTTCCAATTGAGAAATAGTGAGATTTGCAAGGATGAGTAAAATATTGCCTTACTCTTATGGTAATCAGGATTAGAATGCGCATTTATGTTAAAATATAATTTATGTTAATTCGTTTTGCCGCACTAGTTATAAAAGTAAATATTTATTACAATGTTCTTCTACATACCAGCATTTTTCATTACACATGATATTGAATTCTCATAAAACTAAATTCTACATATTGATAATTTATCAAATTATCTACATTTTATGTTGATTCTAAAGTATTTTATTTATACCATTTCCGAAAAAACTTTAACTTCTGCCCAAAAGTTGATGTCTGGAACATTTCTTAAACAGTAGAACAGTAAGAGGAAGTCATTCATCACATGCTGTAATAATAACGGAATAAATATTCATGTGGCGTGTTCTTATATTCATACGTTTCGTAAAAAGAAAAAAATAAACCGGAGAACACCTGCATTTTAACGGTGTAGAGTAATAAGCAACTTCATATTCATATAACTGTTTTATATAGTGGGCAGTACGTCAAAAGCAAATTCTTGTTGCAAATATAATTTCCGTCAGTACATAAAATATATAAATGTATAAAGATATATTTTGTCTTATGTATAAATAATGAATACATTATTTTTCTAAAATTTGAAATATATATTTTTTTCTAATAATATTTTAACAAAATTCAAACGTGAAATAAATTGGTGGAAACCGAAGAGCTTTTTGGATGTTGGTGGTGTACAGTAAAAGTGAGAGCTATGTGTTATAATGCTTGCTATAAGCTTTTAAAATTTGTCTTTGCACATTACGAGTAGCGAATATTTTTCGAAAGATATGCAGTATTGCATTAAGCTGATTTTCTTGCTATTTAGTTGGTGAATAGGTGAATATTTTGATGAAATTTGCCCAATATTGGATTTTAAATATTGGGAAAATATTACATCAATTTTTCCAATGTAACACTAATATGGACGTGATATTGTAAAGAAAACATTAGCCAGTAATGATGACTAATATAGCCTCAATACTTTCCCAATATTGGGGTTACATTGAAAATATTTCCAATGCAATGCCAAGATACGCATTATTGGTCCATATTGGACCAATATTAAATGTTACTAGGGCAGTAGCTTTTGTTATTTTTTCTCAACAAATGTTTTTTTTTTCGCTAATATTTTAAATTTGGATCTCATTGGCCATCCGCATTAAATGTATGATCTTTTGTATACCTTTCAATAAGATATCTGATCTCCGACTTAAATACATTTACAGCATAGTGAGCTGTTAACATATTTTATCAAGAGATAATCAATTGTCGAATCCCATATAGCTGTTTTCTTCTATCCAACTTGCTCAAACTTGCATTAAAAGATTTTTTTCATTTATTTCCTATTATTTCACTAAATACTATTACTTCCTATTATTTCATTTTCGATTTATCTTGAACAATGAGCATTCGTCTCTCTGTGTAAACCAAACTTAACGAACTTCGCTCATTTTTTTCTCACATTCTGTCGGTTTCACTGTTTTCTTGTTTGGCGACATAACGTATGCACATACAGTTTTGATTTTAATTTTATTCTGATACTGTAAATATAACAACACACGTATCGTTCGCAGCATTTCCTAATTTTGTCACTCAAGCTAACAGTTTTTATTCCAGAGAGTGGACAGAATATTTCCGTTTCACCCTTCGTTGTGGTATCTCATGAAATAATTTTTACAAACACGAGAGGACAGAAACTTTTCCACACTTTACAAAATAGTTTTAAAGTGCTAATGACTTAGTCACTTCTGTCAGTCTGTCTGTTTGTCTATATGTCTATTCGCACGATACTTACCATAAAAATGACTTTATCAAAATTAAATTTTAGTATGTTGTTGAGACGATAAGTGGGGCATATTGGAATGAAATTGCATAATATCCCCCAATTAATTTCATATTTAACCTAGCTTGAAAATCTGAAATACATTGAACCCTACGGGACGTAAACTTCCCAACACCTTTTACGCGGTGTTAAAATTTACAAATTGCTTCGAAAATGCTGGGAAATATTCAAATTATCATGTAAAATGTGTAAAAAAAATCAGTATAAATATGTTAGGTAGTTTTTTAAATAAAAATTGAAATAATAATTGTATCCATATTATATGAATAGCTCAAATGACTCGTTTCAAAGTGATATATGGCATTAATTTTTTCCGTGTAAAAATCGTGATATTTGAAGATATTTTAAATTTATATTTAGAGTTGCGTTCGTCATAAAAACGCATTATTTTTAAATATTATCTCTACATCCAAATTCTGCACCAATGTATGTACCATGTGTTTTATTTTGAAGGATCACTAAACTTCGATTATTTCTACAACAAAGTCTAATTTCTATAGCAAGCAGAATGTAAACAAATCAAACGTTTTATGTTTCCAAGTTTAATAAATTATTGTAGTACTGTGATCATTTAAAAAATATCAGTTCTGGCTGCATCGCTTTTCAGTGCTGTTTAAACAAAATTGCATTTCATTTAAAAAGTGTTTCAAAATCAATGCTTTATGCATGATGGATCTTTCTAGTTATTTATATATTTTTTTTATATACAGACCGTGTAACCTATCCGAAAGTGAATGATAATTATTTAGACGGCCGATCCAGTCTCATGCAGCATAGATCGGAACATATTGGGGTGGAAACTATAGACATAGTAGCATACTGCCCTTAACCTATCATCTCTCAGATGCACTTTCGTACCTACAGATTTAACTTGTCCATACTCCTCGTTGACACGGCGATAGTTTAGTGAAGCAGATCTTCAACCCCAGTCTTCCGTGTGTGGTCCAAAAGTATTAAACACGGAACCATCTCGAAACTAAAACGTGTACAGCACTTATCAACTACTCACTTAAAACTAATGCTCCCAGTGAGATAGCACAGAAGATCTGAATAAAACAACCAAATAATAATATTACTACCCGCCTATTGTTAACGAGTTTTAATGAAAATCTGGCACACTATCCTGTGTCAAAGAGGACACTTTCAAGAGTCTAAATAAATTCTGAAAGGTGAAGTCTGTTTCGGTTAACTCGTACGTCGGTAAGGCGAAGTACCAGTAGATATTAAAATATGTAGAAGCATGCTATTGAAAGTTTCAGGGAAATAAGATGTTCGTATTAGGGAGTATATTTCCTGATAATTATGATAATTTATATATATAAGCTTAAAAATGAAAAAAAAAAGAAAAAGACTGGCGAGGAAAGATAACATGCCAAAAAATAGCCGAAGGGGGGTTGTGACCCCTTCAGAACGACGATTACAGCATGATGTTAGGCCAGGAAGCAGGCACCCCCATGAAGCCAACCCCGATGCACCAAAGACATGAATTTGAAACGACCAAAACAAACACACCCAAAATGTGGATCAATATTGGACGCAGAACCATTTTCTCCGAAGCATGAACGTAAAACTAAAATAAAATTAAAAATAAAAATAAATATAAAAAAAATAAAACATTAGCTAACTTCAAGAAAAAGAAAGGCGCAAAATGCTGCACTATCAAAGTCTTGAAACATATTTTATCCCCACGGCACGTTCGATTGTTGCTTCGGGCCTGTAGTGTTTCTGGGAGTGTTTCTAGAAGTCAGAGCTAGCTTCTAACCAAGAAAAGGGGTCACAATCCCCCTTGACCTATCTGTAACTTACATGAACACCTTCAATTGTGACTTTTTATCAGTTTGCATAAATTATCAACAAAGTAGCTGAAAAAAATTGAGCAAAGACAGCAAAATATTTTACACTGTAATCACAGTTCTACTGCATATATTAGTTGGAAATCCAACTGTTCACAAAAAGCATACAAATTCGCGAAATCATCAAGAACCTTTGAAATGATTAGAGTAATTATCAGAGTGGTGTGAGTTATCATCTACATTATACACGGATATAATCACAATAAATTAATACTACACTTTCCATAAAAAAAATAAACATAAAATAACTAATGTGGACAGCACATGTAGACTAATGTGGACAGCACATAACTTTCAGTACATACTATATATCGCAATGAATTTACTTCTTTCACAGTGAAAAAATACTGTATAAGATCTTTGGCACAGTGTTTTTAATATTGTATTGACATTTGGCGTGTTTTCGGAAGACAAGATATTAAACTATTTTGGAGAAACCAATTAATTTAGATTTCACGCAACTCTTAACCGAAGCAATATTGATAGTGTCCGCAATAGTGCATATATTAAAATATTCTAATAAGTAATGAGTCAATTTGGCGTAATTTTCGCTAACTTAGTGTGATATTTGAAATTTTAACGAAATATCCGTTAATTTGAAGCAAAATATCGCCAGGTTGCGCGATATTATGCTAAATGAGTCCCCAAATTAGCCTAATTGATCGGCAAGTATTACGGACAAACGGAGAAAAAAGCATTCCATATACTGTAAATGACTGTTAGCTAACTGTTTAACATCAAAATACAAAACTATTATACAATGTATGTCCTCTCTTGAATGGAACGAATTATATCCCCGAGAATGATGTTTAGAAATGCATTGCATAATATTAAATAAAAAAGTGAACTTATTTCTCAATAATTAATAATTTTAGCACTTTCCATCATAGATGTAAAGAGTTTATGACTTTGTTCATTATGTCTGTCTGTCTGTCTGTCCATTCGCACAGTAGCTGTCGTAAAATGACTTTATCAAAATGACATTTTAGTATGTTGTTGAGACGGTCTGAGGGACATATGGGAATTAAAATGAATAATATCACCCAATTAGTTTCAGATTTTAACCCGGGTAGAATAAAAGAAACATGGAGCCCTATGAGATCTAATTTTTCAAACATTCTTTAACCGGAATAAAAATATACACATTGCTTCCAAAATTTCAAGTAATATTTAAATTGCCACATAAAATGTGCAAAAAAATCTAAACAAAATACGTCTGGTAGTTTTTTAAATAAAAATTGAAATTCTAATTACATTTATTATATGAAGAGATCACATGACGTATTTTAAAATAAAATATACCATACATTTTCCCCCTTTAAAAACCGTGATGTTTGAAGATCTCTTAAATTTATACTTAGTGTTTCATCCGTCATAAAACCGCTTTAAAACCGCTCTGGATTCTAGAACATGAGTGATATGAATGAAATATTCATTGATTTTACACAGAGAAGCAGACGATATATTGCATTGACTTTTATAATAAGATTTAAGATTGTATAATAAATTATTGTAGTACTGCGATATTAAAAAAATATCAGGGCTGAATGCATCGCATTTTAGAGCTGTTTTAATGAAATTGCATTTCAGTTGGAAAGTGCTTAAAAAATCCATGCTTTATGCATAATGTATCTTATCTGTTTGAATTTTATGACATTTTTTATGAAGTTATTTTAAAAAGTGCAATATCCGGAGAACAGTTCATGCTAGCGGTCTAAAAATTGGGTCAATCGTTTTCTTATAAGGGAGTTCATAATAGTTATTAACGTAACATTATTGAAATTTAAAATTTTTGATAAATTTTTCAAAACTTCATTAGAAAATTTGGGTTCTTTTCGAACAATCGATTGTTTTTAAAATCAATAGACTTTCAGTATTTCGTTTCCATAGACTCAAAGACACAGACATACACACGCACACAGACATATTTACACACAAACACACATGTACACAGATGTCACCTAAAAAAGTTTAATTCGAGTTCACTGCTCTTCCGTTGAAAACTCGAATTCGAATTTTTTATCCCGTTACAATACTTGCCCTAGACATAGATAGAATGTAATTATACTTTAGTATTATCAGTAGCAGGAGCTACCTACGTTGTTTTATTTGTGAAACTAAATAATTCAAAAATTAGAATATTTGTTTACGATTTATTTATAATTATGATATAAAATTTCCAAAACTGAAAAAAATATTTCTTTTTTAATTAGAAAATTAAAATATTAAAAAAAAACCTACAAAATAATATTAAAACACTGTCTAAATGAATTACAGAAATTCCCATACATAATCGATTAGTATTTTTCAGTGACTGACATTATCGATTGTTGGTCAACAACGGCTGGATGAGACCACAACCAAGATCGGATATACAAATTTGGATTCCAGAATTCTTATTGCGGACAGCGTGGTTTAATAAAAAATAAACTTTTCATATGTTCAAAAAGAATACATGATCTTTATTCAGTCAATATTAAATTGTACTGCTGAAATCACGTTTGCATTTAATAATTGTCAGGCGAATAAATTTGGAATAAGTCTTGAAATGTTTTAAATTCGTGGGCACGACTCTAAAATTTGTGAAGTTTATATAACCTTACGATTATTATTTACCTCAGTTTTTATTATAATTTATGTTTTCTTCAAACTAACCATTCTGACTGATGTGGTTAGATAGACCAATCTCCGGAGTAATTAACTTTTTTTCGTTCCTTATATAAAATAGGATAAAGTTTCGGATTCGTGTAAGATTTCGTTGTGATTCTGTTTAGAAGTGACGAAGATTTAGGAAGAAAGTTTTGAAAGAATGCGAAAGTTAGATGGCCGCTTACCTAAAGGAAACCCACTTGGGTCATACAGCGTGTCCAGTACATTGGGTTGGCAGCAATACAGCGCGAAGTAAAAGGAAATGTCATTGGGAAAGCATAAACACTTAGTCACTCTTCTATGAAATAAGAGTTAACATCAAGTCTGTAAGTGTATTATATTATTAATTTCCTTATATACATAGTATAATGTATTACACTCTCAATGGATGTTATTCAGATTCCATCAAAATCAAACATTTTGATCAAACATCTTATATATATACATATAATAATAATACTAGTTTGAAAATCCAATGATAGAATAGAGAGACGCTGCAACTCAAAAATCCTAATTTTATATAAAATCTACAAAATAAAAAGAAGAACTAAACAGCAAATTCTCAATCAAATGGAAAAAAATGCAAATTTCGAGTCATCAAGCTAAAGATAATAAAAAAATACCCATAGTATGGAGTCGATAATAGAAAAATAAATAAAATCCATGTGTTAATGCTATACACGTGAATAAGGACTAAGCCTAAATAATTGAATTGTTCATTTCGACAAAACTCTTCGTCGGGTCCAAGTATTTACTCAAAATGAACACAAAATATGTATATTTCTGAAGAAATAGATAGATTATATATATAAACTATTTCTATTTGTAGAGCACACATAAAGATAGAAACATGAAGGAAACATGAATACCTGGGGAAAACTCTGCATATGCCAGAACCATTGGAACCCAGAATGAAGAGACCAGTGTTGCCATTCGCAAAGGATAAAAGGAAAGGTCTACTGTTGACAATCATAAGAAATAAATAACAGTAATGCGAAAAGGCATTAAAAGGTAATATTATACGGTTAGAGCTACAAAGTAGTGGGGCTTATAATAGCAATGCTAATGTTTAAGTGGATGTAAATATAAAGTATTATTAATACAAGAGAATGTTGATGTCTTGCTAATATAAGATACTAAGAAGAGAATTACTGAAAATTCAACTAATCTAAACTTTTTAACTATACATTTACTAAATAAGGTGGATATTTATATAATTTGCTGGTAATTTATAATTAATATGCATAGCATGACATTTTCTATTTGATAATCCGTAAATTCGAAAAAGCTGATTAAGTATAAAATTTCTAAACAATTAAAACGAGTTGCAGGAATTAAATGGTAATATTTCATTAATGTTAAAATTAAAATAGTGATTTTTATCATATAAATTTGTAACAATTCCATTAGTAGATTAAATAAAAATATTTAAATGCAAAACATTAAAATTATTACTAATACTGGCTTCATTAGGAATTAATTCCAAATTGTCTGGATAGAATTGTATATCAATTACATAAATTTCAGTATGTACCAAGCAAATCAGATCATCAATATATTTGTAAATTTTATAATCTATTGAAGTAAAATCCTGTTCATAATGATAAATGTATAATTAGCTAACATATACTACTACTGCAGCCACCCTGTGGAACTCCTGAGACTTGTAAGTATAATTTACATCCTTGAAAAAGATAATTATTGGAAATAACAAAGTGAAGATGTTTAGGAAAATTGATAAAATTTGTTTGAGTTGACAGATTAGTAATATAATAGTTATATATATATATATATATATATATATATATATATATATATATATATATATATATATATATATATATATATATATATATATATATATATATATATATATATATATATATATATATATATATATATATATATATATATATATATGTATATATATATATGTGTGTATATATATATATATATTATTGACGTTTTGTTCACAGTAACAGGTCAATAAATGAAATGTGCAAATTGAAGGTGATGTACAGTAGTCGCCCCCTGAAAGTTTTACTATTACATCGACATTCAATTATTTGATATTCCATTTTTCTTTCACATTTTCATTTTAAGAGTGATGGGTGGTATTTAACATAGTCTTGAGATTTTCTTGTTAATATTTGAATACTTTTTTCGTTATAGATGCATTACTATTTCTCTTCAATAATTCTATTTCAATTATTTTTTGTTACTTATAAATTTCATTTTATTTATATGCAGAACTAGCGCAATAAGTATATGTATTTTCAATTGTACATTTTTTAATACATTTTTATTGTTAAAATTACTAATTTCATATGCTCAGTATTTTATATTTAAACTCCGATTATTATTTATATATATATCTGATATATGCATGTATTGTATATATATATATATATATGTATGTATATGTATATATATATATATATATATATATATATATATATATATATATATATTCACAGACACACATGTATATACTTGAATGTGTGACTCCCGGGGGGCAAATACCCCTCCATCGAGGGGGCTATTGACATCACGAACACAAAAATTGTATCGCAGATTATTTCACAAGAATGATTGAATCTATTAAGTCTCGTGATCATTGAGCTATAAATTACCCCTTTTATGCATGATTGAGTCAAATTTGTCCTATGCTGCCATGTTAAAAAAATTTCGAATAAACTTCGAACTTTTCGGTCGAATTAAAATTTTTTCTATCTTGTTCTAGCTTTTTCGGTAGCAGCCGAATATAGAATTTCGTAAAACTCCGTCAATACGAGTTCACACTGAAATTTTTGCGATACGGCTAAGTGATACAAGTTGAACTTGCCATCTATTAGTGTTCAAAGTACTCCCCTCCAACATTAATGTACTTTTCTAGGCGAACTTTCCAAATATTAAATGCTTCAAGCAATCCATTTCTTGGAATCGATGAAAAATATGCTATTATAGCATCATTAATCTCATCTTGGGAATGAAGACGAGGCATACGTAATTTTTTTTTAAATTACAAAATAGCTAAAAGTCACACATAACAAGATCAGGGGCGCGGTAGCCCAGTGGTTAGCGTGCGGGAGTTGCACTCGGTAGGTCCGCAAGTCCTTCCGAGAGGTTGGTGGTAGGGGAAGGAGAGTGCTATCCCTGTGAATGTCTCCCCCACTGGGTTCCTGTCTAAATTGGGTTGTACTTCCCGGCCGTCCAAACAGTTGCCTTACACCTTTCTGGTAGGTCGGACGGTCAGGGTATCAGCAACAACAACATAGCAATATCAGGAGAATAGGGTGGATGTTCAATCACTTTGATTTTTTTTTTGTTCAAGAAATTCGACTGTAATTCTTGCTGAATGTGAAGATGCATTGTCATGGTGAGGCATGTGTCCCCTAACATTATTTTTCTGAAAAATTTCTGGAAGACACTTAGTGGTGCACCAGTTAGCTGTAACTATCTTCTGTCCCTCTAGCTTTATGGCTTTGACTACGCCTGTACTTCTGAAGAACACTGCATACATAACTTCTTTCATTGCTCGTTGTCTTTCCATCATTGTTGGTTTGGGGTCATCTTCAAAGACCCATATTTTATTTTCTTGACTTGTTGGAACGTGAATAAACGGTATGTACGTTTCATCACATGTTATGATTTTCGTAATAATGCGGTGTCCACCATCATTAAGTAATTTTAGGGTGTCCATACTGATTCTGACAAGCTCCGCTTTATGATGTTCTGTTAAATTATGGGAGACCCAACGACAAACAAATTTTTCATATGCAGCTCTTCATGAATAATTTCATATATAGCTGCGGATACAATGTTAAGTTATTTCTGTATCATTTGGTAGGTGCAGCGATTATCATCGATTTTCATATTTCCAATGGCGGACACATTTTCTGGGACTACAGCTGACAAAAGTATTGCTGTGTGTCCTTCATCTTAGAGATAATTTTAATCTCTTCTAAACTTTGGAAACCATCTGAATACATCGGCACAAGATAGAGCACCATTTTCATATGCTAATTGTAGACGTTGAAGACAGTCTTCTTGATTTAACCCCACTTTAAATCATGGAAATTCATAGATCGATAATGCTCTCGCGTAAACTCCATTTTCTTTTCTTTCAAAATTTATTCTATGATAGCTAAATTGTAATTGTTGGCACGTATTATCGTCTGCGGACATAAAAGAGTTAGAATTTAAATATCCGACCAATATTTTTTTCTATCGCATATCGTCTACCCCTGTCACAAAAATTTCTGTGTAACCCTCGTATATGTGGCAGCTACCTTGTATACAAAAACAACGACTACGGACAGATAGACAGACGGGCAGACAAACAGACGCACATCACTCCATAAATAGTTAAGTGTGCAGGATGTCCTTAAACATATGTTATCATCAAAATCCTGAATTCAAAAATTTTCGCGAAAACAATTCTTCCTCTATACTATATTACATAGCATGAGAAAGTCAAAATTAAAATTTAACCATCAAATTTCATTTGAAAAATGTAGTAATAAAACTCAATTTTTACTACATTTAACGTTAATTAGGGGATAGTATGGAATATAGTTTATGATATGGAATTCATTTATTACTACTACTAATTTATTACTAAATATATATACATAATTTAATTTATTACTACTAATAATTTCATTTTAACCGAGAAAGTATGTTTATGAAATCGTATTCAAATGAATTACAATTTAACTATCGATTTTAATCTGGGAATGTAGTAATACAATATTATTTATTTTAATACGATTTTCATATAGAAAATGTGTTAATAAAATCATACTCACATAAACTAAAATTTAATTAAGAATTTTAATTTGGAACATGCATAATATTTCTGTGATTAAAAAAATAGCGAAAACCAATGCAGCCCACACCGTCCAATTTGACATTTAATTTATTAAATGCAATTTATTGATTATATCTTGATACCCCATTCAGTATTCGTAAGGTACGAAAACCCATTTTATCTTCGCATGTTTATCTTTCGGACGTTTATTTACTCGGCACAGAAATTGATTTTCAATAACCTCAATAAACACTATACGGGCAGGCATTTACGACGCGTTTTAAAACGTTTTCCAATAAGATAAGAATCCGCTTCAAGAGTATTTGTGGCATTTATGAAAACATATATGTTTCGGTTACTTTCAGTATCATTTTGTATACAGTTTATTGTCCTAGTGATAATCAATAATGTTGTTAATTTTCCGAGTTAAAGTAAGAAACATAAAACGAAATTATTACCTCTATCTTTTATGACGCGTTTGCATTTACGACGCGTTTTAAAACGTTTTCCAATGAGATAAGAATCCGCTTCAAAAGTGTTTGTGGCATTTATGTAAACATATGTTGCGGTTACTTTCAGTATCATTTTCTATTTAGTTTACTGTTTCAGTGATAATCAATAATGTTGTTAATTTGCAATAACTAAAGTAAGAAGTATAAAACGAAATAATTATCTATATCTTTTACGACGCTTTTGCATGTACGACGTCTTTTGAAACGTTTTCTAATGAGATAAGAATCCGCTTCAAGAGTATTTGTGGCATTTGTGAAAACATGCATGTTACGGTTATGTGAGACCAAGATACGCTTAGACAGGTTTATATGCAGATTTATAAGTTCTGACTTGAATACAAAGGGCGTAGACTAGTAAACACCGATTTACATTTCTATTTAGTTTATTGTTCTAGAGATAATCAATAATGTTGTTAATTTAGAATTTAAGTAAGAAATATAAAACAAAGTTACTACCTCTGTAATATCATTTTTACACAAATCTACCATTTCATACACTGGCCGACTTATATTGTGATTATTCACATAGAATTTAAAACATTGTTCACTGTCTACACTGTAAAACATTTGCAAGCTGTCCTACAGTGCCGCATTGTAAAGTTTAAAAATATATACGCTGTGTTATAAGAGTTATAATTCGTTTCGGTAGCTAAGTGGATAAATTTTCATCTGACCAGTTCGAATATATGTGGTTAGAATCCTGGTAGAAACTTGAGTTCTTCACAAGTTTTACATAGCGAGTTCTATTCATCTGTTTCTCATGATTCATGGTAATATTAGTTTATTAGCATTGATATTTCAATTAAGTATGAAATTGTAGAAATAGAGTTGCTTTCTCTCTCTCTCTCTCTCTCTCTGATTATCCTAGGTACATTCCATGAACTCATGTTTCAGTCATGTTTCAACTCATGTTTCAGTCATGTTTCCCCTCACGTTTCAGTCATTATCGAACTAAGACAATCAACTGAAATTGGGAAAGTAATTAGCGAAAAATGGGAAATTGGCTAATTAATACTTCTTCACAGAGCTCAAAACAATCCTCACAGCATTTGAAATATCTCTTGTCTAATGTTGTTAAATAGTATCTTAAAAAGTTTGTGAGAACTGGAGGTCAGAAATACTTGTGTATGATAAGCATAACCAGTAAAATGAAATCATTTTTTTTTTAGTGTGAACTGATGATTGTTACAAATTATGTTATATTAAATACGATTTAGCATCGCTTTCGGATGTATAAATTTTAGTACATCAAGCAGGTTAAAGTAAAGATAGCGTCCAAGAGGGATGGCCGTAACCTTATTTTCTGTTTGGTGGAAAATGGGAAAATTGCTTCCTAAATATTTAGGGGTGACTCTTCCAAGCTAGATTTGTGATTATGAACTTATTTACTGTATCTGAAAATATTCCTCAACTTATAAGAGATTATGTACAGAAGTTTAGTGTCACTAATGTTTATTTCGACAACTTCTTAAATGAATATTAATCCCACCAATTACACCAAACATGGCAAATGAAATTATATTTTTGGAATAAACTCCTCGAGTTGTTTATAATGTATAAATAAACTATCATTATTTTAAGTTGAGCAAAGTGCATTCTCAGAATTCAAATTACAAGAACTACAACTCTTTGAGTTTTAAGTTGATATTTTTATTATTCTTTAGCAATTTTAAGTGATATTTTGATGTTTAAAAATTATATTTAAAACATATTACGTGCATGCAGTCAAACTGAATTATGTCAATGCAATATATTTCAAAATTATTATCGCATTCGTAATAAAGTATAAAAACCAGTTTTCTGTATATGTTCCAGTATAATTTTTCCGAAAGTATTTCTATATAGAAAATAATCTTTTAATGTTTCAAATCCAAAACTTAAGTTACAATCATGCAAATTATAAAACAGTGCTACCTAAACCTAGTTATTAACATAATATGTTAAATATAAAATGTATTTTTACGCAATATTTCAAAACATAAATCTTTACGCAATATTTATTAATATAAAATGTATCTTCATATAATATTTATAAATATGACATTTTTAGCACACCATACTTATTCTAACATATCGCTCTTAGATCTTCTAAAATATGCAATTTTCTATTAAAATCATGAATGACGAATATTTTTACTGAAAAAAATACATCGCATAAAATAAAACAGCAAAAACAATCTCAAAAGATCTTAGATACATTGGTAAACAACTATATCCTAAAACACTAAATATTTTACGTCAGCAACATTTACAAATTTTGAAGCCTGAACACGTTCTAACATATCTCAAATTCAGACAGCATATTTTAAAGGGTATGTATCGCCCACAACTTACTCTTTCAGAGATTTTCCTGTAAATGATCTTCAACTGACTGTCCATTGAATTTCAGTTTTAGAATCCCCACTAAAGCAATTTAGAATATATACGCCTGACTGAAATCGTCTTATTTTGAGAAAGAACAGTGTTACTTCGACCATCCATTTCATGTGTTTTTTTAAGAATATTAAAAAGAAATATATATATTCGTAAATAGTTTTTAAAAGCTTCTTTCATTAAATATGGTTTAAACACATATGGACAGACGTGTGTGTCATATTTAACTTCAGTACGCTTTATAATATGGATTGTCAAAGGTTGACATGAACATAGATCAGACATATTGAGATTGATAGCTTATTTCTATTTTTACTTTCCCTACAATACATGGTAATGCATAGGGAAAGTATTGGAATCATGCTGAAAATCGAAAATCGAGTTTTCGACTCATCTATACATTCTGAGACCTCTAGAGAATGAAGAAATAACAGTTTTTAGCGTGACGTCTGTGTATGTATGTGTCTGTCTGTGAAATATATGTATCCATTGTAACTGAAAAATTTATGGATCAAATTTCATAAAATTTTTAGGGCATCAACTTCGTAGGTTACTTTGATGCTGATTAGATGTTGATATGATTCGGGATACAAGAACCTGCCTTTTTTTGGGGGAAAGTATCCGCAAAAATCATATGCATGCACTTTAGCTAAAGCAATAATTGACATAAGCTTAATTGGCAAAAGCATAATTGATTTTAGCTAAAGCTATAATTGACTTTAGCTAAAGCGATAATTGTCATTTGCGGGTTACCCTGGAACTGATTAGATTTTAGAACGATTCGGAATAAATGAACCTATATTTTTTGCAAAATGTTCTGCAAAAATCGTCAAAATCTAAAATAAAAGAGTACGCATGCTCAAATGTTTCAATTAAATGCCTATTTCATTGGAAATTTTTCACGATGAAGAGAATAAGGCTAGCTCCCTTACTCTAGAACTAGCCGTTACCGATATATTTTAGATTTTTCGCATTTTTGCTTCGCCGGATACGTCTAGATATCAAATAAACACGAAAATTGATATAAACGTGTAAATCCAATGTAATTTCAAACAATTATGAGTGTTATTTTGTGCAATTAAACTCAATGAAATGAATTATTGAAGAAATGAAGAGAGAATGAATTTGAGTCTGTAAGGAAAGTCATGTGTTGCCCACATCAGATTTTTTAAATTACTTCCTTTGCGTTAAAAAAACTTTGCAATTCAATTAATAACACATTAAGTTTCACTAGGATCATCTTAAAAAACTCATCAGTCACGATCGTCCACTCCATCGAACGCTATCCCAGACCCTTTTGAAACGTAATGTTGGTATACTTTTCAATTTCCGATTCAATCAGCAAGACTTTAGGTATTCGGCTGGCCGTCTGCAAGGCAGTCGGTTACATACTGGTAAGAAACAGCTTGTCTGTTACTATCAGCTACAAGGCGGACCTATTGAAGAGCTTCTCAGAAATAATGTATTTTAGTTTCAGATGGTTACCGATAGATGCTAGTATTAAAATAAAAGCAGCCTAATGAAGATGAAAAGAATGAGGCTAGCTCTATTACTCTAGGAATAAACGTTATCGAAATATTTTAGAGTTTTCAGATTTTTGCTACGCCGGTTTTGAAAATACGTCTAGATACCAAATGAATACGAAAATTGATATAAACGTGCAAAATCAATGTAATTTCAAATAATTATGAGTGTTATTTTGTGCAATTAAACTCAATTCAATGAATTATCAACGACATAAATAGAAAATAGATTTGTGTATGTAAGGTAAGTCATGTGCTGAACACATCAGATGTTTCAAATTACTACCTTTATGTTAAAAACTTTGTAATTCATTTAATAACACATTAACATTCACTAGGATCATCTTAAAATACTCATCAGTGACGATCGCGATATCACAGAACCTCTTGGAAAGTAATGTTGGTATATTTCTCAATTTTCGATTCAATCAGCAATACTTTAGCTATCCGGCTGGCCGTCTGCAAAGCAGTATGCCACATACTGGTACGAAACAACTTGTGTGTTACTGCCAGCTACCAGGCGGAGCTATTGAAGATCTCCTCAGAAATAATAGATTTTATTTTCTGATGGTTACCGATAGATGCTAGTATTAAAATAAAAGCAGCCTAGTGTACCCATTCGTAAACTTCACTGATGTGTTGCAAGTTTGAGGAAATAAACTTTAAGGGCATTTGTAATTCATACCGTTCATGAACAATTTTCCAAAAATGCTAGAACAAAAAAATTTCTTAAATAATTAAAAAGTAAATGAGGGATGTCATTCTTCTTGTATTGTCATAAAAACAATAAAAGATGTATAAACGTGTTCATACATTCAATTTTCTATATTCCATACAGCAAATAATCAATTAACTGTAGAAGACCGCCCGTCTTTGCTACTAATACCATCAGCATGTTCATATATTCCGGCATTGTGGGAAAGCAACAAAATAAATTTTCTATGAAGAACAGTAATATAATGGAAGAATGAAGAAAAACATATTTTGTTCGTTTCGTTACTAATTCCCTTGTGGTTAAGGAGCGCTTACGTACACAAGACCCCCAGGTCCCATGGATAAGGGGGGAGAATTTGCAGCTTCACTTTTATAGAGGCTCCCCGAAAGGGCGGAAGTCTGACTTGATCTTGACAAGACAACATTCATGCCCGCTGGTGGGATTCGAACTCGCAACCAGGCAATCAAGCGATCAGATGGAAACGCATGACCCTGACAGCTCGATCAACGGCAAAACGTATTTGTAATGGAATTATAAGCAGTAATTAAGTGAGCAGTAAGTTGAATGTAGCTAATGTTTTCTGAACTAAACAAGTTTTCAGTTTGGCAAGCACAATCTAGCTACAAGTTTTATATAACCAGATTAAGTTTGGAAGTTTAATATGACATAAGTGTGCTTGGAAATTTATGCGAGTAATTATTATTTTATATAAAAAAGAAGCAAGGACAGCCATTGGTTGGACATAGATCATAGTTCATTTATTATTTACACGAAATACTTTACATTAGTTTTTAAGAAAATATTCAATGAGAAGCTATATTATTATGACCACCTATTTTTAACACTTTACAATAAAGTTGAAAAGTGTTTATGACTTTGTTCGTTCTGTCTGTCTATCTGCCGTTAGCACGATAACTGCCGTAAAAATGGCTTAATAAAAATGAAATTTTAGTATGTTGTTCAGACGGTCTGTAGAAAAATAAATGAATAATATCACCCGAATATAAATGAATAATAATGAATAATATCACTCAATAAATTTTGGATTGAACCCGGGTTGAAAAAATGAAATACATTGAATCCTACAGGATCTAATTTTTCAAACATTTTTTAAGCGGATTTAAAATTCACAAATTGCTTCGAGAATTTTAGGTAATATTCAAATTATTCCATAAAATATATAAAAAAAAATTCAGTAGTTTTATATATTCAGTAGAAATATATTCAGTAGTTTTTTAAATAAAAATTAAAATAATAATTACACCTCTTGTATGAAGCGATCACGTGACCATGATATGAAACGATCACGTGGTCCACTTCAAAATATAATACGGCATCAATCTTGTCTCAAAATCGTGATTTTTGAAGTTCTTTTTAATTCAGAGTGTTGTATTCGTCCTAAACCTCTTTATATTTGCTTAAATTCTGTGCATCTACATACTGACAATACAATACAATACAATATATTTGAGTTTAAATGATCATCCAAATTTGATTATTTCTACAACGAAGCCTATTTTTCATTTATGAAAAATGTAAACAGCAAAATATGTAGGATGAGTTGTATAAGAATTACTGTATTTTTTTAACACAAAAATATTTAGATCATGGAGTCTGCATAGCTGATATGAATGAAATAAATTCTTTGATTTTACACAGAGAAGGACGATTTGTTTCGATGAACTTTTAAGCATAGAGTTTAATTACTTGTAGCTCCGTGGTTTTAAGTTTTTAAATAAAATGAATTATTTTAGTACGGTGATGAATGAAATAATTTGGAAAATTTTATGAATGAAATGCTGCTTTTATAGAGAGAGCCAGGCGTGTCATTTTCTATGACGTCATTTGAATGAATGTCAGTTGTTTCCGATGAAGTTTTCAAATATAATATTTTTAACACTTTACACCAAAGTTGAAATGTGTTTATGACTTTGTTCATTCTGTCTGTCTGTCTGCCGTTAGCACGATAACTGCCGTAAAAATGAGTTAATCAAAATGAAATTTTAGTATGTTGTTCAGACGGTGTGTAGGATCTATGGGAATATAAATGAATAACATCACCCAATTAGTTTTGGATTGAACCCGGATTGAAAAAATGAAATACATTGAGCCCTATGGGACCTAATTTTTCAAACATTTTTTAAGCGGATTTAAAATTCACAAATTGCTTCGAAAATTTTAGGTAATAGTCAAATTGTTCTATAAAATATATAAAAAAGAAATTCAGCGAAATATATTCAGTAGTTATTTAAATAAAAATTAAAATAATAATTACACATCTTATATGAAACGATCACGTGACCATAATATGAAACGATCACGTGACCATAATATGAAACGATCACATGACGTCACTTCAAAATGATATATGGCATCCATCTTGTTTCAAAATCGTGATTTTTTAAAGTTCTTTTTAATTCATATTGAGTGTTGTATCCGTCCTAAAACTACTTTATTTTTGCTTAAATTCTGTGCATCTACATACTAAAACAACACAATGACAATATATTTGAGTTTAAATTCTCATTAAAATTTGATTATTTCTACAATTAAGCCTATTTTTCACCTATGTAAAATGTAAACAGCAAAACATGTAGAATGAGTTGTATTAGAATTACTGTATTTCTTTAACACAAAATAATTCAGTCCATGGAGTCTGCATGGCTGATATGAATGAAATATTAATTGATTTTATAAAGATAAGGACGATTTTTTTCGATGAAGTTTTAAGCATAGAGTTTATGAATTATAGCTCCATGGTCTTAATTTTTAAATAAAATAAATTATTATAGTATTGTGATGAATGAAATGAATGGGAGAAAGTTATGAATGAAATCCTGCTTTTATAGAGAGATCCAGGCGTGTTATTTTTTCTATGACGTCATTTGAATTTATTTCAGTTGTTTTCGATGAAGTTTTCAAATATAATAAATTATCGTAGTATTATGATAGTTTTAAAAATATTACCGTGGAATGTATTGCATTTTAGAGATATTTAAACCAGGCAATTTATATTTCAATGCCTTCATTTGAATAAAGTTCATTTTTTTCAATGAAGGTTTAAGTTTTCAAATATAATAAATCAATGTAGTATTGTGATAAGTTTTAAAATATTACCGAGGAATGTATTGAAAATTTTCGTCTTTTTTAAATAAAATTGCATTGAAGTTGGAAAGTGTTTCCTAATCAATGCTTTAAGCATGATTGATATTTCTTGTTTTGTATTATTATGATGATTTTAAAAATATTAACGAGGAACTAATCGCATTTTAGAGATGTTTAAACCTGGCAATTTATGATTCAATGCCGTCATTTGAATGAAGTTCATTTTTTTCGATGAAGGTTTAAGTTTTCAAATATAACAAATTAATGCAGTATTGTGATAAGGTTTAAAATATTACTTTGGAATGCATTGCATTTTAAAGATGTTTAAATAAAATTGCATTGGATTTGGAAAGTGTTTCATAATCAATTATTTAAGCATGATTGATCTTTCTTGTTTAATTCTTTAATATTGCATACGATGCAATGTGCAGCAAACTAGATCCTAAGAGGTCACCTGGCTTGATTGATATTTAAGAAAGCCTGAAGTTTGGTGTATTGCTGCTCTTCTGTTTTACTCAATAAGATTTCCAACTCACCAAAGTGCTCAAACATATAAAGTCTATTTGGATAATACAATATTTGAATAATACAAGTATTGGACTTCGACCCAGTTCTTTATACCCTCTATGTTAATTCTAAAAACAAATGTTCTGGAACAATACTCAACTGCAGCTGCTTTACTAATCCTAGCACCACTACTTCGAGCTGCTTTACGCCTAAATTCCACCAACCAGCGTATTGTATACATGGGGCAATAAACTCCATTCTTATTTGCATGCATTTTGCATTCCATTTTTTCACTATTTCAGAGATCTGACATCAGCATAATTTGTAGGACCACTACTTAAATAAAAGGATCTAGTGGTCATATTAATTTCGATTCTCTGCGTATATCACTTCGTTAAACTTTGCAGCTTAGAGTCTCTTAGAAAGCCCGTGTTGGTCATTTCACGCATTAACGGTATCGCAATAAATGAAACAACCTGTGATAATAAAAATTATTTTTTTCCTTGATGGTAGAAGGAGTTTAAATTTGCAGAATTTATTAACTAAATTTCAGATATTTGCTGATATCAAGAAAGTTCAAGGAAATTTTATTAATTGCATGCTTAAATCTTTGATCAATATATATTGCATTTCGCTAAAATATTACTCCATAACTACTAGAACTAATAGAAATACTAATAGAAGAATAAAATAACTAATAGAATGTTGTTTCTGTTACTGGATTTGAAATGCCTACATGTTAACCAGCTCCTTCGGTATGCCTTTAATGGTTTGCGCCGACTGAGGGAAGAAGTATCGTGGGGGGAGATAACAATATTCGGGCGAGACTGCGACCAGGGGATCAAACTCAGCGAAATTATTCACGGGGTGGGAGCCGGAATGTGGTTCCTAGGAAGATCGACTCTAGTCACTTACGAATCTGGGGCTATGGTCATGGGAACACTCAGCAGAATTGTGTACCCCCACGACAGGAGGAGCAGAGCTATAAGGAGCTAAGATCCGTACATCCCCTCTATGTGCGGCCCCCTGGAGGGAGATTTGAAATAGCTACTTTACTTTGGAATTATTAATGATATTTCAAATCTCCTCTCGGGGATATACTCTATCTATCTATCTATACATCTCTCTCTATATATGTCTCTCTCTCTCTCTCTCTATATATATATATATATATATACATATATATATATATATATATATATATATATATATATATATATATATATATATATATATATATATATATATATATATATATATATATATATATAACACACAAATGTCATAAACATTCTAAGAAATAGAGTTAAAACAAAGAGCAAACGACAAATAAGGTGCCTAGCAGCCGTAATCACGCGTTCACCAAAATAGAATTTCTCCAAAAGGAATAAAATAGAAGAGAATAAATAGGTACCACAATTTGGCTGGGGGGATTGTGACCCCCACTCCCCGGTTAAAGCATGCTTAGAGCTGCGGCAAATACTCCCGGAGGCCCGTACCAATTCGATAAAGGTAGCACACCATAAAATTCAAAACAACACATATAAATACATACCGAAAAACAAAAGTGATTCAAAGGATTAACACTTGTTGAAACGCCAAAATTTAAAAAAAAACACTCCATGACCAATGCACTTATAAAATCAACATCTACCTATACCATGGATCCCTATATTCAAGTATGTTCCCAAATATCATGCGTTATGGTGTTATTACACAGGGCAATTTTTGTTGCCGAAGTTCGGAAATTCCGCACGTCAATCATACTTTAGGCTCCTCTTCTTTAACAGGTCCCTTCTCTCTAATGTCGCCGATTTCAGTTCAGAAGCATTCTTTGGTGTGTTTTTCGTATAATTTGAATCTTTTATATCCTAATAGTGTCTATAATTTGTTAAAAGTTCTATTATTATTTTTCCATCTCCAGACTTTAGAAATTCCTCCGGCAATGGTACTTTAGGTCCCGCCTTTCTCAAACGCCCCTCCTTTTTAATACCGCCGAGTTCATTCCAAGAAGCATTATTTAGTGGGTTTTTTTTTTCGTATAATGTGGATATTTTATATCCCACAGGTATCTGTAATTTGGTAGAAGTTCTATTAAATTTTACATCTCCAGATTCTAACGTAATTGAGCTGCTTCGACGTGTTTGCATTACAATCGCCATCGCCATCTTGAATACAAATGAGGAGAGGAAAGGCGGAGCGTAGTGACGTCCAATTTTATCGTCCTCTGATTGGTTCGCTGCTCAGAAATTGAGCAATTTTTATTGCCGATCACGAACGAATTGCGGCAATTCGGCGGCAAGATTTCTTCCCATTGAAATGTATGGTGTTGCTGAAAAATTGCTGGAAGGAATTGCTCCGTGTAATAACACCATTATTCTCATGTACCTCCAATTCTACACCAACCTCCATCATCAACATCCACTCTCGTCACATGGACCTATTTTTATCACCGCTATTTATATCCAAATCTCCTTCTACATACGGTTGCAGTTATATTGTAGAAACCGGTGATGCCGTCTGTTAAGAATTCACTAGGGTATTCGTTTTTTATTGCGCCATTCGCAAAATTCTTAATGCATAAGTCCTGATCTTCAACTCTGCTATTCAGCCTCCTACTTCTCGTGAATTCAAACTTGCATAAAAATGTATTTCGTAATATAATAATTAATCATCTCACGTGAAGCAGGAGACTGGACAGCAGAGTTTGAAGATCAGGACTTATGCATTAAGAATTTTGCAAATGACGCAATAAAAAACGGATATCCTAGTGGATTCTTAACAGACGACATCGCCGGTTTCTGCAATATTACTGCAACCGTGTGTTGAAGGAGATTTGGATATAATTAGCGGTGGTAAAAATATGTCTGTGTGACGAGAGTGGATGTTGATGATGGAGGTTGAAGTGGAATTGGAGGTACATGAAAATAACGCGTGATATTTGGGAACATTCTTGAATATAGGGATCCATGGTATTCACCGATGTTGATTTTATGTGTACATTGGTCATGGAGTGTGTTTCTTGAAATTTTGGCGTTTCAACAAGTGTTAATCCTTTAAATCCTTTTTGTGGTTCGGTATGTATTTATATGTGTTGTTTTGAATTTTATGGTGTGCTACCTTTATCGAATTGGTACCGGCTTCCGGGAGTTTTCGCAGCGGCTCTAAGCATTTTTTAACCAGGGAGTGGGGATCACAACCCCCCACCAAATTGTGGTACCTTTTTGTTTTGGTTCTCTTCTATTTTATTCCTTTTGGAAAAATTGTATATATATATATATAAATATATATATACATGTATATATATATATATATATATATATATATATATATATATATATATATATATATATATATATATATATATATATATATATATATATATATATATACAGGGTATCTCAAAAAATGTTAAAAGTAAGGTAGGAAATAAGTCCACGTTAATGAAATAATTCTCTCATCACTTTTCAAAATTTTTATACGACCCTCTTAGTAAAATTTTGTACACCAGTAAATTTTTATTTTTAATGTAACAAGATCATTAAAAAAACCGCATATCTGTATCTTTAAAATCAACTGAATTATGGTAAAGGAAAACATTTGACTTGTGCTACTTTTCCGTGCCATGTGAAGGGGTGTTTCATCAGTAAAAATAGGGTTCATATACAAATTGACGATGAAAATTGTTTAGATCATAAATACGTTAATATGTGTCAATTTTTTTTTATCACAAATGCATCTAAATAAATTATTACACAGACAGAGATCATATAAAGCAGTGGTACTCACTACGCGGTTGGGTATCCTATGTATTATCATCCAGTTTTATCTTTTTTGTTATATGTCACAAAGTTACATTTCTAATTTGATGTAAGGTCCCCATTGAAAATGTTCAATTTTCAATTAAATATAACCCGTTCAATTGTAAAGATAGAGATATGCGGTTCTCTTTAATGATTTTGTTGCATTAAAAATACAAATTTTCTGATTGACAAAATTTGTCTAAGGGAGTCGTATAAAGTTTAAAAAGTGTAACTTTTTAAAAATGAAGGGGGGGACTAGTTCATTAACGTAGTCCTACTTCCTACGTTACTTTCAACATTTTTTTTCAATTTACATTACCCACTTATCTCCAACAGGTAAATAATTAAAGCGAGTTTCAATCCTTTTGGGACACAATGTATATATATATATATATATATATATATATATATATATATATATATATATATATATATATATATATATATATATATACATATATATATATATATATATATATATATATATATGTATATATATAATATAGTAAATACCAAAGTAATTTCACTGAAAATGATATACAAATGATATAAATAAATTATATACAAAGCTATATGATAAAAGAAAGTATTTTGGTATAAACATTAATTACATCATCGATTGGAAATCGAACTTGAGCTCCAATATTTTCCACAATATCGTTAGAAATCGTTTTCTACCAAATTTAAGTTTGCATACTTATAAGGACGATCGTATCAAAAGTGATAAAAAATTCATAAAGGAAGCGTTGAAACAGCACTATCCAATAGGATACCTCAAACACTACTATATTGCATTGCACTGCAAGGAAATTAACGCATTTGATAGTGATATTGGGAACACCCATTTTATATAATATAATGGCAACGCATCGAATCGCTCGGCACTTTATATATGAATTGTTGAATGTTCTGTCATTCGGTTTTAACTTCTTATTTCAACCTGTTTCAATCCAATTTTTTCTCCACTCGGCCCATGCATTCACTTCTGGTATACGTCTTTTGCTTTGATGTTCCAAGGAAATATGGCCACAGGCGCGGAACGGCTCCGGGAGTGTTTCCTTAGGAGTAATAGCTGGATATAACCGGGAACAAGGGGTCATAATCCCCCTTGGCCACTTGTTATTTCCCTGTTGGCACTTATATCACATCTCAATCTTTTTTGATCTTATATATATATATATATATATATATATATATATATATATATATTTGAACCCTCCCACATAACTTTTAGCTCCCGCGCAAATTTCGTATGAAGAAAAAGAAGAGGAGGAAGTGATTCATCACGCGATGTAAGAATATCGGGATAAATATTCATGAGCCTTGTTCAAACATTCCACTGCTAACAGAAAATAACAAAAAATCAATTTTACGTATAGGAAATATGCATTATAACGGAGACCTATATCACAGAACTTCGTATTTATAATAGTTAAAGCCATTAAGAAAAATATTTGTAGTAGTAAAACAATAAAGCCATGATTAAAGCCATTAAGTGCTCAGAATTATGTAGGAAGTTTTTATTAACTGGTTCTTTCCGCACTGCAGAAATAAACAGCCATTTCTTGACTATGCTATTCTATACAGAAAGTATTGTTTCTACAAAATTTTTTGAATTTTCGTATTTGACGGATAATCGCGTTTTAAGACCTCTTCAACCCATTTTGAAACATTTTGGAAAGGTGTGTGTGAGCATTTGAGGTATTCACACTATAACTAAAATATAAATGCACGTATCACCAGAAAATTGTGTGTGTGGGCACAATACGGAAAAAAGTAGAAGTAGAGAATTTATGATAATTCGCATGATTAACTCGAATTGCTCTAATTTTTGCATAGAAATATATCATATGAAAAACAATAACCCAGAAGAATGATAGTAGTATATAATATTTGGGGATATTGATAATTTGGATTACGCTATAGATGTTAATGGTTTGAATATACATTTTATTAACGCCAGATAAGCCGTGACACTAGCATGCTGTCAACTTGACAAAAATAAACTTTTAAATAATTTATATGAAATATTAACTAAAATAAATATAGCAAAAATTAAGCACACATCCACACCAGAAGTCTTTATTTTACTTCCTTTAAGACGTACAACAGTTTTGAAAAAAGGCCAGAGCGCTTTCGAGCATAAGTACGCTCTTCATCAGTGGCTACACGGAAATGAAATTCAATCGTTCATATATAGACCAGATATAGCGACAAAATTTGCATAAATACAATTTACAAAAAAATCTACGTTTAGACAAGGATAAACCGTAAACCATTTTTTTTAGAGTTTCAAAAATTTCAGCAACAAAAAAACAGCATATTAAATTACAATTTAATTACAGAAATCGATAAAAGGGGGGGGGGGTAGCAATCAAGCATAATCCCAAAGATGAAGACGTCAAAGATAACTTTGCAGAAACTTGAAATGAATGGAGTCGAGAATGAGTCCCCAAGCGTAACTCAAATTCATAATAGGGTCAAAATTACAAACGGACTCAAGGTAAATATAAACAAGAAAGATCAATCATGCTTAAAGCATTGATTATGAAACACTTTCCAACTTCAATGCAATTTTATTTAAAAAAAGTCGAAAATGCAATACATTCCTCGGTAATATTTTAAAACTTATCACAATACTACATTGATTTATTGTATTTGAAAACTTAAACCTTCATTGAAAAAAATGAACTTCATACAAATGACGGCATTGAAATATAAATTGCCTGGTTTAAATATCTCTAAAATGCAATACATTCCACGGTAATATTTTAAAAACTATCATAATACTACGATAATTTATTATATTTGAAACTTCATCGAAAACAACTGAAATTAATTCAAATGACGTCATAGAAACAATAACACGCCTGGATCTCTCTATAAAAACAGGATTTCATTCATAACATTCTCCCATTCATTTCATAAATCACAATACTATAATAATTTATTTTATTTAAACATTTTATTTAAGACCATGGAGCTACAAATAATTAAACTCTATGCTTAAAACTTCATCGAAAAAAATCGTCCTTCTCTTTATAAAATCAATTAATATTTCATTCATATCAGCCATGCAGACTCCATGGACTAAATTATTTTGTGTTAAAAAAATACAGGGATTCTAATACAATTCATTCTACATATTTTGCTGTTTACATTTTACATAGGTGAAAATCAGGCTTAGTTGTAGAAATAATCAAATTTAGATGAGCATTTAAACTCAAATATATTGTCATTGCGTTGTTTCAGTATGTAGATGCACAGAATTTAAGCAAAAATAAAGTAGTTTTAGGACGGATACAACACTCAATATGAATTAAAAAGAACTTAAAAAAATCACGATTTTGAAACAAGATGGATGCCATATATCATTTTGAAGTGGGTCACGTGATCGTTTCATATAAGAGGTGTAATTATTATTTTACTTTTTATTTAAAAAACTACTGAATATATTTCGCTGATTTTTTTTTTGTATATTTTACGGAACAATTTGAATATTATCTAAAATTTTCGAAGCAATTTGTGAATTTTAAATCCGCTTAAAAAATGTTTGAAAAATTAGGTCCCATAGGGCTTAATGCATTTCATTTTTTCGACCCGGGTTCAATCCAAAACTAATTGGGTGATATTATTCATTTATATTCCCATATGTCCTAGAGACCGTCTGAACAACATACTAAAATTTCATTTTGATTAAGTCATTTTTACGGCAGTTATCGTGCTAACGGACAGACAGACAGACAGACAGACAGAATGAACAAAGTGATAAACACTTTTCAACTTTGTTGTAAAGTGTTAATAAAAAAAGGATTCATAAAGGAGAATATCACGAGGGTTATTACAACGCATCAAAAGGAAATTCTTTTCAAAAAGAGGCTGAAAATTATCTTTAACAACAAATGGAGCAAAAGCCGTAGAAAGTTTGCTATCCCTGACATCCCGAGCATGTTCTGCTAAACGGCTGCCAACGGTGCGTTTAGTACTTCTAATACAAAATTTAAAATTACCATCGGTGGACAACAGGGGAACAACGTACACCCCACCGATGGTAATTTTAAATTTTATATTGGAAGTACTAAACGCACCGTTGTCATCCGTTTAACAGAACATGCTCGGGATGTCAGGGATAGTAAACTTTCTAGGGTTTTTGCTCAATTTGTTGTTAAAGATAATTTTCAGCCTCTGTTTGGAAAGACTTTCCTTTTGATGCGTTGTAATAACCCTCGTGATATTCTCCTTTTTGAATCCCTTTTTATTTATATTTACCGTGAGTCCGTTTGTAATTTTGACCCTGTTATGAATGTGAGTTACGCTTGGCGACTCATTCTCGATTCCATTCACTTCAAGTCTCTGCAAAGTTATCTTTGACGTCTTCATCTTTGGGATTATGCTTGATTGCCACCTCCCACTTTTTTCGATTTCTGTAATTAAATTGTAATTTAATATGCTGTTCTTTTGTTGCTGAAATTTTCGAAACTCTGAAAAAAATAATTTACGGTTTATCCTTGTCTAAACGTAGATTCTTTAGTAAATTGTATTTACGCAAATTTTGTCGCTATATCTGGTCTATATATGAACGATTCAATTTTATTTCCGTGCAGCTACTGATGAAGAGCATACTTATGCTCAAAAGCGCTCTGGCCTTTTTTAAACTTTTGTACGTCTTAAATGAAGTAAAATAAAGACCTTCTGTTGTGGATGTGTGCTTAATTTTTGCTATTATAACATCAGACGTGATGCCAAATTATTTATTAAAATAACTATATTCAATGTGAAAATACATGTTTTTCCAATGTGAATTTTGATACTGATTGTTATAGAAATGGAGCAAAATGACCATTTATTTATTACTAGCCGCCTTCGGCGACCAGCCTATTCGATATCCTTGAAAATTATGACCGTGGCAAACTCTCTGGCGCGACCTACCAGAAATGTGTAAGGTAACTATTCGGACGACCAGGAAGCGCCACCCAATTTAGACCGGAACCCAGTGGGGGAGGCATCCACAGGGACCATACCCTCCTTCCCCTGCAACCAACCTCTTGGAAGGACTTACGGACCCACTTGTTTAACGCGATCCTATGAACACGGTTGTAGTTTTGGCAGTGGCGGGAATCAAACTCGGGCCTACCTAGTGCAATTCCCGGGCGCTAACCACTGGGCTACCGCACCCTCCGCGACAATCTCCATAACTTTCTTTTATTCACCCAATTTAGACCGGAACCCACTGGGGGAGGCATCCACAAGGACCGTACCCTCTTTCCTCTACCACCAACCTCTCGGAAGAACTTACGGATCCCCATGTTTAACGTGATCGTACTCAGCGTGGACACGGCGGCAGTTTTGGCAGTGGCGGTAATCGAATCCGGGTCTACCAAGTGCAATTCCCCCGCGCTAATTTAAATTTTATAATGACCATAAAAATTTTTAATTTTAATTTGACCATATGCTAAGCTCTTTATTCCATCATTTAAAATATAACGTAATAACATTTACAATATCATCATTCCATCGTTCCATCACTTAAAATATCCATAAAATTAAAATATCCATAAATTAAGATACCCATTTAAAATGATCATATGCTAAGCTCTTAATCTCATCGTTTAAAATATCACGTAATTTTCTAACCCGTTTCCATGGAAACAGGTGACGATACCGGCAGGGAGAAAAATCGGACCTTCGGAAAATTATCCGAGAAATTTAAAATCATTACTTCATTAAAATTCCGACCCTGCGGCCATGTTTATTTATTTCATGACTGGATTGGGCTTGTAAGAAAACCAGATCTTTGAGCTTTCTAAAAATGTAAATTATTAGTCAAAAATCTCGCTACTTTCCCGGATGCGCGGATTTAAAAACCAAAGTTCGTTTTTCTTTAGCCGAAAGTGACTTTTGTTTTAAAATCTTTAAAAAATATTAAAATTTGTCTCTGAGATTTGAAGTTGATTAATTTTTACTTACAGTTGTCTGCTCTTTCCAATCGTGTGATTTGTTTTCTTCTACGGCGTCTGAATAGTGGAGAAAAAAGGGGGGAAATGTGAAAAAACGGTCGAAATCGCATAAAACATTAAATAACCAAAAAAAAAAATAATTCAAATTTTAAAAATCGGTTTTCACGTGTCACCTACCCACCCTCCACGAGTCTTGCCAAATTTCGTAACTCTCCGACGCGCGGTCGTTGAACCTATAATACATAAATAAGGCACACACACAGACAGACAGACAGACACACAGACATTGCCTTTTATTATTTAAGATTTGTCGAAACATGGTCCTTGTTTGTATCAGGTATGTTTTAGAGAAATTATGGTCGAACGAGCTTCATCATTAATAAAATCCCAGCAGCAGTAATTTTTAATTGACCATAATCAGATAGGATATCTTAACATAAATACCAAATGTGGCTTAAATTAATCTGTTGCTTGTTTTGAGTACTAAAGTTGCTTGTTTTAGTACTATTTCTTTCTGAGTGCTAAAATAGACAATTATTCATCTAGAACACCAATATTTCGCTTATGTACGTATCGCGAAAAAAATACTTAATTCCTGTTCTCCAAACAGCAGCGTCTTTAGCCTCGAATCTTATTAAGGTCAAATTCGTTAACTTTCGACAAACAGGAATTAAGTCATTTTTACACGAAACATGAAAAGAAAGATACACTCTATCTCCCTGGTTCAAATCTTCATCAGAAGCTTATCTCAAATACATATCGAGCTTTTGTTTAATATTTATTAATTATTTTCTGCAGGCTTTTGTTCAACAATGGAAATACAATGACGTTAAAATAGTTAGTTATTTAATTAGGAGCATTTCATGAGAAATATTTTGTCATAATTACTGTAATTTGTCTTGCACTCCAAGTTACATATTATCATCTGAAATTAAATTAAATTTAAATAAGTATATGATTTATGTTATATAATGGTTCGAATAATAATGAATCGGCATGTGTATAGAGATATTAGGAGTATAACAGCTATATCTTCATTCTTATAATGATAGTGAGATAAACATAACTCAAAACGAATTATTAATGTTATATGCATTAAATGGATAATAGGTATTATGCATAAAATTAGTTATTTATGCTCAATGATCACGAAAGGTAACAGTTATTATAGTGAACACTAGCCGCGATACAATATTTGTGTTCGTGTCGTCAGGTCCCCTACGACGGGGTGCACTGTGATCATTATGGTTTTGCTATAATTGTGATCAATTATAATAACAATGCAGTTTTTCTCTTTTTTTTTGCAAAATTTAAAGGGAAAAAATGAGAAGCCAATTAAAAATGGGTTTTTGTATGATAAGATCAAATTGAGCCACACTCAAGTTATTTGATTGGGTTTTAATAAATAAATTAATAAATAAATCAATAAATACTGTACAACCCTTGATGTATTGTGCATTTAAAGTACTTTAATTTTTCTCATAAAACTGCTTACATACAAACCCAAAATCTCTCATATGAACATGATCATGTCAAAACATAAATTCCACTGACTTCCAAAATAATCTTTGCCATATTTAGAATAAATTACACTACTGTAATAGTTCTGATCAAACTGATAAGCCCATTAAAATTACTGATAAAACTGATAAACCCTTTTAATTTGCTTGTAAGCCCTTTAAAATTAAGTCTAACAAGCTATAGTTGTGATCATTTTTAATAAAGATACATATTATTCAAAAATTTTCTTTCAAAATATTCTTAAGAAATGTCAATACCAGGTAAGTTAGAAATGGATTCTGGTATGAGAGTCGAGTTGAGCCACACTTCAAATATTTTGAGTGGGTTTTCAAAAAAAAAAAAAAATACACGGTGTACAACTCTTGGCGTATTGGCTATGTAAAGTACTCTCATTTTTCTCATAAAACATTAAACTACGTACACATAAACCCAAAATATCTATCTGGACATGATAATGTCAAAACATACATTCCAATGGCTGTCCATATCTTAAATATTGTATACCAAGCACGAGTCTGTCCTTTTATATATTAAATCATTCCGACGAAACAGGGCTTAAAATATTTCATTTCTTGTGAGAATTCCTGAGAGAGTTCGAATCTGTTGATAGAAATGTCTTTGAATATGAAATTGGATAAATGTTTAAAATTACTCTGTCTGTTTTTCAGTAACGAAACGGATTTACAAAACAATCCATGTGATATTTAGAATAAATTATACTTCTGTAATATTACTGATCAAACTGTTCAGCCTTTCAAAATTACTTACTCTAAAATTAAGTCTAACATGATATTGTTGCGATCATTTTTAATAACGTTACATATTTTTTCAAAATTTTTCTTGCAATATTTACAAAAAAGGACAATACCAGGCTACTTAAAAATGGATTCTGGTATGATAGTCGAGTTGAACCACACCCCGATTATATTTGAATTTCAAAAAAATAAAATACACGATGTACAACTCTTGATGTATTGTATATTTGAAGTAAAGTTTTCTCATAAAATATTAAACTACGTACATATAAACCCAAAATCTCTCATCTGGACCTGATCATGCCAAAACATAAATTCCAGTGATTGTCCATATCTTAGATACTGTATTCCAAGCATGAGTCTATATATTAAATCTTTCCGAAGAAACAGGGCTTAAAATAATTTATTTCTTGCAAGAATTCCAGAGAGAAAGTTTGAATCTGAGGATAGAAATATCTTTAAATATGGAATTGAATAAATGTTTAAAATTTCTCTGTCTGTTTTTCAGTGAAGAAACGGATTTCCAAAATATCATTTGTGATATTTAGAATAGAGTACACTGCTGTAATATTACTGATAAAACTATCCATTCTAAAATAATATTTATATAATATAAGCTTTATATAATATAATACAAGCTTAAAACTAGAATCTCTGACTGAAGATTGGATTTGACTGGATTTTTATTGTATAAACTAAAGCGAATTACCGGTGCTGCCGAATTATAAACAATAATACAGACATACATTACAAAAAATAAGACTCAATTTCAAAATCGCCTGTTTTGAAATAAAATAATTGCTGTGCTCCTTTTTTTCCTTGCTCAATCATGAAAATTGCACAACTAAGACCCTAAATAATCTTCTTTGTTGCGCTCTTCATATGCGGCATTGATACTTTGTAAATAAGCTTCTTTTCATGCACTTCTTTTCATGCATTTTGCTTTTCATGTACTTGATTAATGATTTCTGAAAATGCTTGACGTTACAAAGAAGAAAGTTCGCTTTTCCAGATGTAAAATAAAAAATCTGATGTGGGCAACACATGACTTTCCTTATATAATGTAATGAATTTACTACATTTACAGTAAAAAAAATAGGTTTTTCTTACAGTAGATACTGATATTCTTTCCAAGATATTGAATTTTCGACAATTAGACGTCATTTTCATAGATTTAGCCTCATTTTTATCCATTTGGCGAGATTTTCGTTAATTTGGCAACATTTCAAAAAGTCGCCAAGTTGGCGAAATTCCGCCAAATTCGTCGCCAAAATCTCGCCGAGCGTTATGGATGAAGAAATAAGTTATTCCTATAAGGGATAAATGACTATTGGCGTTCAAATACAAAAGTATTACTCAAAGTATCTTTTTTCATGAATGGAACGAGCTAAGCTAGATCCACGAGAATGATGTCACCCAACTTATCGCATGGTATTACATATGAAAAATGAACATGTTTCTCAATAGGAAATATTTTTTTTTTATTTTATATGACATTTTGATAATTTTTTTGAAAAATGTGCAATATCTCGAGAACGGTCCATGTTAGCGTTCCAAAATTTATGTCAATCGTTCTCTAATGAAAAATTACATAAGAAATGTCTATCTGCGTAACTTTATACGTGATTTTGACTTTTTGACGATTTTTTCAAAATTTCATTCGAAAATTTAGGAGGGTTCTGAGCATTTGATTGCGTATAAAAACAATAGGCTTCTAGTGTTTACGGATTGTGATTTTTGTACCAAATTTGGTTCGAATCGGTCCATTCGTTCGTCAGTTGTCGTCTCCACAGTCTCACTGACACACACACACACACACATACTTTCACACACACACACACACACACACAGACATCACTTCAAAAATGTTTGATTCGTGATCGGGGATGCTTGAAACGTGCTCCCCGTCGAAAACTCGAATTCGAATTTTCGACCCCGTCACAATACTTTCCTTATACATTATGTATATAAGGAAAGTAAAAAAATGATTACTATATCTGCGGGATGATCCACTTAGAGTCACATTTTATCACTATACCCACAATGATAATGCAATAAAAAATTAAAAATAATAGTACGGACACTTTTAAATTATTGTTGCAAAACCGATAAATTAAACCCACTTTGTTTACAAACAGCTGTTAAACGAGACAATCTGGCTGCAATTTAATCAATAGACACCTTCTCTTGCAGTGGTGAAGAAAGAATATATTTTATTCATTTTATTTGAAAAGTGGCAGAATGACCAAATTTTTGCTTTAAAAGTTTACATTCCGCAGCCGGGGAGATGTCGTTTTGGTGTAAACACAGGGAATGCTCGTTATGGTTTTTTTGCAATTTGTCATTCAGCTATAGCTCTTTCATTTGTTCTACACCTATCGGATTTGCTGCATTTGTTAACTGATTTAGCCCTTCACAATATTATTTATATATTTAAGTTTGTTACATGTTGGCTTCTGCCTCCGTAAGCACTTAGGTGCGAGGCTATGTTTTTTCGATATCCGACATACCCAGACTCTTGGCCAGAGCTGTAAGCCTTGGATTTAGTCTGTGTCTAATCCTGTGGGAATTAAATAAAGTCAATAATAAAAATTACATAAAGACACATATTTATTTTTGTTCTATAGTTTTTGCTAGTATGCTACTCAAGCTTTTCTTTTATGATAAGTAAAATTTGAGCAACGTAAATAAGCACAGATAACAAAATAATGCAGCATACAGCTGTTTTAACGACACGCTGGAATCATTTCATCAGTTTAAAAGCGCCAACAACCATTGTATTTTGTAGGGAAATTCATGCGCTACCCACGTCAAATTCTTTGCTTAATATCTTCCAAATTAAAGTTATATTACTTTAAGTTATTTTATCTTTTTGACTACTTAGCATTCCCCTATGTTTTGTTCTCTATACAGAAAGGAACTAAATATGCAGCGGTTAAATATGTTATCCTATTTAAGCAATGATCTTCATCGTAGATAAATTGATATTTTTTCGCCAGTGTTTAGAATATTAAAATGTCCATGAATATTTTATTCTGTTGTTTTTGTAGGTAATGATGAATGGCTTCCTTTAACTTTCAGACTATTTAAGAAATCTGCAAGTACTATTGTTTCATAGCTAAATTTCCTGTGGAACGAAAACAAAAATGCTTTTTAAGAAATATGGGCTATAAACGAGGATTGTGTTTTAAGTGTCAGTGAGATGATTATGTTAAATAGAGATCCATTCAAAACATTTATGTATTTATGTTGAATATTAAAACAGTCATAAATATTATTCAATTTTTATTGTGCGTGTATTCGATGACTCACATACAATAAAACTTAAGACAATTTTAAAATATAATGACACTGAAATTTTAACCGCAACTTTTCTTTCTAATTATCAAGAATTATATTAAACGGAACATATATATATATATATATATATATATATATATTTATATATATATATGTATATAATTATATATATATATATATATATATATATATATATATATATATATATATATATATATATATATATATATATATATATATATATATATATATATATATATATATATATATATATATATATATATATATATATATATATATATATATATATATATATATATATATATATATATATATTCATTACTAGCTCATTACTAGATCAAAATTTTTTAAAATAAAACTTAATCAATTTCATAATAATAATACGCCTACTAATTCTTATTGTGCTATATCTTTTAAACCTCCAATTTATAACTCGATAAATTTTGAGTCTATTTTTTACAAATTCAAAAACTTATTGCCCATTCAGGATTTGAATGTTTCTAAAACTTTTAAATACAACAAACCGATAGGTAGAACTATTTTTAATTATAATGAAATTTCACAATCTTTCTCTATTGATAAAGATTCCATGTCAAACGTAGATAATGATTGTATTTGCAAGGTAGACGAATATGCTGACTATAGAAATCCATACTTGGGCGATATAATTACAGGAGACTTAGCAATATTTAAAGCCGAAACGTTAAGAACCCTTATGTCAATTGGTACAAAATTCAGGTTGCCATTCTGTTATAACTGTTTTAAAGTTTTAAAGTCAATCAATCTTGACCTTGATAAATATATTTATAAATTAGCTTCTAAATACGCTCTGCCTTTAGAGGCATTTAATATGTGGAAATTCACTTGATTAAAATTTATTAAAAATACTATTTGTAGTATTAAATTGACTATATATTTATATAATATTGATAATTTTAAATATTCCATCTCCATTAATATTATTAAACTGGAAATTATCTATGTAGAGTGATTTAAATTTTAATTATACATTTCTTAAATTTCCATATATAGTGCTGTCGGAGCGGGATTCCGCTCGACACGGCCGACCGGGGAAATCTTAACCTTTCTCGAATTTTTCTTCACCCAGTTTCGAAACACACCTCCCGCCGGTGAGTAAATCTCACCGAGGACCTGTACGAGCAAATCCCAACAAATACCAAAAGTACAAAACAAACCCCTACCTTGCAAGGACGACTTCATCAGCAGCTGTGAACACTTATTTATACAATTTCAAGAAAACACAGTATACTCCTAAATAAACACACAGGAATTTGGTTTAACTTCTCTATTTATTTAAATGCCAAAAATATGGAGTTATCACAATTACACTAGCTGAATCTTTCTCAGTTCTCACATCCACTGGATCAACTCTCTAAATACCATCGGCTCATAGCCGGAACAATTATTCATTTAGATATAACATTAATTATAATAATTTCATAGATATTAAATATTCTATTGAATCAAAATGGTATGGTCAGAAGGGACACAGCACTCGAGGAAATAACGGTAATTAAATTTAGTTAGATTTAAATATAATTTATTCAGAAGATCAGTAATAATTACTCTTTAATTATAGATGAATCAGAGATGACTTGAAGTTACAGTCCGATGACTCAGGCACAGCCGATGGCTCAAACGGCAACAATTAACTGAGCAAGTTCTTGCCTCAATATCGTGAAGGACTCAGGGGTAACGAAAACTCAACGTCCACCAGACGTACCTTCGGGGAGAATCTTTGCCGTCCGAAAGGAAAGACAGCAAGCACGACGTCGTCAGGGTTCCAGCATTGGCCCGCCAAGGGCCCAGGTTTCATAACTAGTTCCGCCAGGTCCAAGTCTCCAGGCATCAGGCACAGGAGGTTCCTCGATCAGTAAGCATCGGTCCAATCAATCGGCGTGAGTATCAGCATCGGCAGTCGGCAGGATCCAGTCATGGCTACACCCTCCAACCCACAGCTACGGCAGTCCAACATTGGGAGTTGAATCCCGAGCTCCACGCGAGTTCTTGCTAGATGTTCTGAAGAGAGAGTGAGCGCCGAAATCACTTTTCATCCATTTTTTATGCATTCTGGCCGAATTCAGAGCCCAGCCATTCACGTACCTCGAAAAGTCCACACTTTCATCTTTCCACCAATCAAAAATGAAGCTCATTCAAAATTCTTTCCCGGGTCGTTTTCCATCCGACGCATCTTCGCCAGGCAAGTGCATCCAAATATGAAAACTTGCGCAACGTTGTGTCACCCGAACAAGCAGAAAAAAAAAAGACTTCTGTCTGCGCAGGCGAAAATCGGGTGACCCTGAAATAACGGTCGCTATTCCTCGAGTGTGGGAAAGATATTATTTTATAAAATAAATAGCTAAAAAAACTCAACAGAATATAAAATGCATTTAAAATATTGATAAAAATATATACACATGACGAAAGGGTTCAGGAACAAAATTAATATAAATATAAATATAGAGGTTTAAAACTGAAGTAAATTTACATGATTTACACACAAAAAACTCAGGATTAAGAATCTCGTCTCCACAGTGCTAATATCTAAATTTCATAAAAATCCTATTAAATTTAGAACAGTAACTAGTGGTCATAATACTTACTCTACTACTGAGACTAAATTACTTCTAAATTATTTAAATGTAAGAAATGATAGTTTACGTTTTTCTAGCAATAACTACCTTATTCTAAATAATAGTAAAGAATTAAATAATAAATTAACATGACTTGATAAACTAATTGGATTTCAACTTTTGATTTTATAGATTTTTTAATTTCCTTATATACATAATGTACAAAGAAAGTATTGTGACGGGGTCGAAAATTCGAATTCGAATTTTCGACGGGAGAGCACGTTTCAAGCATCCCTGATCACGAATAAAACATTTTTGAAGTGATGTCTCTGTGTGTGTGCGCGAAAGTATGTGTGTGTGTGTCAGTGAGTCTGTGGAGAAGATAACTGATGAACGAATGGACCGATTCGAACGAAATTTATATACAAAAATCACAATCCGTAAATAGTGGAAGTCTGTTCGTCAGTTTTTATACGGAATCGAATGTTCAGAACCCCCTTAAATTTTTGAGTGAAATTTTGAAAAAATCGTCAAAAAATCAAAACCGCTAATAAAGTTACGCAAATAGACATTTTTTATGCAATTTTTCATTAGAAAACAATTGGCATAAATTTTGGAAAGCTAACATAAACCGTTCTCGAGATATTGCACATTAAATAAAAAAAAATAAATAAAAAAGTCATATAAAATAAAAAAGAAATATTTCCTATTGAGAAACATGTTCACTTTTCATATAATACCATGCGATAAATTGGGTGACATCATTCTCATGGAACTAGTATCTGCTGTAAGAATAACTTATTTCTCCGTCCATAACGCTTGGCGGGATTTTGGCGACATTTGGCGGAATGTCGCCAACTTGGCGACATTTTTAATTGTTGTCAATATAACAAAAATCTCGCCAAATGGATAAAAATGACTCTAAATCAATGAAAATGATGACTAATTGAAGAAAATTCAATATCTTGGAAAGATTATAAGTATCTACTATAAGAATAACATTATTTTAGCTGTAAATGTAGTAAATTCAATGCATTATATAAGGAAAGTCATGTGTTGCCCACATCAGCTTTTTAATATTATTAAGATCTCTGATCTTTTTGTAGTAACTTTCGCTTTATATAACTCTTATACTACTTATCATACTATTCATACTATATTTATCAAATTTCCTAATCTTCTTCACTTTGTTCTTTTCAATAATTAAATATTTCAAGGCAATAATTATTATATTTTTCAAAGCAATAAATTATACTTACAAGTCTCAGAGGTTCCACAAGGTGGCTGCAGTAGCAGTATATTACCTAATTTATATCTTTATAATTAGGAAACCTTCTACTTCCACAGAATATAAAATTTTCCAGATATGTAGATGATCTGATTTGTTTGGTCTTTACAGACAACTGTGTTATAGATAAATATTTCTATCCTGGTAATTTTGAACTAATTCCTAATGAAGTCACCATTAGTAATAACATTAATTTTTTGGACTTAAATCTTATTATTGAACCTACTAATAGGTTAGTTACTAATTTATATGATAAAAAAGTATTTTTTAACTTTAATAAATTATTACCTTTTAATTCCTGTAACTCCATTTAATTGTTTAGAAATATTATACTTAATCAGCTCTTTAGAATTTATAGATTATCTGATAAAAAATTTCATGCTACGCATATTAATAAATTTAAAATTACTAGCAAATTATATAAATATCCAGCTTATTTAGTGAATAGTATAGTTAAAAAGTTTGGAATGGTAGATTATACTTAAATTCTCTCTTTAGTATCTTATTTTAGCCGGGCACCCACTTTCTCTTGAATAAGCATTACCATGTATTTACATGCTCTTACTGTTGAATTTCACCTTTCACCGTCTTTTCGCATTACTGTTATTTTTTCTCACGATTGGCAACAGCAGTTCTCATCTTTTTATTTTTTGAAATTGACAACATAGGTGTCTTTATTCAAGGCTCCAATGGATCTTACATATGCAGTGTATTTTCAGGTATTTTTATTTCTTATTATTTTTCAATCTTTATGCATGTTGTCCAGGTTATCTAAATTCATAGATATAATCAGATGTCATACACATGCATGTTTTGTTCATTTTTATGAAATACCTGGACTTGATAAAGAGTTTTATCGAAATGAGTAATTCATTATTAGGCCTAGGGCTTGTCCCCGTGTAAAGCTTTCATGCTTGGAATTTATTTGATATTATTTTATCGAAACATTTCCATTGATGTTTTTTGATTGTTTTCAGATTGATGACTAGAGGCTTGCATTTATATTTTGCACTTGATTGATGATTCTCTGTTTGATACTTTTATTTGTAAAGCATTTTGTAATGTTGGGGTTTTTTGAGTTTAAAATTCTGTCTATTCTTTCATTGGATTTTAAAACGTTTATTATATATAACTTTTATTAATTTATACTGTCTTGACTGTTATTTTAACTGTCTTGACTGTTTCGTAGAATCCTTCTCCTTAGGTAATTTGAAGTTTAATTTATATTTAAGTTAATTTAGAGAAGTTAGTTAATTAACAGAAAAGTCGCGATCTTGGGTAGTAAATATAAATTGTCTGAACAAAAGCAGATTAGTACTTTACAAAGTAAATTCATTGCATTATTTAGAGAATTTCATGTGCTACCCATGGCAAACTTTTTTATTTAATATCTTCAAAATGAAAGTTATATTACTTTAAGTTATTTTATCTTTTCAACTACTTAGCATTCTCATGTGTTTTGTTCTCTATACAGAAAGGTTCTAAATAATGCAACCGTTAAATATTTTACCCTATTTAAACAATGGGCTTCTCTGTCCACAAATTGATATATTTCCGAGAATGCATAGAATATTAAAATATCCATGAATATTTTACACTGTTATTTTTGTAAGTAATGATAAATGGTTTCCTTTAACTTTTAGATTATTTCAGAAATCTGCAAGTACTGTTGTTTTACAGCTACGTTTCTTTTGATTTGGAAAAATCAATACATTTTTAGACATATGGACCATACCAGACGATTGTATTTTAAATGTCGATGATATAATTATGTTGAATAGAATTCAAAACATTTATATAATTATGTTGAATGGAATTCAAAACATTTATATAATTATGCTCAATATTAGAAAAGCCATGAATATTATCATATTTTTATTTTGTTGAATCACGGACTTTTAAATTTAAAGCAATTTTAATATATAATGACATGGAAAAGTTAACCGTAATTTTTCTTGCGATTATCTGAAATCACACTACACAGAATACAGTACAATTCTCAGTCTTAATTTAAAATATCCATCAGACTCATATTGAAACGTTGGAAATATCTAAAATTGCAATAGAAAAGTTTTTCTTATTGTATAATTCGTGGAAATAAATATTTGCCAGTAAGTTATATTCTAATAACTTTAGATTTTGTAATTCTTGCAACAAAGCCGGAGGAAACTTTGATTTGCGACTTATCTTCTGGCTCTCATTTCTCGGGCTTCTATGGTAGTCTTAGCCAGATAGTTCTTGAACTTTACGTCTATACGTTATATATATATATATATATATATATATATATATATATATATATATATATATATATATATATATATATATATATATATATATATATATATATATATATATATATATATAAATATATATATATATATATATATATATATGTATATATATATATATATATATATATATATATATATGTATATATATATGTATATATGTATATATATGTAAATATATATGTATATATATATATATATATATATATATATATATATATATATATATATATATATATATATATATATATATGTATATATATATACATATATATATATATATATATGTATATATATATATGTATATATATATATATATATATGTATATATATATATATATGTATATATGTATATGTGTATATAAATATATATATATATATATATATATATATATATATATATATATATATATATATATATATATATAAATATAAATTATTAAATCCAAAGTTAGAATGTATGTAGTAACTCATAATACACTATTCCAAAATTTTCTACAAATACAAAGAAATAAAGACAAAAAGATATATATATATATATATACACATATATATATATATACAATCAAATTCTCTACAAATTTCAATACTGATTTTTAATAACAAATCCTGAAACCATCTATTTCATTTAAAAAAATCTTATTTATTCTAAACTTTAACCAAAATCCATAAAACATATGTACGAAGTTAGAATGAAGTAAAGCGCCACGCTGCTTCGCAACAAGGAACAATATATATATCCAAAAGGAAATGCCCAAATCTGAAAATCAAATATACAAGAAGTAAGAAAAAAGAAATAAAAAAAGAGAATAAGTACCAAAAATTGGCAGAGGGGGGGTTGTGACCCCCTCACCCCGGTTCAGCATGCTTTACGCCATGGCCACACTCCCGGATGCCGGTACCATTCCGCATCTAGGCCATTATACCTAAGAAGATCTATTTGGAAACGAAAAGACCGTGATCGTTGAAACCAAACACAACACTTGAATTTGTGCAAACAAGACCTCAAGTTACTCCCTAACGAAATCATGCCTTATACAACACAAATCCCCAATATATATAGTACCAAGTCATCAACTTTATATGTCCGTGATCTAAATAACCAACGGTTACAGTTTACCGTAAAAAGATGACTCAATTACGTTCAGAAAGCCAACCGGATAACCCTTCTTCCGTGCCTCGTTCAAATACCTTTTATCCTGTCGTATTCTGTCGGTACTTTGAGAGTTTAACCTTTTGTTTCTTAAAAGTTGATTGACGATTATATTACGGAAGACAGCTCTACTTAAACAAGTTCCCCATGATGTGATAAAGTTTACGTCAGAGTTAAAGCTGTACGCTTATCATATATACAGAAGGAAGTTTTATTTTCGCTTGACATAATACATACGTCCAAAAAATTCAGGCTCCCGTCTTCATTCATAGGTGTTTCAACCAATTTAAGTGAACACGGATAGAAACCAAAATCCACTACGTATTTATGATCTTTTGTGCCAACGATAATGTCATCAACGAATCTTAAATACAACATCTCATTCAACAAATGAGTTCCATTCTCATAACAGTCCAAATATAAATCTGCCAATGCCGATGAACAATTACCGCCCATCGGTATTCCTCTAATTTGTTTATAAAATTCCACTCCATTGTATAGCACTGTTTCATTTAGAACCAGTTCAACTAGTGCCCTATATTTATCCACCTCAATAAATCTCTGCAAACTATATTTATGATGAAGATCCATAATGATCTGATATAGGTCCTCTATCATAATGTTATTAAATAAATCGCAGATGTCGTAACTTCTGTAATGTAACTTTTCTGTTATTTTTTCTATGGTATTCACCAATTCCATACTATTATGTATAAAGTGCGCTAATTGTTTTTTTATGATTGAATTGATCTTTACAACCTCTACTAGAGTGCAGTAGTGAAAACGTAGTTCTCCATTCATATTCTTCTTAAAATATATTTAAAAGCTGTTTGGTTTTAAAGTTTTTCGATATTTTAACTTTAAATTCCTTCACAAATACAAACAACTTCGAAGGTTATATTGCATCGAATGTTATGTTCTAAATTTAAAAGGAAAATAAATATTCGACCCTTTTTATAGAAGAAACTCCTCACCAAGAATTGATTATTTTGCCCGAAAGTCTAGAGCTACAGTATTAAAATTCTCATGAATATTTATTCTTCTATCCTAATGATGAACGACTTCCTCCGTGTTTTTATGCTTTAAGAAATGTGCATTTTTATGCCAAAAGTTTCGTAAGAATTGCGGAAATGCAATTAAAAAGTTAAACAAGCAAGCGATTCACGATATTGCTGAAGAAATCTCACCAAAGTCGTTATGAAACTGGATTAGTGAAGTACATTTGCGATCCTTTATATATATATTTATATATATATATATATATATATATATATATATATATATATATATATATATATATATATATATATATATATATATATATATATATATATATATATATATATATATATATATATATATATATATATATATATATATATATATATATATATATATATTTATATATATATTTATATATATGTATATATATATATATATATATATATATATATATATTTATATATATATATATATATATATATATATATATATATATATATATATATATATATATATATATATATATATATATATTTATATATATATTTATATATATATATATATATATATATATATATATATATATATATATTTATATATATATATATATATTTATATATATATTTATATATATATATATATATATATATATATATATATATATTTATATATATATATATATATATATATATATATATATATATATATATATATATATATATATATATATATATATATATATATATATATATATATCGCTGTGGAGTTGATAAGATTTTATACTGATTGAAAGTTTGGATGCAGCTTATTTCTATAATATCGTGGGTTAGATATTTGTAAAACAAAACAGTTATAGCTATTTTTTTATATTCTTGACTTCCGTTACATTTTAGCGTATAAATAGAATACAAGAGTATTAATTAACTGTTTTGTGTGAGCAGTTTGCGCACACTGCTGAATCATTCACGTTATGTAATTTCGAAATTTATTTTTATAACCATTCATATCAAGTTGACTTAACATCATATAAAGTTGATTCGCTTTAGCCTGAATTGAATAAAAATTTTAAATTCATATAAGACTAGGGGCTTCGCGACGTGTTCGTTACGCTCACCAATCTCCATAGAGGAAGCTTTTCACGCATTTTAAGAAATATTATGAATTAACAATCTATATAAATAAAAATGAAAATCTGTCTGTCTGTCTGTTTGTCACACCATCACGGGAGAAGGGCTGAACCGAATTTGATGAAATTTTGTGGGTAGCCCAGAAATAGCCTCACTTAAAATTATATCTGTGTTTTGAGTTTCTACGACCAGTGGTTCTCGAGATATTAGTAAAAAACGAAATTTTCGTTTGTGTCATCATCACGGAAAAACGGCTGAACCGAATTTAATGAAATTTGGTGAATAGCCTTGAATTATACCCCCATAAATTTTCTCCAAGTTTCGAGTTTCTAAGACCTGGGGTTGTCGAGATATTAATGAAAAACGGAACTTTTTCCTAGGAGTTCTACTCCCTAACTCCGTGGTTTATCCAAACGAAAAGCTTGAAAATCGTTTGAAAGTGAATTAAAATTTAATCTCTGAGTTTGATGGGAGATTTTTTGCGTTAATTAGTCACTTTCTGAAAACATGAATTGTTTGAAACATGATTTAAAGGGGAAATCTATCTCCATGGTTCATGTTAAAACAAGCTTTATTATTTAAAACAAGCTTTTACGGAACAATGAGAAGTATAGAGAAATCAAAATCGTTATTTAATTTCGCAGTTTATGTTATAAGACATGACATATTTAACATGTTATAAGATTCTATCTTATATCATGTTACTCAGAAACGCAATTAAATTAAATCTGTCTGTTAATTTTAATAATTATTTTTTCGATTTGAATAATAAATAAATGGATATAAAAATATATTTTAGAAAAGAACGATTTGATTTTTCTTATAGCATTTTTGACTGGATAATATCAATTACGGTCTTCAGGTTTAAAAATTATTATTATTTATATTTTCGGGGATTATTGATTCAAGGATTATTGATATTTTCAAGTTATTATGCAATTATTTTATTATGACAAAAATTGTTTAAACTCATATATTGTATGTTGTACGAATCTTCTACAAATACACGTGTATATCTTTTAATCTACGAGAATATAAGTAGTACAGGTATATTGACATATGTTTTGATATATATTGGCATATATTGGAATCAATTACGACCTTCTGGTATAAAGAGTACGGATATTATTGATGTTTTCAATTTATTACGTCATCTCTTTTATTTTGGCAAATATTTTTGAGACGCATATTGCAATACGTTTAATCTTCTACTAACACATTGGCATATTTTCTGATCTGCGACAATATAATTAGTACGGGGTTGCATATATTCATTCAATTCCTATTTTTTCTTCTGTAAATTTGCTTACAAAAGGGGGCAGGATGTTTTATTCTTCAGATCTGATCGTGAAGATAATTTTGCATAGTGAGAACATATATTCTTAAACTTCTCTTTAGGAGCAATAAATTTAATATTTTAACAGAATTTGCACATGATTGCGAACTTTAAGTTTCTTTAAATTATACACTCCATACGAATAACAGGTGTGCTGTTAGTGGTTAATAAATTTTAACATTTTAGGAGGATATATCATGTTGCTCGGCATCGCAATTAAATTAAATGTGTTTGTTAATGTTTTTATTATTTTTTTCGATTTAAATAATAAATAAATGGATAAATGGATATAAAAGTATATCTTATGAATGGACGGTTTGATTTTTCTTTTAATTATATTAATTGCTGACTGCGTACATCAATTTCATTTATTTTGGCAAAGAGTTTTCAAGCTTATATCGTATTTAGCTACTAAACTCATATATTGTGTTTAGCCAATACATTCATATAGCCGATTGTTGAAACAGAAAAAGAGTAGAGCGGGTATATCTTCTAATACAATTGTAGTGTTTTCATTTAGTATATTGAAACGGGATAAGAATGTTTCATTCAGATCTGCAAATTCAAAGCTACGAATTTGGTGGGATATCGCTAATTTGACAACTTTTCTTAAACTTTGCCAAATTGACGGAAATACCGCCACATTGATATAAACGACACACAAACAGCTGCCATAAACCTTCGGGTTGGTCGTGTGGCTTGGGTCTTCTACATATCAATGAAATTTTTTTTTGTTTTGTTAGAAGAGAGTACTGAAATGATGTTTGGTTAGCATTTCTCTGTCAGACCAACCATCCTACTTAGTAATACATTTAGCGAATTTTTAAAATGTCACCAAATTGATAAAAATGTTTTCAAATCTATAAAAATATTTTGAAATTGATAAAATTGCGCTACATAAATGATATTAATTGTTTTTTATTAGGGGATAGTATTGTGATGATATTTCGTCAATTTGTCGCAAAGTGGAACTGTCAGTTCTACAGTCCCACTTGGCGATAAATTTGGCGATTTTTTAAAATGTCGCTAATTTGACGAAACTGTCGCCAAATGTTCCATAGAAATATAACTATTTAGACGATATTTTTTCTACCAATTTATTTGAAGCAAATGATATCATGTCGCTTATCAACGGATTTAAATCCAATTTGCTTATGCGGCAGACGATTTTTATTAAATCCTTTCCGATTTGAATAATGAAGATATGTATATAAAATAAATTTCATTGCCATTTCATTTTGGACTGGATAATATCAATTATACTCTTCTGGTTTAAACATTATTATTATTGATATTTTCCGGAATTATTGATTCAGGGATTATTGATATTTTTAAGTTATTAAGCCATTGTTTTATTGCGGCAAAAATTGCGGACACACGCATATTGTACGTTGTACGAGTAATCTTCTAGGTATGCACGGGTATATCTTCTAACCTACGAAAATATAAGTAGTACAGGTATATTGGCATATATTTTGACATATATTGGCATATATATTGGAATCAAGTACAGTCTTCTGGTATGAAGATTAAGGGGATTAATTATATATTCAATTTATTACGTCGTCTGTTGTATTTTACCAAAAGACATTTGTGACTCATATTGCAAAACGGGTAATCTTCTACTAATAATCGGACATTATAAGTAGTACGTGTATATCTTCCCATATAATTTTAGCACTTTAATTTTGACATATATTGGACTAAATGACTGTCTTCAGATTTAAAGATTACGGGTTTATTGGTATTTTCAATTTATACATGTAATCTACTAATACAGGTTATATTTTCTAATATTCACGTATATAATTAGTACGGGTCCCATACAATTTTAACGCTTTTATTTTGCATATATTGATTCAATTCCATATTTTTTTTATATTTGCTTACATAAGGGGTCCAAGATGTTTTATTCTTCAGATATGTCCATGAAGATAATTTTATATAGCGAGAACAGAGATTCTTAAACTTCTTTTTAGGAGCATTATATTAAATATTTTAGCAGAATATTTTGATTAAACATGTCATTTAGTATACTATAAGAATTTGGGCATGATTATGAATTTCAAGTTTCTTTATATTATATACTCCGTACGAAGAACGGGTATGCTGCTAGTTATAAATAAATTCATAACGTAATTATTTTGTTTTGTACTTTTACTGTGGTACACAAATAAAAAAAAATATTAAGTTGGTTTACTTTTTAAATATTAAATAGTGGATTTGGATTGACTTATCACTCTTATTAGTATTGATCGTGAATCGTACATGACATCGTGGACGCATTATAACCCACCATTAATTCTCTGTTCCTAAAATAAAAGTATTAATTAACAAACATACTACTCATTGAATTCCACAATTTAAACTTTTAAGATAAAGATTATTTATTACACATATTATGATTACGATTAAACTCACATTAATTTGATATGCACTCTTAAGGAGGAGTGCATATCAAATGCTCGCAAGGAGGAGTGCATATCAAATGCTCGCAAGTGTGAGACCAGAATTTTATATAATGCCCCAAAATCATATATTTGACCTAGTGTATACAGATTTGCACATACCTCTGTTGGTCGTCTTAGCCCCTAATTGACTTTGAAAACACACTTTTGGATGGTCATTGCCGACAATGATATTTAATACAACACTATTAGACGGCCATTGCCCCAATTCTGTAAAGTACAAACAAATATAACGAAAATTCATTTTGTTGAATTCAAACTAAATTAAAATTGTCCCCATAACAGAATTTCAAAGCAAACGGATCAACCTTTTACCGTCCTTTGAGTTATATGAATAAAAATGTTTTGTGGGATGTAGATAAATACCTCAAATGAAATTTTACCAAATCGGTATAAAAGTTTGGCATCATAATCAAAATTTGCCGGAATCGGAACTAGTCAAAAGTAACAAATAATAAGGTGATTGATTTGAAATTGTCAGATCTGGTGTTATAATGTTATGAACCATATTCTAATTTAAAAAATCTGATGTGGGCAGCACATGGCTTTCCTTATATAATGCAATGTATTTACTACTTTTACAGTAAAAACAAAATAGGCTATTCTTATAGTAGTTAATTATATTTTTTCCAAGACATTGAATTCTCGCTAAATAGTCGTTATTTTCATTGATTTAGCGTCATTTTTATTCATTTGGCGAGATTTTTTTTGATTTGGTAACATTTAAAAAGTCGCCAAGTTGACGACATTCCACCAAATTCGTCGCCAAAATCGCGCCAAGCTTGATGAATAGAGAAATAATTTATTCTTAAAGCAGGTAAATGACTATTGGCGTTCAAATACAAAAATATTACTCAGAGTATATTTTTCCATGAAAGGAACGAGCTAGATCCACGAGAATGTTGTCACCAAATTTATCGTATGATATTACATATGAAGAGTGGACATGTTTCTCAATAGGAAATATTTTTTTTTATATAATTTTTTGAAATATTTTTTGAAAAATGTGCAATATCTCGAGAAAGGTTTATGCTAGCATTCTACAATTTATGTTAATCGTTTTCTAATGAAAAATTACATAAGAAATGCCTATTTGTGTAACTTCATGAGAGGTTTTAATTTTTTGATGATTTTTTTCAAAATTCCACTCGAAAATTTAGGGGGGTTCTGAACATTCCATTGCGTATAAAAACAATAATCTTCCAGTATTCACGGATTGTAATTTTTGTACCAAATTTTGTTCGAATCGGTCCATTCGGTCATCAGTTATCGTCTCCACAGACTTACTGACACACACACACACACAAACACACAGCCATCACCTCGATTCGTGAATGCTCGATTCGTGATCAGGTATGCTATGCTTGAAACGTGCTCTCCCGTCGAAAACTCGAATTCAAATTTTCGACCCCGTCACAATACTTTCCTTATACATTATTGTATATAAGGAAAGAAAAAAATTTGATTATGACCAAACGTTATTTATGTAACTCTAATCTAACCAGATATTATAGCCACCAATACAAAATTCCAGTGTGAAATAGATCAACATTGAGTTATATGTTATGCTATAAAGATAAAAATGCGTTTGTGAAATATGGAAAATAGTAGACAAATTTATTGTGCAGATTTTGTACTTTATATTTTTTCTGAGAAAGAAGTAAAGTCAGTATGTAGAGAAAGCGCTTGCTGACCACACATCAAATTATTTATGAGAGAAATATAGGTAGTCCTTATTTCATATTCTTAAAATGTCTGAAAATAGGAGTATCATTCCACAGTTAATCGGCCTTCTTATATTACCCAGACGTCCACTCAGGAATTCAAACGGCATCAAACGGTCTGTTCTATATAAGAAAATGTTTAAAATATGCAACTGTTAAATATGTCACCCTATTTAAACAACGGCCCTCTCTCACCCGCAATTGATTTTTTCCGTAGTTAATACTACGGAAAGCTCATGAATATTTATTCCATTATTCATGCTCGTCGGTGATAAATGGCTTCACTGAAGTTTTTAGATCATTTTTGAAAACTGCATTTTTATGGAAAGTTTTCAGTCGAATTCTGAAAAGCATGTTTTTAGAGATGAGATAAATAAACGTTTCGTCTCACTAATGAAATTTTTACGGTAAATTTCTTCAAAGACACAAGTAATTTACAGAAATTACTGTTGTCAACACTTGCATAAAAGGAAAACTGGATGGCACTGCTTTTCCTTATAAATTGAGCCTCTACTATTGAGCATCTACTATTACAGCCTCTACTATCCTCAAAACATTAACGAATATCACAGTACAATGCAGCTCGTATCACGTCAACTGCTTTCCTCTGAGGGAAGACTCCGTCTATAGACTCTCTATAGAAACTTCTGGAAATATCTCATATTTCGTAGAATATTGGTTATTTCGAGGTGTTTCTCGAACCTTCGAAATGCGCCAAATGACGTCAAATTGACGATAAATCATCAAATATGGCAACCCACATCTGAACTTCAGCATCTGGCAACACTAAATTCCCGTCATAGGACAGGTTGTTTGTAAGGGTGTTTTCTCTGACTGGTTTTCAAAATTGACTCCCGTGAGAGCATGCTACACGTTCGTAGCTTTATAAATAGGAAGAGGTTGAGATGTGTTGCTTGTGACGATGGTGCTTTTAATAGTGTCCACCAAAATGAATGCACAGTTTAACTTGTGAGGTGCGTTGTCTACATGTAAATTCACAGAGTAATATTTGATGTCCGGAGATGAAAAAAAAATGGTTTTTGAAACGTTTTGATTCTTTTTAATATTACATTTTTATATTATATTAATAGAATACAGTTTATTTTTCTCGAATTATACTGACACATAATGCAGATGACGGTTATGGTGGCAATTATTATGGTGGTATTATTATGGTGGCAATTCTGTCATAATTAAGTTTCATCCCTTTGGGATTTCTTTCACGATTTACTCCGTACTCTGTCTAAGATGCTTTCCATTAAATATTAACCCGAATGTGTGTGTCTCAACTTGACATTTTCCTACTAGAATCCATTTTTAGTAACTTTTTTTTTCAAAGTTAACAAGAAAATGTGTGAAAATCGGTATTGTGGGTCCAAAGAATTATAAATATATTCGTTTTATACTTCACTTTAAGTGGCTTGTAAATATTTCGATTGATACCATACTTGATAATAACCCCCCTTCCCCTGGAAGTCACTTGAATTAAAAAAAATTCTATCTGGTCATATATTCTTTGATAACAAAGCCGGATATAAATTTTCTTAAAAATCCATTAATATTCGTGCTTGCAATCGTGTACACAAAAAATCGACAGCATACATACATACATACTGACAGACATGCGGACGGACATCACTCCACAAATAGTCCAAACGTGTTCAGAATGTCTTAAAGCATATATTGGCAACAAAATCTCGAATTCGAAAATTTTAAAGCATATATTGGCAACAAAATCTCGAATTCGAAAATTTTCGTAAAAACAGTGCTTTCTCTTTATTAGTATATATTTTCATGTATCTTGTACAGCGAAATACGAAGTAAATAGAATTAAAAATTAGAAAATTTTGTCCATCCACCTGTCTGGCATGACTGCTTCCATTCGTGAAATAATTAATGGATTTACACAATTTTTTGAGCCTATGAACGTGAAGATTTATGGCTGAAAATATATCAAATTTTTAACTATTTTTATATATCAGAGTAAAAATTCAAAGAATTTAGTAAATTTAATTAGTAAGAAGTATTTTCATGCGTTTAATTCATAGGAGATTTAATTTCTTCTCTATTACTGAATAATTTCGACATCCCTTGGTTATAAGAACGACATCCCCTGGTTATAATAATTTAAAATTATGATAGTTATAAGCTATAGAGTTGACAAAATATTTTAATTAATCTATTTGCGCATTATGAGTCATATATAATGTCAAAAACATAAAATTAAAGTAATATATTTTTCAAAATGTATCGCTTCAATCTCATTTTAATTAAATTAACCCTAAATTCGGGCTAAAATTTTACTAGATTATTCCTGAAAAGTTATCATTATATACATTATATATATATATTAAAATAAGATATAAATAGGTTACAAATGGAATAAAAAATGGATGGGTAGGCTAACAAGCAATATGATAAAAAAGCCTAAGGGGGATTGTGACTCCTTAAATTCCCGGGGAAGATGAGTACACAATAATCATAATATATATATATATATATATATATATATATATATATATATATATATATATATATATATATATATATATATATATATATATATATATATATATATATATATATATATATATATATATATATATGTAAATAAGGAAAATTCTTATTATTATGTACTGAAAAGCTACAAATATGTCAAAATTTGAGAGGCAGGTTTTTGACCCCATCACAATAGTTTTAAGTAACATTGCAGGTAAGGTAAAAATAAAGAAATCATTTATACCATTAATTAAATGGTATATATAATCGATTCCGGTACTCAGTTTGAACTAATGTATATAATATTCGTAAAATACATTTTCCTCCATACAATTAGTATGCAATATATGCAGCATATGTTCATATTTCAAAATCCAATACTCATATTTAATCAATCTATTTTTATAATCTTATAACCATATCTTTGTAAACAGTTTTTAATTCTCCACATTTTTGGATTCCCTTCAAATCTCTTATGGTAAAAAAATAAACCATAATATTGCCGTCAGCTAAAAACGTTTGTTATCTTTTTCAAAACTGTAGAAGAAAAAAACATTTTCATTGTGACTTAATTGTGCCTGTTTAGGTTTTATTGAAAATCAATGCGTAAGTCATGGAATTGAAATTACTACACGAGTAATTAAAACTAAGTAATTGTTTGGTGTTCTAAAAGGAAAGAAAATATTGGAAAGATTAAATAAAGGGTGCAATGAAACCCATTAAAGCTTAACAGTGATTTACATGGATCAGATTTGTATGGATTTTACGTATTTAATGAAATGTGTTAGTATGTATTAATGCGCATTATAATATTTTGCTGTTATGTGTCATAACGTTAAACATTTTGTTAAACACTTTGTTAAACATTTTGAAAATAAGCGGCCTATATCTGAACTAAAGCAAAATGTTTTACAAATGCTTAAAGGTTATAAAGTTATAAAAATTATAGCAATCAATCAATCAATCTATCTATCTATCTATCTATATATATATATGTATATATATATATATATATATATATATATATATATATATATATATATGTATATATATATATGTATATATATATATATATATATATATATATATATATATATGTTACGGTCATTGCGAATAATCGGTTATTATTAATAATTACCAACGAAGTTTGGTCAATGTAGTAATTCTCAACGAGTTTAGCTTTTATCTCCTTAAGGTGTTTGAGTGTAATGTAATATGTTTGTTGTAATAAATAATGAATGTATCTTATAAATAACAGCTATCATTATTATAAAACATTTTTTACATTGACCAAATTTCATTGTTAACTAAACTGTTAATTATGTAATATCATACACTTCCTATCGCATGCCATAAATATCACGTTACAGTTGGGGTTTCAATAAATTATGCTTAATTAATCACAATGACAAAACTTCATTGGTAATTATTAATATTTACCGGTAAATGTGATTAATATGCAATATTTATCACATTTACCAAAAGACGTAGTTATTATTAATAATAACCAGTTATTATTAATACAAACCGGATGTTTTACTTTAACCGTAACATATACTAATTGCCAAGTGGCCGTCTACCTGTCTGTTTGTCAGTCCGGCTGTCTGTCAAGCTTTTTCTAGGCACTTCCCGAATAGACCACACCAAAACGTTCGACAATTGGAATGATAGGAAAGCATACTTTACGATGAGATAGAGACTTCAAATTTAGTGTATGGGTAAACCGTTCGAAAGGAAGAAAGTGTGCAATTTCAGATTTCCAATATTTGCTACTCTAGAGGGGTGCCGTGTACTGAAATTTTTGGTTTGTCGAACAAATGAAAAACACCAGCTTTAAAATTTGATAGAGGTTTGAAATTTGGTAAATAGGCTAATCATTTGATGAAAACACCTAAGACAAAAGAGTTTTCCAAAAATGCTCATTTAAGGGGGTGTCCTAGAGAAAAATATTCGAAAGGTGAAATGAAGAAAAACCATGCTTCGAGATGCGATAGAGACTTCAAATTTGGTGTACTGGTAGATATTTCGAAAGGAGGAGCATGTGCAATTTCAGTTTTCCGATATTTTCTACATTAGGTGGTGCCGCAAAACTCAATGTTCGATTTTTCTAATCAATGAGAAACGCCTCCTTTTAAAATGTAATACATGGTTGATATTTGGTATATGGGGCAATCATCTGATAAAAAACAAAATAATAGAGTTTTTCAAAAATGTTCATTGAAGGGGGTAGTTACTCCACACGAAAACGTTCGAAAAGTGAAATGACAGATAAACGTGCTCTGCAATGCTCTGCAACTCCAAATTTGGTGTATGGATATATCGTTCGAAAGGAAGAAAGTGTGCAATTTCAGATTTCTAATATTTGCTAATTTTGTCTTACACAACAAATATGTTCGATTTGCCTAATAAATGAGAAACGCCTTCTTTAAAATTTGATGGAGGTTTGAAATTTTGCATACAGGCTAATTACTTGATAAAGTACCCAAGACGAATATAGTTTTTTTTTTTTATAAATTTTCATTTAAGAGGGTGCTCCACATAAAAACGTTCGAAAAGTTAAATGATAAAATTGCATGCTTCAGTATGAGATACAGACTTCAAATCTGATGTACGGGTAAATAGTTGAAAGGAAGAACGTGAGCGATTTCAGTTTTCTAATTTTTTAATCTATAGGGGGTTTTCGCGCACCTAAATTTTCGATTTTCCCAACGAATGTCAAACTCGAATTATTCAAAAATGTACGTTATTCGGTGGTTGTTTATTTTGGGGCCGTTGATTTTCAACGGGTATTTGGCTAGTATTATTCCAATTTTGTATTCTGTCACAATAGCGATATTCTGAGTAAAGATTATGGATTTCCGCACAAAGATGAACTGATTTACAACGTTAAATGCAGCGCAAATTATGATAAGCGAACATACGTACATATCGGTAATTAATTTGGTCACCTTATTCAGTGCAAAATCTCTGGAACCAAATGTCCAAGTAAGCGCACTGTTATGTCCAGGTTCGATATTTAATTTTCAATTTAGATTTCTTTGAATCTTTCCGTATTAATAAAAACTCCAGTAATTTAATTAATGATTTGTTAAAGACTCCATATTTCTGCGAGGTATAGAATGACCACGTATATTATTTTGTTTCTTGGGTATTATCTGTGTTTCATTTTTCATGTTTAATTCGCTTGTACATATTTCATTGTTTCTTCTATTTTTCTAGTTTTATTTCCCTTTCATCCCTCTAGGAGGCACCACTATATTGAGATATCGTTTAGCCATTTTAGTTTAGCCGACATCAGCCTTGTGCTAATTTGAACGTACTCGTTCAGATTTTCTGTATAAAAGAAGGAAACCCAGTTGATTTTCGAAATGCTATTTTAATTATTTATCTTGAATTGCGCGGCATTTTACGTGTTAAACTAATTCGTTAGTGGTATTTTGGTTGCGAGAATGGATTGTGTAAAGAAGGAAATATTAAAAGTTCACTAAAGGAAGAATCTTATTGTATGTTCATAGGTAAAACTTATGGATAGCAAGTTTTGCCTTACCAAAGACTGATATAATTTAAAATGTATTTCTATTTTTATTGAAAATTAGGAACTCTCCTCAAGTCACGTGGTATTTTTTAGCATGTGCAATTGTGTGGTGATAAATTTTTTCTATTATAGATTCCCCTTTTTGCGCATTTGCACATATATTTTCTTATTTATATTAATTTTAGTTAGGTCTATTCTAAAGTTTAAGTTCGTGCTTTTATGAAATCGTATCAAATTTTGTTATTACGTTATGAATAAATTAAGAGCATCTTACATTATTTCTTTTGCATTAACTCATCAAAGAATAAGTTTCGATTTTATATGAATGTGAATTTTTTTTTTTCATAAATTTTCAAACGATACTGTTTGATTAGAAACATTTTCATTTTAAAGATTGTAATGTTTTACTATTACAGTGCTTGACCATATGGTTACGCTAGGTCAAAGGAGGGTCATAACATAAACACATTATAGTTGTGTGCTACCAAGTGGTAACTCTGAGTGAAATATATTATCCTTTTCTCTAAAGATACATTAGTCTATATCTTTGTGCATATACGCCATTATTATGTACGTCACTGGTGTTTCTACTCTCAATGACGTCGCAGCTCGCCGCGAAATTGTCGAAGTGTTAATAAATTATTATAAAATGTATAAATACAGAATTTCATAAATGATTGAAACACCTTGTGGTGAAAACTGCATGGATACAAGCACCAAAAACGAGGCGTGATAATTACAATAATATATACACTATTTTGCAAAAAAAAAAAAAAAAATGAAGAATCCCTAAAAAATAATCCGATCATCTCGAAATGTCGCATGCAATTTCATTTATACCAAGTATGCAAATGATTAAATTTGCAAGGCCAATGAGTGTTAACTTCGATCATAGCGCGCGTTTCTACTGCGTAACTAGCATCCTATAAAACAGGTTAAAAATGGGGACGATTTATCTTTGCTCGTTATAGGCGTTGCAGTTTCGTGGAGACACAACCCACTAATGCCATTACGACGTTGTCGAAGACCGTATAAGCAATTAGACGAGTTCAAACCTGATCGTATAGTCGGGATGCGCGAAGTTGTCTGGTCATATTGAGCAACACGCCGCTAAATGCACCTAACGGACACTGCTGTGCAAAGATGCTGGCAGCAGTGGTTGCTGCAAGGAACTCATCCACGGAATGATGGCTCTGGAAGATCAAGATGCACGAATGTGAGGTCAGATCAGATGAGTGAGCGACAAGCCCAGACTGGTCCAACGGCACCATTGTCCTCCATCCAACGTGCTACAGGCTCTTCCATACCCCCTGGTACCTCACATCATCTCACGGCGATTGCGGTTGAGGTAGGGTTACTCTCACGGCAGCCTTTGAGATTTCTGTCCATAACTCCACAACATCCACAGAGTCGTTTGGAGTGAAGTCGTAGCCGAGCATCATGGTTGCCAGCAGATTGGCATCGCATAGTGTTCAGCAATGAATCACGCTTCAGTCTTTCAGCAGATGACCATCGGGTAAGTATGTGAAGGCGCCAAGGCCAGCGGTTCCAATTAGCCTTTGTCTCACACAGGTACACAGACATTACCCCTGGTGTGATGGTATGAGGAGCTATCTCTTACGACAGCAGGTTGACACTAGTCATCCTGCGTACAACTTCAACATCTCATGTTGATAAAATCCTGCAGCCGTTTGCGTTACTCTTCATGGCACTTCATTCTGTAGCCATTTCTCAACAAGATAATGCAACGCCACATACGACTCGCATATCTGTGGACCATCTCCGTGTTGTTGATACTATTCCTTGACCAGCAAGGTGAACAGACCTCTTGCCAATCGACCACGTATGGGGCATGCTAGGTCGCAAATTTGGAGCCCCCGAAATGTAGCAGATCTGGAGCAAAAATTGAGGAATGCCTGACAGAATGTATCGCAGGATGACATTAGAAAACTTTATCACTCATTACCTAGACGTATACAAGCATGCGCTGCCGCCAAGGAGGGGGCGGAGGTCACCAATTACGGATTTGAAAATTCAATGTGCAATTGTTGACCATTGATGGGTCTTGAGGCCTTAATTTTGTAATTATTTCATCACCTGTGTATGAGTTGTAGGTATATTTAATTTCAATAAAAATAGTCATATACTTCATGATTTTTTTTTGTAAAAAAAGTATAATATATGCTCGGTGATAAATTGATGTTTTCGTATGCTCCTTACAGAGCTGCGTTGTGAACAACCCTCCATTATGCATCCAGTGAAACTAGCTAATAATCTTGCTGTATAACAAAATTTAAACAACCATTAAATAATATTTATTAATATTTAAATTCAGATCCATTTAATTATTCTCCGATGTATTTATATATTTAGTAATGAGACCAGGAATAGATATTTGAAACTAGATTGAAGAAAGATTAGGGTAGATAGTTTTATGTGCAGAGTTTATTATATCTGTAATGTTTGACAATAGCATCAGACTTGAGGACGCCAGTTTTATGGCACACTGACCCAAAAGGTCGAAGTAGACAATAAATCGTGGAAGTCAAGGTGAAGCCACGGGAGACTACATGAGTGGTCATAAATGTAACCAATATGCTAGATGTCTGGGCGCATTGCCCTAAAGTTGGTGGATTAGAGCCTAAGGGGCGTGTCAGACCTCAGGCAAAAAGAGATGACAAGCAAGAGATGATATTACACAACTTCTAGGATTATATGGTCGATTTCCACGATAGTACAGAAGCAATATAAGCGAGAAGTCACGAAGACTTCTACGTAAGACAGAGGTAAATGAGAAACGATAATGTCCTGATTATAGTTGTTTCCGACCTGTTCGATATTAACACGTAGACGAAAGTACGATATGATCGACGAGTACGACGGAGGAATTATACTACCACTTGATTCCAGTATAATGAGCGACATTAAGTACGAGCTTGTGACAAAGTCCAAGACAGACTTGAAGGTTCATATCAATACTTGAAGGTCGTTAATGCATTTTGGGCATTGTTAAGGAAATGGTCTCACATCTGCTCTCTTCGCTGTAATTAATATGAAAAATTGTTGTAATTAATATGTAATCTATGTAATTAATAAATTATTTTATTTTTAAAATTTAACAATGGTGCAATTAAGTAGTATTATGTTAATAAATATTATTTTATTGAACTCGCTCTGAAGATAAATATGGTGGGTTTTGTGAGGGGCACACAATGCATTGTGTTTAAATGTTATAACTATCAACGATTTACGATAATTCGGCCATGTTTAAGAGAAGTTAATTTAAGTATATGCTTTGCATATAAGTTTTGTGACCCACAATTTACAATGAATATCTGCTAGATATTATTGGTAACACTAATCTTCAATAATTTCTAAAAATTGTGGTGCACGTGATTATAAAATTTTCACCACACCCCTCACCAAAAGCTGTTACAAAGTAGTCTTAGAGTGCATAAGAAGTCATGGTCAAGATATTTCCACTCCCACCATTGGTGGTAGAAATTATTCTTATTAATACTTTTATATAACAAGAAACTTTCTTCTTAGCACAGGTCAGCTGGATTTTTCGCTCCTACAAAAACAGCTTGGTGAATATTTTTTACAGTGTATGCAAGTTATCATATCTCATTTCAGTATTTTATCTCTCATATTAACATATCGAATCAAATTAATGCGAATGCAATGCCTTGCAACACGTGAAAAATCTCTTTCAAATTAAGAAACGCCAAATCGATAAAATCACGCCTGATTTTACGAAAGCTTTGATCAAAATGGGTATCGGAATACAATACGTGATTTGCATAAATCCGATAATTCTGTCGCTTCGCCGCAAGAAGAAAATTTATTAAAAGAATGCGGAAACTTTAAAGAACGTCTTCTTGTCGATATCAGATATTATCTTTCATTCTTCTTGTATTAAATGGATAATTGATAAAATCTCTATCCCACTTGCGTTAGACGTTATATTTAAAACAATTTACTGTTTCGGGAGATGTTCTATTATTGTTGAATTGTTAAAGACGGCTAGTTTCATGAAATGTTAATTTATATCCCTGCTGAGTTGGTAAGACCATTTTGCTCTACGACATTTAGAAACTGTCTTGTGTATAAAATAAAGATATTTAAAACTGTTAACGTTTTCAAAGATGATTATTAAATATTGTTGAATAATAAATGCATCTATATTCATATTCCAATGCATTTTATATATCAGTAACGCCAAGCAAGGAACCTGATACAGATGACTCACCATTTTGAGATAAATATTCTGAGAGACATGCCGTAGAAACAAGAAACGTTTGTTGTGATAATAATTTACTTACATTTAGAAAACATATGTAATAGGATAAAATAAATTATAAGCAATTATAAATTATTTTGTAAACCCCTTCACTTAACATAAATGACTTTTAATGGACGTACCAAATGTTTTTCTTCCAAAAATAGTGCTCTGGAAAGAGTTCCAATCCAGTGTATCTATCTATTTTATATTTAAATATACATACGAGTATTAGTTAATGAGAAATATTTGGTACGTCCATTAATTTTCATTTATGTTAAATGAAGGGGTTTACAAAATAATTTATAATTGGTTATAATATTTTATCCTATTACGTATGTTTTTTAACGTAAGTAAATTATTATGACTACATAAGTATCTTGTTTCGGCACCATGGGTCTCAGAATATTGAACTAAAACATGGACGGCATCTATATATATATATATATATATATATATATATATATATATACAGGGTGACCATAAAAAATCTTCCCTGTTTGGAGGCGCCTGCAGCTAAAACTAATGAACGAAATGAAATCAAATTTCAAATACACACTGTGGAAGGCATGGGGAGATGAATTTCGCAAAAAAACAAAAAAGACAATAGTACCAAAAGTCGCTGATAGGGGAGATTTTGGAGCTGTCGGAACTGAAAACGATGAATAATTACAGTGAACACAAGCAAAATGGGATATTCAGAATTTCAATAATGTTTTAGCAATAAAAAATTAATATACCATACAGTTATGAATGAATTTATGAAGATTATTTTCTGTGATTTTCTTAAATTCATTCATAACTGTATGATATGTTCATTTTCTATTACTAAAACGTTATTGAAATTCTGCATACTCCATTTTGTGTGTGTTCATTGTAATTATTCACACGTTTTCGGTTCCGACAGCGCCCAAATCTCCCCTATCGGCGCCTTTTGGTACTATTTTTTTTTGCGAAATTCATCTCCCCATGCCTTCCACAGTCTGTATTTGAAATTTTGTTTCATTTCGTTCATTAGTTTTAGCCGCAGACCCCTCTAAACAGGGAACGTTTTTTATGACCATACTTATAGCCAATTGCTCTGTTTCTTTCAGAGTACTATCGTTAAAAATTCCACAGATGCTTAGAGAGTAAGTACTGTCATTGGGTACAGCTAGTAAATATTATGTGTCTCAGGAATATGAATAAAAATTGTTTTGTGTGTATATCAGTCAATACTGTTGGTCTTCGTATGTCTCACAACATTGTGTCGCAAGTGATGTTTTCCAACTTTTTGGAGATTTGCTTTATTTTTGTTCTTTTAAAGGTAAAAGGTATGCGTAATATATGATATTATGCGCATCTTGTGTGTAGTAGATTGAGCGTAATATATGATATTATGCGCATCTTGTGTGTAGTAGATTGAGCGTAATGTGATACGGCTTTCACACCTCTGTGTTAAAATTGTATATTAAAGTATTGTTTTATTTCTGTGTGATTGAAAGTGTCAATTTCGAAATGTAAATGTCTTTTCTACATGTTTTCAATTACATTGACTTTTAAGGGAAGTGAACTCTAAAATCGCAAAAGTGTTTATGTTCCAGAAAAATAGTAATAGTTTTGTATTTTCGCTTCTCAGTCGCTGGTTGGGAACTTGCAGGTTTTGCGCACGCGCGAGTTTGAAAAAGGATTTTGGAAGCAGTGTGGAAGGAGTCGTGGAAAAATGTAGACGTGTGTGTTTGATTCGCGTATGATCGCGAATTTTAAGAAAAGGTGGATTAATTTTGAAAGTGGAAGGATGTGATTAAAATATGTAACATAGTTCGACAAGTTGTGCGTAGAGTCGTTTGGCTCGGTTCAGAGATGAGTCACTCGTGTTTTTAAATGAATCAGCCTGGTAGTAATGGAATAATGAGTCTTGTGAAAAGAGAAAATGGTTCTTTCACTGGTCGGCTTGAATCGCTAATAGGGCTAGAGGGAAAGCTCATTTTACAGCGATTTGTATTTGCCTGACTCCTCCTTGTGTCCTAAGGTACGAATCAACCAATCTCCGTAACCAACCAAGATGTCGAATTCCGCCAGCATGATGTTGTGTAGTCAAGTTTCCCGACCATTATGGATTTTGTTCTGCGCAAGAATCTCGATGAGTTTATGCCGAGAGTCCATCCTGATATCCTTTCCCATGGTACAGAATTGTAAATGTTATATTTAAAAGAGACGAGGTAAAGTTTTATATATATTTAGTCTTCCACCTAACGAATAGAGTGTTAATTGTCAAATCCTCGTGAGTATCGAGTCATTGATGATGTTATATGAAAATGTCGTATATGTTCAAAGTATACAAATGTCGTATATAAATGTCAAGTATAATGTGAGGAATATTGTGTTTATTTTATGTATCAGAAAATATGTGTATTCTCTTGGTTCCTCTTCCTCCAGGGGTGTTCTTAATGGTCACCCTACCGAGTGTAACTCTGAGTTATTGCGAGAAATGCTTGTACTCCACTATTTTCGATCAACTGCCTTCTTATTTCATGTTTAATAAATGTGTTTGATTTCAAAACTTTGTCTTCTCTGTCTAGTATACCAAAACATTCGCGACAGAATTGGTGCCGTTACTTTTCTCGGTGAGTGGGGAAGAGCTGAGAGAATTAAAATTTTTAAAAAATTTTCTTAAGAATTGAAATTTTGAAGGTTAAAAATTACCGTTGTACTAAAATGAGTGTTTTCTTAAGTAAACAGAGTTCCATGTTCTGTTTTCGGTATTCTCAAAAACGAGTGTTCTTGGAATTTGATATGTGCCATTTGATAAAAAAAATTGATTTGTTTGCATATTTATGTCATTTGATTTGATAAAAACTGGTTTTATTGTAAATACTGTTTAAGAACATTGCAATTGCATATTGTGTTAAACTATACGAGTATATTTGATTGTTATGCAAAATGGCTCCAATTACTAGAAACAAAAAAGTAAATGTCGGTAAGATGAGTAAAAATTCAAGTAAAAAATTAAATTCCTCCTTGAATTTGTCGCTTGATATTGCTACTGAGTCGGATACTGTTAATTCTAGAAGTAAAGTTAAAAATGTTAGCCACAAAGCTAAATCTAATGAGGAAAATATATCAGATAAATCGCCGGTATGTCTGAATTCTTCTTCTGGCACTTTGCCAAATCAAAACAGTGCTTCATCGGTAAATGATAACATGTTAAAATCATTCCATATTTTCACACCTAAGTTCGCACATCATATTCCAAAATTCTCGGGAAATTCAGAGCTTTCGTTGTCACAGTTTTTGGAAAAGTTAAATTTAGTGGCCACTCATGCAAACTGGAGTGAGTGTGACAAATTAGTTTGTTTGAGATTGAATTTAGAGGGGGAAGCAAATAGATTGATTGAAGAGAATCCAAAGCACAGAAATTGTAAAAATTTGCAGGAAATTATTCACATTTTGAAAGATCATTTTGAAGTGACCGAAAATGTTACTAAAAACATAATTTCACTCGTGAACTTTACACAGAGACCAAATGAGTCGGTTAAACAGTTTTCGATGAGAATCGAAGCTGCTTCATTTAAGGTTGTTCCGGAAGATGTAGATTCCGAAAGTGAGAATAAAATCAGGCAAACACTTTTAAAAACTTCATTTATTAATGGTTTATATCCGGAACTAAAAAGATTGGTGTTGTCACAAAACCCTAGAGATTTTTATTCGGCTAGAAAACTTGCAATTCTTGAGGAATCTATTTTAAATGAAAATAATGCTATGTACTTGACTAATCCGGTACTTACAAAAAAAGGTGTTGTCACACCAGAAAAATATGTTCTCACACCAGATCAAAGTGAAAGTATGTCAGATTTAAAAAGAAAAGTGTTAGAACAGGAAAGGGACATTGAATTTCTTAGGGGTAAAATAGAAAAATTTAAGTTTAATTCAGATAAAGTTAACGAAAAGCGTTCACCGCGTCCAAAGTGTGACAAATGTGGTAAATTAGGTCACGTTCAAGAACAGTGTTGGAAAAAGGTTTTTCAAAAAAGAGATGTGTACGGTATAAAATGTAGGAAAATTTATACCAGTCCTGGAACTAGGTATCACCAGGGTGAAAGACACAGAGGGCAAATGTCTGCAAATGAGTGGAAGTATAAAAAGCAAGGAACGCAAAATTATAAAAATAAGGAGTCATATAAATCTTTGCAAAATTCCAAAAATCATTCTTCTGGGAATCAGAGTAGATATCCCATGCACAATTATAATAATAGAAAAACTTTTGATAGGCAAACATCACATTTTGAGGAAAATAATATTTGTCATAATATTACAAATTCTTTGTCATCTTCTTCTATTATAAAAGGAAAATTAGTGAGCAGTGAAGTGTCAATATTGATTGATACGGGTAGTTCAATTAATTTAGTGTATGAGGAAGCTTTAAATACTGTACCCATTGCACATATGTTGCTAACATACAAACCAACAATTTTGCGTAGCTTTAGTTCACAAGATACTAAAGTTGAATGTTTAGCCACTATTTCACTAAATTTGGGAAAAGAAAGATTCCCTACCGAATTTTTTGTGTTAAAATCACCAGCTCCTATTTCATATAATGTAATCCTTGGTAACAAGTTTTTACATAAACATAATGCTATTATAGATTATAATCACTTCTGTTTTAAGTTTTCAAACTCTTCCATTCCTTTTGTTGGTTATCAATGTACGAATAATTTACTTTCGATTTCAAATCATGAACCGGCAAATGAGTCGGAAATTGCAGACTCAAACCTAAGTAGTGTCGCAAAGCGTATTGCTGTGCCTGACTCGCAGATGAGTAGTGAAAAAAATGTTCGTGTGGTAGAGGACTGTAAACCGAAAGAGTTCCATACGAATGCATGTGCCAAATGCAAAGCAGATCTAGCACCGGTAGTGAATGAGTCTCAGGTCATTCGGGAAGAGTATGTGAGCAGAAATTTTTCGGAAAATAATGTAGTGCCACATTTGGGTAGTGAAGAGGTACATATTAACGATTTGGAAAATGGAAGCAAATCTTTTAGAGATTTGGTAGTAAATGCACAGAATGTTACTTTGCATATGGGGGAAAAGCAAAATCATGTTAGAGGTGGTACTGAAGTTAACTTTGTCATTCAACACAAAAACAATCCATGTAATCAGCAATTGGTCCACGTTAATAGATTAACTCCTTTACCTCCTAGACGTAGTGAATTGATTTCTAGCACATATAATGATAACATTGATAATTCTTCAACTCAAGAAACAAGACAATTTAAAAGTAGATATTTTCTAAACCATCAAAATAGGGTTAAAACTCAAAATGTTCCTAATTCACACAAGTATGACTTGCGCCCAAGAGGCCAATTTATTCATTAAAGTTACTTGTCAATTAAGGCAATATGTCAAGAGAGCAATTGGCTCAAAAGTAAAGTAAAATGTTTAGATTATGAAATTCTCACATTTTCAAAAAAAAAAAAAAAAAAAAAAAAGACTGATATTGTTGTGAGATGGACAATTATGTTTCATAATATTATATTTTCAATTGTTTCACAAAATGTTTTGCAAAACTGTATGCTATGTTAAAATGGATCCAATATTTCTGAACTTCTGTGTAATTTGCTTTATGTGGGAGTCAGCTGAATGTTCTGTACTGCAAGTTCTGTGCCAGTGCAGCTTTCTGAATGTGAGTGCCATGTTAATCAGGTTGAAGTAGTGTTTTAAAATTCTAAATACTTAAATAATAATTTTTTTTTGCTTTACTTTAATGATAAGCAGTAATGTTTTAAAGTAATTTTAAGATAATTAAGTACTTGATGGATTAGAGTTTTGGTAAGGATTTTTAAGGATAACTGATAATTTTTATCTCTGTTTTATTTTATGAATGTGTGAATGATTTTTTTTAATTTAAAGGTCTAGTAAATTTTAGAAATTTTTTTTTGTCATTTGGTGTTTGTTGACTTATTGGTTGGGGGTACCGCCACCTCTAGGTTTGCAACTTTCTAATGGACTTGTTTCTTGCCTGGGTGCCTGATCAACATTCTTGGTTTGAAAATTTGTCTCATTTTCTAAATTAGTAATTTTTTTAAATGTCTTTTAAAGTAATTTGTTGGCAAGGTTGGATAATAGTTAATAAATTGATTTCTGTGAAAAGTAAATTTATAGAATTTAATTGTAAAATTTTTGAAGAAAGAAAACTTTTTGTTTAGTTAAACTTTTTGTGAGTTGAGTAAATTAAATTTTCATGTCTCTGTGGTACTCACCAGAAAATGTATTAGTGTTTAAATTTTAAAAGGGGCAATTTCATCATTTGTGTCTTGTTAATTTGGTGTTGTCTTGTAAATGTCTATGCTTGTATTGAGACTTATTTTTTTTTGACTCACGAGTCAAACTTTAGGCCACTCTTGGATTTTGGTTATTATGCTGGTCATGATCTTGTTTGTTTTTGTTTTTTTTCTTTGATGTACATGTACATCGCTCAAAATTTACACTAAATTCCTCTCAATGGAACATATGTCATTGGGAACTTAATGCAGGTATTTTCCTAGTATTGTGTGGAAAAATTCCCCGCTTTGCAGGAAATTTTTCTCCCGGGCCCCGAAGGAGTGTGATAAGGCTTTCACACCTCTGTGTTAAAATTGTATATTAAAGTATTGTTTTATTTCTGTGTGATTGAAAGTGTCAATTTCGAAATGTAAATGTCTTTTCTACATGTTTTCAATTACATTGACTTTTAAGGGAAGTGAACTCTAAAATCGCAAAAGTGTTTATGTTCCAGAAAAATAGTAATAGTTTTGTATTTTCGCTTCTCAGTCGCTGGTTGGGAACTTGCAGGTTTTGCGCACGCGCGAGTTTGAAAAAGGATTTTGGAAGCAGTGTGGAAGGAGTCGTGGAAAAATGTAGACGTGTGTGTTTGATTCGCGTATGATCGCGAATTTTAAGAAAAGGTGGATTAATTTTGAAAGTGGAAGGATGTGATTAAAATATGTAACATAGTTCGACAAGTTGTGCGTAGAGTCGTTTGGCTCGGTTCAGAGATGAGTCACTCGTGTTTTTAAATGAATCAGCCTGGTAGTAATGGAATAATGAGTCTTGTGAAAAGAGAAAATGGTTCTTTCACTGGTCGGCTTGAATCGCTAATAGGGCTAGAGGGAAAGCTCATTTTACAGCGATTTGTATTTGCCTGACTCCTCCTTGTGTCCTAAGGTACGAATCAACCAATCTCCGTAACCAACCAAGATGTCGAATTCCGCCAGCATGATGTTGTGTAGTCAAGTTTCCCGACCATTATGGATTTTGTTCTGCGCAAGAATCTCGATGAGTTTATGCCGAGAGTCCATCCTGATATCCTTTCCCATGGTACAGAATTGTAAATGTTATATTTAAAAGAGACGAGGTAAAGTTTTATATATATTTAGTCTTCCACCTAACGAATAGAGTGTTAATTGTCAAATCCTCGTGAGTATCGAGTCATTGATGATGTTATATGAAAATGTCGTATATGTTCAAAGTATACAAATGTCGTATATAAATGTCAAGTATAATGTGAGGAATATTGTGTTTATTTTATGTATCAGAAAATATGTGTATTCTCTTGGTTCCTCTTCCTCCAGGGATGTTCTTAATGGTCACCCTACCGAGTGTAACTCTGAGTTATTGCGAGAAATGCTTGTACTCCACTATTTTCGATCAACTGCCTTGTTATTTCATGTTTAATAAATGTGTTTGATTTCAAAACTTTGTCTTCTCTGTCTAGTATACCAAAACGTTCGCGACAGTAATATATGATATTTTCATATTAGTATGATATTGAATTTAAAACTTCCTATTTTGAATTAAAAGACGATTGTTGGTTTTCGTAAATTAATTCTTGATCCGGGTCAATCTATATTTTGAATGAAAATTGTAATATTTGTTGTATATGATTCAGTGCTGGATGTTCAATTGTTTCTGATTATAGATTGTATTTCTTTTATATTTCACTTAGGTTTGTTAACCGTTTAATACGTTGTCATTTCTTCTTTATTATCGACTTGGGTTGGAATGTCTATTTGAGCCGTTTAAGAAGTTTCTTTTTAATATAAATTAATTGATGATGTTAAATAGTGAAAATAAGTTAATTAATATTTAATGAGAAAATTTGAGATGTAGATCCTTGTTGCACATAATATAATTTTTCAACGAAATTATGTACTATAAACTAAAGATACTAAGGATTTGAACATCACAGTCAATTAATAAATAATATTGTACCTGTGCATTTAACTTGTGCATTTAATGGAATTGCACTGCTCACAACTGAAATCGCAACACCATAAAGTTGAAGGAGTAGCCTTATGTAAATGAGGCAATGGAAATAGCAAGGTGAGATATGCAAATGATCATAATTTCGGTACGCATAGTGACGTAACACATTGCTGAGCAGTATCAAAGCGTCTGGTCAAGCAGGGAAAATATCACAGCTAAATTATAGAGTCGTTAGTTTCAGATTGTAAAAATCATCACAGTATGCCAAGTGTACGTCGACGTACCGCATACGTTCAGTTGTCGTCAACGAAACAGCAACAAATCACTGTTTAACGTGAAGATAGAATGAGTCTTCGAATGATCACTGAGCTATATTGGGTTGTGATGTGTGCACAATTCAACGGTTTGTGTTACGGTTCGTGAGAGACTACGAAGCGATACGAATATCAGGTAGTAAAGATTCCAGGTATACCACACCACGTGAAGATCGTATGCTTCTGAGAAGCGTTGCGGTTTCGACCTAAACAATTCAAAACCGTTTGCATGACGCATTACTTCGAGGTTGACGACCTTTTCGACACCTACCGCTTCAACATCTTCACCGGTTACGTCGCCTCCAGTGGTGTCAAATGAGAAGCGATTGGTCAACAGAATGGTGAAATATTATGTTTACGGATGAATCACACATCTGTTTTGGCATGCCAGATGGTCGTACTCGCGTATGGCAGCACTTTCAACAACGCCACCAGAAAGCTTTTTCTATCAGTAGTTACAGAGCCTCCCTAAGTGGTGCCATTGTTTGATGTGGTATAACATTTGGTGGACGAATACCTATATGGTCCACGTTTTTGGCAATATCACAGCACAACGATACGTCTCTGACATTGTAAGACCTGTGGTAAAGCCATATTTGTCAACCAGGTCTGGACTGTTTTCTCAGCAGGATAATGGCAGGCCACATAATGCAAGGTTAACTATGAATAGTCTACAAGGTTTATATATTCTGTCTTGGCCAGCATATTCTTTTAATTTTTCGCTAATTCAGTATATCTGGGACATCATGGGTCGGCGATTAAGAGAACTCCAAATTCTAGCAAACCATGTTCAGTTACAAGCTCAATTGCATGCTGTGTGGAATGGCATCCCTCAGCACGCCATTGCCGACCTCATTGATGAGATGCCTCGTCGTATTCAATTCTGCATAGCCGCTCGCGGTGGGCCTATTCCATATTGATCTAATGTCAATAAAGTTCCATTCTTTCGTTTTACATGTATGATTTTTTGTTTATTTGCACATCTCCGTTTAAAAATTATATTCTGTAAATTTTATAAGGATGCATCGATTTCTTCATGTTGTTGCGATTTCAGTTATGAGCAGTGTAATTGGACAAAGAAGGGATTTCTGTTGCAGTTCGTTTTTGCAATTGCAATTCACAAGTCAGAAGGTCTGACTTTGTTTCAAGCGGCTGTTATCAATATTTGATGAAATAATCACTTTTTAAGTAATACTTATGTTGCACTGCCATGTGTTAAAACACTTGAAGGTTTATTAACTAAAGTATCATGTACAGCAAATATACAACAAATCATGTACATCACTAAAATATCATGTACAGCACATTTGACAATTAAAAATTTCACCCTTGTTAATATGTCGAAAAATTTGAAGAAAGACAAATGAGAACTCACATGCATGGCCGCCTGATTAAAATGTGTTCCTGTATGCCAACGTGATTCCTTGGGTTAAATGTGTTTGCTTCATTTAAATGTGTAACATTGATTTAATTGTTTTGATATATTCTAAATATCTTTAATCCAGCACTAAGATTATAAAATCATATGTGATATTTTGTTTTAGGATTATCAAATATTGAAATTTTTTAATTTTTAATTTCTTAATTTACTTGCTAAATTACATTACTTTTTATTTGAAATCTTACACAGTTCACACACTTTAATCGCGCGAGTACAATCAAAGCCCCTCGTTTTGCTAGTATATGCAAAAACATTTGTAAGTTTTCGTATGCTTTACAAGTAACAATGCCTATCAATTACAATAAGAAAAATCTGATGTGGGCAACACATGACTTTCCTTATATAATGTAATGAATTTACTACTTTTACAGTAAAAAAATAGGTTTTTCGTATAGTAGATACTAATATTCTTTCCAAGATATTGAATTTTCGACAATTAGTCGTCATTTTCATTGATTTAGCATCATTTTTATCCATTTGGCGAGATTTTCATTAATTTGGCAAAAAGTCGCCAAGTTGGCGACATTCCGCCAAATTCGTCGCCAAAATCTCGCCAAGCGTTATGCACTAAGAAAAAAGTTATTCTTACAGCAGATAAATGACTATTGGCGTTCAAATACAAAAGTATTATTCAAAGTATATTTTTTCATGAATGGAACGAGCTAGTTCCACGAGAATGATGTCACTCAATTTATCGCATGGTATTACATATGAAAAGTGAACATGTTTCTCAATAGGAATTTTTTTTTTCATGTGACTTTTTCATAATTTTTTTGAAAAATGTACAATATCCCGAGAACGGTTCATGTTAGCGTTCTAAAATTTATGCCAATCGTTTTTTAATGAAAAATTACATAAGAAATGTCTATTTGCGTAACTTTATTAGCGGTTTTGATTTGTTGACGATTTTTTCAAAATTTCATTCGAAAATTTAGGGGGGTTCTGAACATTCGATTACGTATAAAAACAATAGGCTTCCAGTGTTTACGGATTGTGATTTTTGTACAAAATTTGGTTCGAATCGGTCCATTCGTTCGTCAGTTATCGTCTCCGCAGTCTCACTGACACACACACACACACACACATACTTTCACACACACACACACACACACACACACAGACATCACTTCAAAAATGTCTGATTCGTGATCAGGGATGCTTGAAACGTGCTCTCCCGTCGAAAACTCGAATTCGAATTTTCGACCCCGTCACAATACTTTCCTTATACATTATGTATATAAGGAAAGTAAAAATTCAGATGTGGGCAACACATGACTTTCCTTATGTAATGCAATGAATTTACTACTTTTACAGTTAAAAATATGTTATTCTTTTAGTAGATACTTATATCCTTTCCAAGATATCGAAATTTTTCAATTAGTCGTCATTTTCAATGATTTAGCGTCATTTTTATCTATTTGGCAAGATTTTTGTTAATTTGGCAACAAATCAAATGTCGCTAAGTTGGCGACATTCCGCCAAATTCGTCGCCAAAATCTCGCCAAGCGTTATGGACGGAGAAATAAGTTATTTTTACAGCAGATAAATGACTATTGGCGTTCAAATACAAAAGTATTACTCAAAGTATCTTTTTTCATAAATGGAACGAGCTAGATCCACGAGAATGATGTCACCCAATTTATCGCATGGTATTACATATAAAAAGTGATCATGTTTCTCAAGAGGAATTTTTTTTTTAATTTTATATAACTTTTTGATAATTTTTTTGAAAAATCTGCAGCATCTCGAGAACGGTTCATGTTAGCGTTCTAAAATTTATGTCAATCGTTTTCTAATGAAACTTTACATAAGAAATGTCTATATACGTAGCTTTATTAGCGGTTTTGATTTTTTGACGATTTTTTCAAAATTTCACTCGAAAATTTAGGGGCGTTCTGCACATTCGATTGCGTATAAAAACAATAGGCTTCCAGTGTTTACGGATTGTGATTTTTATACCAGATTTCGTTCGAATCGGTCCATTCTTTCGTCAGTTATCGTCTTCACACACACACACACACACACAGACATCACTTCAAAAATGTTTGCTTCGTGATCAGGGATGCTTGAAACATGCTCTCCCTTCGAAAACTCGAATTCGAATTTTCGACCCCATCATAATACTTTCCTTATACACTATGTATATAATGAAAGTAATAAACAACACCTGTCAAATATATAGAAACTACCACAACTAGCGTTTTATTACTTCCTTTATATTAATAAGTTCTATTTTGTTAACAATAAATGGCGATTTATGTCATTTAAAAATTGGTTTATTTAGGCTCTGTCTTGAAATCTATTCTATAAATATGCACATTTTTAGCTTCCTGATCCTTAGTGGCTTAATCCAGAAAGACTCTCATATGTCCATCCTGCCATTTCTATTCCGTTACGTTATGTGTCGTGATTAATACCATAAGCGTGCAAAGATTCAGCCTTCTAAGTCATCCAAGTGCTTCTCGAGGATCTGTAAAGTATTTTAGATCCTTCTCTAATTTATCTCCCTCTAAAGGAAAAAATCAAAATCCGGCTCTACCAGATTCCGTCCCGTGGTCGGAACCATAAGTGAGCAAAGATTCAGCCTTTTATGTCACCGAGATAGCTTTCGGGGAGTTTGGGAATACTTTTATCAAACCTCTTTTCCAATCCCTGGGGTAGAATTGGTAATCCAGCTCCATTGGGTTCTATCCCGTTTTCGATTATAAGTGTGCAAATATTCCGTCTTCTAAGTCACCGGAAGGTATCTGGAGGGATTGGAAAGGCAAAACCACGTTAAGCAATTATTATGTAAATGATACGATATATTCAGTTATTAAATGAAAATGTTTCTTATTTTGCGAAAGTGAACGTTGGAAATTAATTTGTAATAGCTAAAGTGATTAATTAGTCATGTTCAACTACTGTATCCGTGGTTTTAATTATCTGCTGTGTAATAAATACTAGAAGGGAATTATTAATTCATCCTGCGTATGCATTAATCTTTTCCAACTTAAACAAAAGGCATTTATTTGCGACTAACAAATTATTGTCTCCTTCTTATTACTGTTATATTCTTAAAATTTATTTTGGTGTAATGAATAAAAAATCTGATGTGGGCAGCACATGACTTTCCTTATATAATGCAATAAATGTACTACCTTTACAGTAAAAAGTAGCTTATTCTTATAGCAGATACCTATATTATTTCTAAGATATTGAATTTTCGTCAATAAATCGGCAATTTCATTGATTTAGCGTCATTTTTATCCATTTGGTGAGATTTTCGTTAATATGGCAACTTTTAAAAAAGTAGTCAAGTTGGCGACATTCCGCCAAATTCGTCGCCAAAATCTCGCCAACTGTTATGCACGGAGGAATAATTTTTTATTTTTTATTCAATGTGTTATGTACCATACGATTTTTATTAAATCTTTTCTGATTTGAATAATAAACATATGTATATAAAATAAATTTCATTGACATTGCATATTTGACTGGATAATATCAATTACGGTCTTCAGGTTTAAACATTATTATCATTGATATTTTCGGGGACTGTTGATTCAGGTATTATTGATATTTTCAAGTTATTATGCCATTGTTTATTTATGACGAAAATTGTTGAAACTCATATATAGTACGTTGTACGAGTAATCTTCTACAAATGCACGGATATATCTTCTAATCTACGAGAATATAGGTAGTACAGGTAAATTGGCATATATATTTTGATATATATTGACACATATTGGAATCAATTACGACCTTCTGGTATAAAGATTACGGGGATTATTGATATTTTCAATTTATTACGTTATCTCTTTTACTAACACAACACGGAGGCATATTTTCTAATCTGCGACAATGTAAGTAGTACGGGGTTGCATATATTGATTCAATTCCTTTTTTTGTAAATTTGCTTACAAAAGGGGCCAGGATTTTTTATTCTTCAGATCTGCCCGTGAAGATAACTTTTCACAGTGAGAACATATATTCTTAAACTTCTCTTTAGGAGCAATAAATTTAATATTTTAACAGAATTTGCACATGATTGCGAATTATAAGTTTCTTTATATTATATATTCCGTACGTAGAACGGGAATGCTGCTAGTTATATATAAAGATGATAGAAGAAAATGATATAACGAAAAGGTCATCTAACGAAGATTATGTAACGAAGTACATGATATAACGAAGATATCTGCATGATGTAACGAATATATGTGCTATAAATTAATGCTTTATAAGCTGAGATATTGGCTGAACGTAGTTGGATAAATATTGACGTACTGCCACTCATTTTCTGATATAAATTGCCCGTCAAAACCTCAACTCAAGTTTTGAAATATGGGCAGAGTAATTTTTTACAGAACTAGATCGTTTCTGTGAGTGGCGGGATAGGATTTTTCTGAGATGAAAATTCGAAAGCTGTTATACATAAACCAACAAGAACTGGTTTAAGAATCAACCAAATTTGATAGCATTTGCATTTGATTTGTGCTTTAATAGTATACAGTTGGACATTATTGAGTAGTAGTAGTAGTAGTCTGATGGAAATCACGTCGTGATCAGAGATGCTTGAAACGTGCTCTCGCGTCGAAAACTCGAATTCGAATTTTCGACCCCGTCACAATACTTTCCTTATACATTATGTATATAAGGAAAGTTAAATACTTTCCTTATACATTATGTATATAAGGAAAGTAAAAATAATTTCAAATTTTCTTCCGTAAGGATTACACATAAATGTACATCGATCTGCATTCTTGATTAAAATGGAGTTTTTCCAATTTAGAGGAATATTTATTTACTTTTCAGTGCGCCACTTTTTAACAGTTTGGCGAAGGGCTATTTATGTTTGTTTCTCAGTCTGTTGGTTCTCTTCTCTGGTGAAAACATACAATCCATCGTGAGTTTAGTTTATCAATTTCGGATTCCCTAGTTTGTTTTTCGTTATTTTTTATGATTATAAGTCTTGTCTGGATTTTCATATTTACCGTATGCTTGGACAGAAATTAATGTGGAGTGGATATTGTCACAAATAAGTAAATTGATTTTTGCCGTGTCGTCTTTTAATCAGAAGGAGAAAAAAAAATCAGCGGTCGCACCAGTTCGAAGGTATCGAAATGATTTGTTGTTGTTGTTACTTATTCCCCCGTGGTGAAGAAGCGCCTATGCTCCTCGTCCATTAGACCGCTGGTCCCATGGCGAAGGGGAGAAATTTGAAGATTCACTTTATATCGAGGAACCCCAAGGACGGAAATCCGGCTTTGCCTCGACAACACAACATCCATGCCTGCTGACGGGATTCGAACCCACAACCCGGCAATCCAACGGGAAACGTTTGCCCCTGACCGATCGACAACCGGATCGGCTCGAAATGGTTTGGCATGCATAAGAATTTTTAAAATAACCCTTGACCTAAACTGTCCCCGCGTTCACTCCGAGTACGGACAGGTTAAATATGCGGATCCGCAAGTCCTTTTGAGATGATGTTCGTAGCAAAAGGAATGTACGGCCCGTGTGGATGCATCCCCCACTGGGTTTCGGTCAAAATTGGGTGTCACTTACCGGGTGTCCAAACAGATGCCTTATACTTTCAAATAGGTCGGACGATCTGGATCGAAGAAGAAGAAAATCAAACTCCAGTAAATTTCACTGTTTGATATTTTCTGACTCATTTGCTTCATTTACAGGATTCTAAAACGCAACAAGTTACTCGTTAACTATTTAGTGTTCGCCCTGATTTCAATTGTCTACTACGACCAAAATGTCCACATCAAAATATCAATTTATTTTACTAACTTGATTGACGGAATATAAATCAAACTTATACAATATATCTGACGAGATTTTAGATGCTAGTTAATCTATAAACAGTCTGGCGGCCCCAAAATACGTACTTGAATATGTATTTGAATAAATATACTTCAATCTTTTCTGTTCAAAACTCATCAATGATTAAACGTCTTTAAAATCGCCAAGTTTATTAACTTCCTAATTTCCTCAAGAAATCAAAAGAAATCAAAATATCTCCTTGTGCTTAAATATTTCAGCAAGGGGTAAATAAACATATTGAGCTGCAACGCTCATGACGTTTTAATTATTACAGATTTCCTATCCACTGGAAAACCTAGCGGGAACCATTGAAAACCCTCTATACTGAAATATCGAAATTATTACTATTATACTAAGAGCTCTACACCCACTTGTAGGTCAATTACACACACTTGTAGGGCTTTTATAGAGTTACAAATTCTTGCTTATTGTGTATAGCTAGCACATATAGTTTTTGAGACATATATTACAAACTTGAAAAACGGAACATCAGTAATGTTCTTTAACTGAACAATACGATTGTTCAAAATATATAAGCGCTTTTTTTAAAACATAAATATAGGTTTAAATAAATAAATTAATATTGAGGGAACATTTTCAATCTCCTTCAATTTAGCTTCCTGGGCCCTATCGTTTAATCTCTCTCTATCCTCGGTCTTTGACACAAGATTATGCTCTAAGGAACACACTTACACTCTAAATTTTATGTTTCTTTCTAGTGGGAGATTTATCCCCTCTTATTTTATATTATATTACTCGTGGGATCCAGAATTTGAACTTGTCTCAATTTCACACCACATCACCCTTTCTTTTCCTTTTCTGGAGCCAGTTTTTGGGAGCCATTTTTTCAAATATTATTATTTATAATCTCAGCGATACCCTTTTTATTGAGATGAAATGTTGATCTAATGGATCCATGATAATTTTATTGAGACCTCAAGTCAATCATTTTCAGCTGGACAATACAGTTATTCGAAAACTGGAAGAGCCTTTTTTAAGTAAATATAGATCTGGAAAGCATATTTTCTAATAAATATTTCTGTCTCTTACCATTTACATCTATCATTTATCGATTTGAAAATATTTCGAAAAATGGAAAAAATAACACTCGCTGCGATAGATGCTATTTTAAGTTTTCTTACAACTACCATGTGATTTTACGTTTGAACGACCACACAAAGTTTATTCATCGCACTACGTAATGATACATAACTTCAAGACTTACAGGCACGTCTGGAGGAAGTTCATTGTTTCGATCGTGAAAGGATTAGCATTGCTAACTGTAGAAAAATCTGATGTGGGCAACACATGACTTTCCTTATATAATCTAATGAATTTACTACTTTTACAGTAAAAAAAAGGTTTTTCTTATAGTAGATACTAATTTCCTTTCCAAGATATTGAATTTTCGACAATTAGTCGTCATTTTCATTGATTTAGCGTCATTTTTATCCATTTGGCGAGATTTTCGTTAATTTGGCAACATTTCAAAAAGTCGCCAAGTTGGCGACATTCCGCCAAATCCGTCGCCAAAATCCCGCCAAGCGCTATGGATGAAGAAATAAGTTATTCTTACAGCAGACAAATGACTATTGGCGTTCAAATACAAAAGTATTACTCAAAGTATCTTTTTCCATGAATGGAACGAGCTAAATTCACGAGAATGATGTCACCCAATTTATCGTATGGTATTACATATGAAAAGTGAACATGTTTCTCAATAGGAAATATCTATATATTTTTATATGCCTTTTTGATAATTATTTTTAAAAATGTGCAATATCTCGAGAACGGGATCGTGTTAGCGTTCTATAATTTATGCCAATCGTTTTCTAATGAAAAATTACATAAGAAATGTCTATTTGCGTAACTTTATAAGTGGTTTTGATTTTTTGAAGATTTTTTCAAAATTTCATTCGAAAATTTAGGGGGGTTCTGGACATTCGATTGCATATGAAAACAATAGGCTTCCAGTATTTACGGATTGTGATTTTTGTACCAAATTTGGTTCGAATCGGTCCATTCGTTCGTCAGTTATCGTCTCCGCAGTCTCACTGACACACACACACACACACACACATCACTTCAAAAATGTTTGATTCGTGATCAGGGATGCTTGAAACGTGCTCTCCTGACGCAAACTCGAATTCGAATTTTCGACCCCGTCACAATACTTTCCTTATACATTATTTCTAAAAGGAAAGTAATAAAGCTAATAAAAGGTGACTCCAAGAAAATGACAACGTCTCCAGGGATTTTCGCGGAAACTACAGCACAATTATGAAAGACTTTAGTGAAGAGAATAAGCAGTCATTTATCGAATACAAAAGTCGTCTTCAACCCAACCAGATGTTGTCCCTATCGAAATATACACCTCATATTATAAACAACTCCATGGCTTATCCTCCCCAGGACGTGCTGTTTGAATGATGGGGAGTGTGACAAATGCGTAAAATGCTTTTTGTTATGACGTCTCTCAAAAATAGTAAAACACATTTACAGGCAACTGTTGTTATGCGAAGTTAGATATGCCTAAAAAACCTTGGCGGCATTTGTCGACTTTCGAAAGATACATGAACTTTATCAATTTCTCCATTAGTTGTGAAGATACGACCATTTTCTAAATATTTCTATGGAGAGTAATAAGAAGGTTTCATCGTTTAATTGTACAGATGACATAATATGCGTCAAATGACTCAATATGGATTAGTGAATTTGAACAGTATCAGCTGTTTTGTTAATTAATAGACCATTTAATTGCTGTTTTAATGCACATGACAGTTAGCTAGTTGTTAATAATTGGTGCCATTTGTTGAAACATTATGCAACTAATATCACATGATAGTGGGATTAGCTATATATATTTCCTGCCTGCTCTTATTGGCGATTTTACATAAAATTATTGATTATCAAGAAATTCGGATTCATTTTTGTATCTTGAGATATATACATCCATGATGTCAGAGAATACGTCGTAACAATCTTCTATATATATAAGGAAGAAAAGTGTGATGTATGATCCACCATAACTGGAGAACGGCTGAACTGAATTTCATGAAATTTGTCTTGGTAGTCTTGAAATCACCTCACAAAAAAAATAGGTCATGTTTCGAGTTTCTCCAACCAGTGGTTCTCGAAATATTAGTGAAAAACGACACTTTTTCCTAGGAGTACTACTCTATGATCACAACAAAAAAGGGTGGACATTGTTGGTTTAAAACGTGAAAGTCAAATAAATCGTGATGTGGGAGTTTATTGAACGTATTAGACACTTTTGAAAATCGCAAATTTGAGATATGAATTTAAATGGAAACTTTCACCATGGTTTATTTCTCACAGTCTTACTCAACACTGAGTTTTGTGGGAGTTTATTGAACATATTAGACACTTTTGAAAATCGCAGGTTTGAGATATGAATTTAAACGGAAACTATCATCATGGTTTATTTCTCACAGGCTTACTCAACACTGAGTTTTGTGGGAGTTTATTGAACGTTTAAGGCACTTTTGAAAAACACAAGTTTGAGATATGAATTTAAATAGAAACTATCACCATGGTTTATTTCTCACAGGCCTACTCACCAAAAAAAGGATTAAGAAATCACAAGAAATATCAATCATGCATAAAGCATTGATTATGAAACATTTTCCAACTTCAATTTTATTTAAACATCTCTAAAATGCGATACATTCAGCGGTAATATATCACAATCGGCCCTATGTTGTTGTTGATGTTGAGACCCAGACCGTCCGACCTACCAGAAAGGTGTAAGGTAACTGTATGGACGGCCGGGAAGTGCCACCCAATTTAGACCGGAACCCAGTGGGGGAGGCATCCACAGGGACCGTACCCTCCTTCCCCTACCACCAACCTCTCGGAAGGACTTACGGACCCACATGTTTAACGTGATCGTACTCCGCATGAACACGGCGGCATTTGTGGCAGCGTGCAAATCTAGCGCGCAAACCACGGGGATACCGCACCCGAGATGGCCAACAGCACGCGGCGTTCCGAGGTGGTCACCCACCAAGTACTAACCGCGCCCGATGCTGCTTCACTTCGGTGATGTAACGAGAACCGGTGTTTTCAGCACGGTACGGCCGTTGGCCCACAATCGGCCCTATGTGTTCAAGTGTAATTTTTATCATAGTTTTGCATGTTAAATCCCGAGAAACGCCGGGTAATCGCTGCTAGTATATATATAATAGAGAACGTTTTAATAGCATAGATTCCAAAATTTTATGCTACATCTTTGTGTGTATACTTTATTTTTAAACAAAATACACTATAGGAAATTGTGTAACATACGAAATGGACATTTTATTAAATTTTATACAAATTTCGCATATCGCAAATTGATTAACGTGAATTGAAACTTGTATCTATTAGTTCACTTCTTTTAAAAAAAAGTAGTAATGGTTCTATTCAAAATTACTTAGATTTTGTGGCTATACTTTAGTTTTAATCAAAATACTCTGCAGAGTCTTATGTAATATACGAAATGGAAATTTTATGAAATTTTGAAATTTTAAATAATTCAGTTATTTTGAAATTTGATACATGTGGATTACAAATTTTTGATTTATAGCAGTACCAGAAAACAAAGGTTTATCAAAATTTACTGTACATTTATGTTCTTCATTCCTGCAAATAAAACTTAATTTAACACAAAAAAAATGTTGTTCGTAAACTAAATAAAACATTACTGACATTTAATGGGATTCACAAAAAACCTTATTTAAATCTTTATAACCGTATTTCTTTTATCAAGCCAAAAGGCGTTCACTTTGTTTATAATTGCTATTTTTTTTTTCATTTCAATGACTTAGTAATTGATTTACAAAAAGTGTCACAAAAGAAAAGCAATTTTAAAAGAAATACATTTAGTAACTGTTTATCAATGAGATTCTAAAGAAAGATGTCGCCTAAAATCACCATATGTCTTATTTATTTTTCTATTATTATTATTTTCAAGGGGGAACACATACTAAATTTCATAAACACCTGTTACTAATAATCAAACTGAATACTGATAATTGGATTCTGGTTCTGTGTTTCCTGACTATGTCTTTCAGTGTTTGATGTAGTATATATTTGTGGTGTTGAGTTTGGTATTTATTTTACCTTCTCAAGTATGTACAGCTGCCGGGAGTGTTGCCGCGGCACAAAGCATGTTTAGCCGAGAAGAAGGGGTCACAATCCCCCCGGCCAGTCGTGGTACTAAACTTGTTCTAATTTTATTGATTCCATTTGGAAATATATTAGGTAAGCAATGTATAGAGGCTGCATGGCACCTAACAGTTTCGTTTGCTGTTTATTTTATAGGTAAATGTTTTGGGAAAGGGTAGTTTTAGTAAATAGGTATATATATATATATATATATATATATAAATTGAAATTCTATTTATGAGTTTCCCCAAGGGGTGTAAATCATCAAAATAGCAATTTTCTGGCTATGCCATGCACAGTAGATATTAATGTAAAAGCATAAAAAAAAAAAATTAGGCTTTTAGGTCACCTAGGGGCGTTGGAAAAACTTTTCGGAAAACGCCAGTCTTCTAGGTGTGCAAAATTTTGCCTATCTAAGAGGCTTCTGTAAGGTCTAAAGGCTTTTCGAGTAAAAAAACTCACTTTCCCAACCTAAAAAAGAGGAATGAAAAATCCAATACCGTTAGGTTTTGTCTCGTGATCTATATTCTAAGTGTGCACAGATTGAACTTTTTAGGTCACCCGGTGCTTCTGATGGATGGTCTGGAAAATCGAAAAAAGTCAGACAATTATTATATAGATGACTTTAAATCTTCTTATTCATGTATTATTTATATATACGAGTATTACCTCCCATGTCTATATGACACTGCAAACTGCGATTTAAAATGAGGAAATGTTGAATCAATAAAATCACTCTTTATTTTACAAAAGCGTTGATCAAAATGGGTATCGGAATACAATACATGATTTACATAAATCCGATAATGCTGCAGCATCGCCAAAGGAGCAAAATTTGTTAAAATAATGCCATAATTTAAAAGAATGCTTACATGTCGATATAACAAATAACCTTTCATTATTCATGTAATAAATTGATAATTTATAAAATAAAGACCTTCATTGGGAATTAAAACCGAAAATATTTGATATTATAGAAGTTCAACTCCTTTAGGGAGAGATGTTAGTTTACATTACTGTTTATCATTAAATAACTTTGATGCCCTAACCGGGAATCGAACCCTGTATTTTTGAACTGGCCAGTCGGCGTTCCATCGTTGAGCTACTGGGACGAAATTGCAAGCTACAATCGTCGAAATGGGCTCTGCATTGTCGGACAATTTGATTGACCACCTTCTGCTGTTTTTACCTCAGGTTAGCCTCCTGCTACTACTATTACCCAGGTTAGTATCCTGTTTGGTCGTTATCTTCTCAATTTGAAATCAGATCTCAATCTTCAGGAATCCATTGGATCCGTACAAGTCATTCTAAGGGCACTTTCTGACCTCCGATATCTTTGCACTATCTTACAGGATTGATTGACAGTTGAGTTACTGGGACGAAATTGCAAGATCTTATCGTCAAAGTGGACTGACTCTACACAACTTGCATAATAATGATCTCGTACGGTAACATAAAACTAGATATTTTAAAAATTAAATATATATATACGAGATTTTCAAAGCCGTTTTCTAAACTGTAAATTATTCCTCTGAGATTAATTTGCAAATTTTGTTGTTTTCTGTTGGGTAACGAAACGTTTTCCAAACCGTAAAAATATGTAATCAATATCTTTCCTAACATCAAAGCACATATATTTCACATACAGTGAGAAATCCAGCAACTGCAAAGACTAGCTATAGAAGAACGATTTTACACTTCTACGGATCCCATTTTCTGTATCAACAGAACATGTGTTCCTCGGCATTTGACACTCACCAAGACGAAAAACATATTTTAACTTGTCGTACAGAACAGGTGTTTCTTAATTTTAGTAATCACCACCTATAATCACGGAAAATATATATTGGCATACATCACGACATCTTACATTTACAACCACCAAAAAATATTTTTTAAGAATTGTGTATATGCTTGTCCTTACGACTATGGAAATAATATATTTGTAATTCTCGATTTACGATATTTCATACATACATACATACCCAAAGCAATATTTTTAAGCATATGTGCAGCTGCGGAAATAAAAACGATCCGAAATTAAAACGATCCCTCGTTATTCGTCTACCATTCACAGTACGTCAAATTAAATTTTCCATTCAATATGAAATAATATCTTTTAAAAACTCGTCCGCCACGTTGTGGGTTCGAGTCCCACGTAAGGCATGGATATTTGTGTTGTGGGCGTAGTGTGTTCCGCCCCCCTCTGGTGCGCCTGGGGCAACGTCTGAGGACGGATAAAAGGTTCACGTTCTGGCATGTAAAGTAATCTGAGACAGCTACATGCAAAAAATTTTGTATACGTAAAATATGCAAACATGGCGCTAAGCTGCCCTTGTACACATTTACAAATATATTTTCCAAAAAGAAATTCTTAAGTACAGAAAAGCAAAAGATGAATGTGAAAATCGAAAAGTATCGCAAGTGGCCGGGGGGAGTTGTGACCCCCACTCTCCGGTTAAGCAATGCTTTATGCCATGGCGACACTCCCGGAAGCCGATACTTATACATGGAATGGCCTTAATACCATCAATTACCGAACAGCAAAAACCCACAGTATAAATTCAAAAACTCAATTTTGAAAAACTCAATTTGGAAGTCACACGAAAAAACTAATCAATTCTCTCCATGTGCTTAAAAATGAACGTGCCGATATAACCCGCTCAACAAATTCCAAAAATCTTGCCAAAACTGTCCGATGCATAAATCTCCAACCAGTAGTCCACTTCACAAATATCCATACTCAATACTCGTGAGTCGTCGCTATACATTGACAATGCATCAACTGTTTAAATATTTCCCTTTACATTCAGTTACAGTTAACCCAGTGAATTCTGAAAGTATTTTAGTTACAAAACCCATGGGGTAACCGTGTTTTACAGCTTCATTTATAAACTCTGTATCGTGTTGCTTTTGATCATTCTCCCTACTATTCAAACGTTTATTTCTAGTCAATTGGTTAATGATAATATTACGAAAAACATTTTTATGTAATTTACTTGACCAAGGTGTAATGATTTGTGTACTTGACTAAGGTGTAATGGTGTTTGTAGATTTTTTATCCACAAACTTTAAACCTAATAGAAACTCCTAGCAATTCAGATGAAAGTTTAAATTATTTAGACTTAAGTATAGTTAAAGACAATAATAAAACTTATTTCAGAATTCTTGATAAAAGGAAAAATTTTCAATTTAAAATAAACTTCATAATTCCATGTATAAGTATCCATTCATTCCATGTATAAGTATCGGCTTCCGGGAGTGTCGCCATGGCATAAAGCATTGCTTAACCGGAGAGTGGGGGTCACAACTCCCCCCGGCCACTTGTGATACTTTTCGTTTTTCACATTCATCTTTTGCTTTTCTGTACTTAAGAATTTCTTTTTGGAAAATATATATATATATATATATATATATATATCTTTTAAAAATTCATATGCTTTAAATTCGTATAAGGGGCAGTCTTTATATTCAAATGCGCGGCAATTTTATATTTTCCAAAGGCAACATCCAATTTCAAGGCAACATTTTGTATCTGTATTAAAATGTTACCTTCAATACCAAGTTTTTAATCATTTGGTTGATTCAGGATTACGTGTGCAAATTTCTGAACTTCAAAAATTAAATCAGTTTACCAGACTTTTATTCATATTTCCAAGAATATTTTTTTGTCCGGCAATTTTTATTGGGTATTAATAGTCCCCCCAAAAAACAAAGTAATTTTTATATTTTTAGTATGCAATACGAAATACGAAATTATCTGTAGTAAAGCACATGATAAACAACTTTCAAGTGTTTTGATGGAAATTATTTGAAGTTGAGTTTTTATGACTATGACTATTTCAGCTCTCTCTTCCCTCTAGTTTTTCGCAATATTTAGATGTTCATCATTATCCTGATAATATGGGATATGCATCCTTTGCAAAAATGAATTATTGACTTGAAAAATTGCATTTCAGAGAAAGTTTTGGAAACTTAATGAGACTTCCTTTTTCATTTAGACAAAAATCTATTGGCACATATATTTCATGAATTTTCAATTGTGGGAGGCAGAGGTAGTAATATATATCAGTAAGTAACTTCAGGGTGTGCAAAATATAAACGGATAAATTCTGAAAATTACAATTTCAATACACTTTCCTGGAAATTAGGGAACCATAAA